>SJYQ01004309.1:528934-597978 GCA_006410935.1 Redunca redunca
GACAGGGAGGCCTGGCGTGCTGCGATTCATGGGGTCGCAAACAGTCGGACACGACTGAGAGACTGAACTGAACTGAACTGAATCTGACCAGTGCGAGGTAGTATCTCATTGTAGTTTTGATTTACATTTCTTGAATAATTAATGATTTTGAACATCTTTTCATGTGCCTTTTGTCCACCTGTGTCTTTTTTTTTTTTTTTTTTGAGAAATGTCTATTTAGGTCTTCTGCCCATTTTTTGATTGGGCTTTTTGTTGTTGTTGAGTGGTATGAGCTGACCTGAATCTTTTGACAAGCCACACTGAAATAATGGCTCACCAAGTCCATGGCTTCCATCCCTCAAGATGTCCCAAATCCATGTCCTTTTCTGTGTTCTCCTCCTCAAGGCTACAGTTCCTTTGCCTAGATGTACTATGATTATGCAGATGCCCTCACCTCCTCCAGTCTTCCCCCCACCTCATCGCCCATGATGCTGAGCAATCTTCCAAAAACATAAATCTGATCACAACATCCTGCTCAAAGCCTTCTAGTGACTCCCAATCATCTTTCAAAATATAACCCAGACCACTCAGCATAGCCTGGCTCTATCCTGCCCCAGGGGTCTCACCTTAGCCATGTCCCCAGGTGCCCCCACACTGCAGCCTTACAAGGCTGCTGGCATTTCCCCAGAGCACACCCAGGCTCCCTCTGGCCTCCACATCATCCCACCTGATAGTCCAGCTGCCTCCAAAGTCCTTTTCCTGCCCTCCTTGTCAGCATGATAATGCCTATTTGTTCTTTCATACATGGGTAAGGTGTCTGATTCTGCAGAAAGCCTCTCCTAACTCCAGAACCCCATCCACCTCTCCCTGCTTCCTTCATTACAGGGTGACATTGGATATTGTCATCAGGTTACTTATCCCATGAACACTCTGTGCATCTCCCACTAGAGACTGTGAGGGATTCCAAGGCAGGGACGGTATCTCTGACACACGCTGGAAGCCTAGTGCCTAGCACAGAGCAGGGGTTTGCTGTAGGTGTGCTGAACAATTGAAACATCCCAGCTTCCGCATTGTGCCTGAGGCTGCCTAATGCCAAACAGCCCCTTCCTCAGCACACAGGGCTTATTTTTAGCATTAGAAGTTTATCCCCCGGGGAAATTTGGTGCCAGCTGTGGTCACCTGTTTGATTGCTCTCTGAGTTCTGCCTTTAACTAGAAATTAATTTGGATTACTTAAGCTTTCCTTGCCCAGTAGAGAAACTCCGGCTGGGTAAATCCAAAGCTCCTGGCAATTTTACTTATTCTGTTTAATCTCTTTCTCTCATGCGCCAACTCCAATTTTGTGCTTTCTGGCTTCCTTCCCTCTCAAAGCCCGTTTTTTATCTGCTCTCTCTGACTCTTTGCAGATGGTGACTCACCTTGGATCTTCACCTTCCCACCTGCCCATCTCAGGGAAACTGAGGTCCGTCCTTCCAGGGGAGTCGGCCACATCTCTTGGGAGCTCTGGAGCAGCTCTAAGATTGGAAACCAGAAGTGAGATTCCTGAATCCCAGTCCACTCCCCTCTCAGCCCAAGACCACGCCTTGATGGTTAGAAAGGTCAGGGATCTTAAAGATCGACTCTTTGGCTATAAGTTCTGACCATTAGCAAAGAGGGCACAGGAAATGGTAAGGGTAGGGGGGAGCACCGAACCCAGCACTCGCCAAGCCTTATTGGTGATATTAATAAGAACATGTCCTCCCCTACCTGGGGTCTCCTAGTGGTTTATGCCTAACAAGGAATGTTTCCACTTCCCCTCCCCAACCCAAGAACCCTGCTTTACACACAGCTATCTCATTCTTAAGGCCTCCTTTCCTCTGATCTGCCTCCCCAACTCCCATCAACCTCCTGTCCTGTTCTCTTGACAAGAGTCCAGTCACACCTCACAAAGACTCTGAAAGCAAGACCAGCAGATCTCTCTTGAGAATGTTTGCAAAACACTAAAGGAGGGCTAGGGTGGTGGTGGGGAAGGGAGGCACCTCCTGCTCCCCCATGGGACTCAGAATCTTCCAGGCGCTTTAGAGAAACCAAGGGCAAAAATCCATGGTGAGATTTTTCAGAGCACTGAAAAGTTAAGGAATTCGCACCAAAGCATATAGGAACTAAAGCAGAGGAACCACCAGCTCCAGGTTTCACTGTTCCAGCAGCGAATGATTTTGTACACAGAGGTTCATGACCTCCACTACATCTTCCAGCAGAAAGTCCCTGTGAAATGAATGTTGCTATTCAGGGAGAAGGTTCTGCAAAGTCAGGTCAGATTAGAACTCCCTCCTTTGAGCAGTCAGCAGCTGTAAGACTTCCACAGGAAATCCTGTGTGGCTACACTTGGTGATTTGACAAAGGTTTCCCCAGCACCCGCCGAAGCAGGGCACCATCTTCCTCACAAGGAAGGCCTGCTCTCAGGGAGCTCGCAGTCTTGTGGGGAAGATGGCAGAGATGTAAAGAGCAGTGTGAGAGATTAATGTAAAAGATTGATCCGTTAAACTAAGTTCCTGGGTGTATGATTATATAATCCTATGGAGTTCATAAAAAGCAGCCATCAAGCAAATCAGCCACCTCATCATTATAGCTCAAGTTCCTAAACCAATTTTAGTTCTGAAAATAGAGAAATTCAAACTTCATGCTTGTCTATAAGTATGCAATTTACCTTTGCTGCAATTAGCAGCAGGAGTCAGAATTTGTAAATTCTCCTTTCATTTATATTTAAAAAGGAAAAATCTAATTTACTCCAAAATCATTACTCATGAGTAGATAGAGTGCCCCTTGTTCCAATCTACTTTTCAAGATTATGGGAAATCATGGGGGAAATATAAACTGTACTGACCACCAGCTCGTACACAGAAGGAAAATGGAGAGAAAGAGGTCCCTTCTTGCTTGCTGATATAAAAGTCATGATCATTGTATGCAAACCCAACTATTAGGCAGGGTTCTAATGAGTCTCCATCCCCTCCTCCCAAAGCTCAGGAACAACAAATAAACCCCTCCTGCAAACTGTGATGAAGGAAGAAAAGCTAAGTGATAAAAATACTAACTTGAATTTGCACGTGTGATCCAGTTCCTTACAGTATCTTCTTAAAAGTGTCTTTTATCCTGAACCTTTGTTTGCCTACTTCTCATCCCTTTTCATTTTCAGCATCTAACTCTTCTGGGTGTAAAGAGGCATTTCTACTAATGTGTTAGATCAGTGAACCGAAAAGAGGGTTAAAATCAGTGACCTTGATTCGGCAGCACCTATTAAATGTTCAAAATGTTCACACCTTTTGACTTTAAAATAACACTTTTAGGAATTTACTCAAAGGAAATAGTCAACAATGAGCATAACTATGTATCTGCAAATATTGTTTAAAATAATTTAAAAATGGAAAACAACTCAAATGTTCAAAGATGTTGGCTTTAAGTAAACTATGATATGCCTATACATTGAACTGAAAGTGATGTAGAAGCTACAATGAAAAAAGAATAATAGACTTGACTATCTAAAACTATGAACATTTTCTATGGCAAAAGTAACATTTACAATGTCAGAAGACAGATGCAATGTACATGACAGGCAAACTAAATTACTTAATGCAAAAAGAATTCTTTAAAAATCAATAAGATTGAAAAGATACTGTCTCACACAATTAAAGAAATGTAAACTGTGTTAGCACCTAAACCCACTTTTTCATCTATAATATGGGCAAAGTCCGATAATAACCCCAGTAAGAAAAAAAAAGTTCTCACTCATCTCTGGTGGTGGTTTAGTTGCTAAGTCATGTTTGACTCCTGCAACTCCACGGACCATAGCCTGCAAGGCTCCTCTGTCCACGGAATTCTCCAGGCAAGAATACCAGAGTGAGCTGCCATTTCCTTCTCCAGGGGATCTCCCAGACCCAGGAATTGAACTTGAGCCTCCTGCATTGCAGGCAGATTCTTTACTGACTGAGCTACAGGGGAAACCTATTCATCTCTGGTGGAAGTGTAAATTTGAAAGACGATTTGATAATCTACCAAAATTTTAAATTCTTATATATTAAACTCTCTAAGTATTTCCTTATTATATACAAGGGTATTTACTGGAATGCTGTTGGTAATATCAAATACCTAGAACAAAATAAATAAATTTTGGTACATTTCTAATGGAATCCTACAATGTTGTTAGGCAGAAGGAAGTAACTCCATATACACATCAGGAAAAAAAACACCCAAGATATACTGATAGACTGATTGCTACGTGAACACAGAAAGCTAGAGAATATTAAGTATAAATAATGTCATTCAGACTTCCCTGATGGCTCAGCAGTAAAGAATCCACTTTTGATGCAGGAGCTATGGGTTCAATCCCTGAGTCGGGAAGATCCTCTGGAGGAGGCCATGGCAGCACACTCTAGGATTCTTGCCTGGGAAATCCCATGGACACAGGAGCCTGGCAGGTTACATTCCATGGGGTCGCAGAGTCGAACATGACTGAGTACACACACTACGCTAATGTCATTTATTATATGTACAGACACTTTTCACATAAGCATAGAAAACATCTTAAAAGATGAAAGACGCAAATAGTAGAAATTTATAAATGATAGAACTACAGAGGAGAGAGATTTTATACTTTATTTCATATCAATCTGAACTGTTCAGTTTTTTTCTTTTCATGGGTATGTATTATTCTTATCATTTTAAAAAACTAGCTTGAACCATTAGTTGAATCTGATTAATCGCCTCTGCTATGGGAATGATTTAGACACTGGGGCTACAGTGGTGAGTTGATCTCTCTAATTAAGAGACAGTCAAGCTAGATTATCTCTTCTCAAGTAGTAAACAATAACATGAAAGGAAAGGGACTGTTGCAATAGGGAAGGGAAACTACGGCAATAGAAAGAATGTTCTGACCTGAACATCTTCAAGATTGTAAGTCAAGCAGAAAAGGGTTTTCCATTTGGGGGGTTTTTTTTTGTTTGCTTGTTTGTTTGTTTTTTGGCCATGCAGAGCAGTCTGTGGGATCCTAGTTCATCCAGACCAGGTGTAGAAACCACAGTCCCTGCAGTGAAGTCATGGAAACTTAACCACTGGGCACCAGGGAAGTCCCAAGGGCTTTACTTTTAGAGGAGGAGTAAAGAACTAGGCTTGGGGAAGTGGCTGAGCAGGGGGCTGCCTCAGACAGTGGACAAAGGGTAGTTTTTCTTTGGGGTCAGCTTATTTTCAGGAGGGGTCATGACGGAGGGGCTTCCAATGCCTGCAGTGTTAGCTCAGGCTGAGCATGAGTCAAAAGTTCAGGGGGTTGGGAGGCAGTAAATAATTTTGCCAAGACAAGTTAGCAAGTCAGCAGTATTTTGTCCAGGTACATTAGTGGGAGGGCTTCCTTGGTGGCTCATATGGTAAAGAATCTGCCTACAATGCAGGAGAACTGGGTTCAGTCCCTGGGTCGGGAAGATCCCCTGGAGAAGGGAACGGCTACCAACACTAGTATTCTTGCATGGAGAATTCCATGGACAGAGGAGCCTGGTGGGCTACTGTCCATGTGTCACAAAGAGTCAGACACAACTGAGCAACTAACATTTTCACTTTTCACATCAGTGGGAACACACTGTTCAACTAATCACTTATGAGACAAAGAACTGGGATTTCAAGGATCCATGTCTGGCCATGTCACAGGAAAGCAAGGGAGTCACTCCTGAATCTCATCTAAGTCATATTTGTGAGGGTGATTCTTTATCATACATCATTTCCATTGCTGTTTTCCAAGAGAACAAGCCTCAGATAAAGTTAAGCATAGTTTAGGACACAGTCCTCAAAGAGCTTTAATGGGGGAGGGGGTGGATTTGAGAGTTAAACAAGCAAATAAGTCAATAAATTAAATTTATACAACTGCCTTCGGGTGTTCTCAGACAGAAAGTGGCTCCTGGTCCATAACAAGGACACATGAAGTCCACGGTTAACATAATAGCTTTTCAGTTTCAGAAATGTATCTGTATCTGCCCAGGACCAGACTGAGAGATCACTATAACCAAACAGATGGCACTGAAATGGACCTGATTATGTACAAAGATGTAAGATTCATTACAGCTCAATGAGGGGAAGAAAGGATTACCCAATAAATGGTGTTGGGAAAATTATCTAGCAATTTGGAGAAACAGTAATTTCAGAACTTCACTTTATGTTGTGCATTAAAATAAATTCCAATTGAGCGGAAGAGTTAAATGTGTTTTTTTTAACATCAAAATCTCAGAGAATTAGAACTGAATATTTTGCCAACCTCTAGAGGAAAGATGATTTTATAGGCTTAGATGCAATACAAGGAATAAAAATGAGCAAGATTGCTAAGCTTGACTACAAAAGTGTAAAGTATAAAAGCAAACAAGCCACCAAAAACTACTACAGTGAATGTAGCAAAGAGGCATTATTTGCTGTTTAAGACCTCATACGTATCGATCAGAAAAAAAAAAAATTAAGACTAAAAGAGAGAAGGAAAAAAGACACTTAAAAAAGATGCAATGTAACTAGAAAACAAAAGATTTGAGATGTTCTATTACCATAGAATATAAATTAAAACATCAAGTTACCATTTCCTTTTTAAAATTAGCATAAATTTTAAAAACAACATCTCTGGGACTTCTGTTTCTGGTTAGGATGTAGAAAGCCACAATTGACTGGGGAGCCTGCCCTAGCAATGAGAACAAGCAAGCTAAGCCATGATTTCTTTTCTTTTTTCCTTCTGTAGCATGGTTTTAAAAACCATTAGAGGAACTTCCCTGGTGGTCCAGTAGCTAAGATTCTACTTTCCCAATGCAGGGGGGGCCCGAGTTTGATCCCTGGTCAGGGAACTAGATCCCACATGCCATAACTAAGAGTCCACATGCCACAACTAAAGATCCTGCATGTCACAGCTAAGACCTGGGGCAGCTAAATAAATAAATATTAAAACCATTAGAGAGCTAAAGATGTAAAGAAACCTAAATAAACTGAATTCCAAAAGCAACCAGATCTTCCTGCAATAGAAGAGACCCATGGCTGTTCCTATCCAGGAAGAAGTGGCAGGAAGGCGGAGGAGTCTGCCACAGACTCTGGTCAAGAGCTATCAGCTAAACTCATAACAACGTTTAAGGATTGTATGTGAGCTAATGTGATAGATTAGAATCCCAAAAAGATGCAGACACAGAAGGAGCCAACACCCACCCACCTCCCAATGCTTTCACACGGGTCTCCATCAAGGACTCAGAAATAATAGAATGAAGGCTAAGGACAAGGCAGGAGAGTTGATAGAATACCCTTGAGGCAGGCAGGACCTTCCCCAAGTGCAAGACTTGCTGGAGATTAGGAACAGAATGGAGAGCTGAGAGAAATCCCCTCAAGGACACACTGCTTTCACCGGGTGCGGCAGCGACCCTCCTATAATCCAGACTGCTTGGCATAGCCTGTCCCCACCATGCCCAGGGGTCTCAGTTCAGACAAGTCCCCAAGTATGCCCCCAATGCTGTAGCCTTACAGGACTGCTGGCATCTTTTCAAAGCACACTCAGATTTACTGAATTCATTTATTAGTTCTAACAGTTTTTTTCTGTGTGAAATCATGAGGATTTTCTGCATATAAGACCATGTCATCTGTGAACAGACATTATTTAGTTCCTCCTTCCCAATTTGGATGTCTTTTATTTCTTTTTCTTGCCTAACTGCTCTGGCTAGAACTTCCAGAACAATGTTGGATAGAGGTGGCAAGAGTGGTCATCTTTGCTTTATTCCAGATCTTAAAGGAAAAGCTTTCAGTTTCTTATCATTGAATATGATTTCTATGGGCTTTTTGTATTATGGTCTTTATTGTGTTGTGTAAATTCCATCTCTGTCTAATTTGTCAAGAGTTTTTATCATGAAAATGTGCTGAATTTTGTCACTTTTTCCTGTATCTATAGAGATTGTCGTAGTTCAGTTGCTCAGTCACATCCCACTCTCTGCGACCCCATGGACTGCAGCACACAAGGCTTCCCCAAGTTTGCTTAAACTCTTGTCCATTGGTGATGCCATCCAACCATCTGATCTTCTGTAGCTCCCTTCTCCTGCTTTCAATCCTTCCCAGCATCAGGATCTTTTCTAATGAGTCTGTTCTTCGCATCAGGAGGCCAAATATTAGAGCTTCAGCTTCAGCATCAGTCCTTCCAATGAATATTCAGTGTTGATTTCCTTTAGGATTAACTGGCTTGATCTCCTTGCAATCCAAAGGACTCTCAAGAGTCTTGTCCAACACCACAGCTTGAAAGCATCAATTCTTTGGCATTCAGCCTTCTTTATGGTCCAACTCTCACATTCATATATGACTACTGGAAAAACTGTAGTTTTGACTATGTAGACCTTTGTATAGAGATTGCAATGTGATCTTTATCCTTCCTTCCTAAAATGTGTTGTATAATATTTATTTATTTGCATATGTTGAGCCATCTTTGCATCCCAGGGATAAATTCTACTTGGCCATGGTATATTAGCTTTTTAATGTGCTGCTGAGTTCGGTTTGCTAATAGTTTACTGAGGATTTTGCATCTATGTCACCATGGTCCCTGACCTAGTTTTCTCCTTTTGTGATACCTTTGTCTGGTTTTGGTATCCGCATAATGTTGGCCTTATAAAATGAGTTTGAATATATTCCCTCTTTATTTATTTGAAGGAGAGTTTATGAATATTGGTATTGATTGTTCTTCAAATGTTTGGTAGAATTCACCTGTGAAGCCATCTGGTCCTGGATATAATAGCTCCAAATTTTAAACAACTCAAATGTTCATCATCTAAAGAATGGATAAACAAGCTGGCATAGTCATTCAATAGAAAATTACTTAGCCACAGGAAGAAATGAACCACTGATATGTACGAAAACATGGATGGATCTCAAAAAATGTGTTGCACAACAGCAAAAGCTAGACAAAAGATCACTGTTATTCACATTTATATGAACTCCAAGAACAGGCAAAAAATTTCCTTGAGTGACAGACACATTCTATTATCTTATTTTGGGTGGTGGTTGGTGGTTTTAAAGTATATGTCATCATCAAAACTCATCAAATCAAATTATAAAATATGTGCATTGCATTTTATACAACTTATACCTGCCAAAAATTTTTGGTAATAATATATTTGACTGATGAGGATGTAATAAAGCCAATGCTCCTATAAAGTGGACAATCATTTTAGAAATCACTGTGGCAAAAATAATAAGAATTCTAAAAAGTCCAACCATTTTAATTCAGTGATATATTTAAGCAAGTCTACTCTTAATAAATAATTCAAAACTAACAAAATAAAAGAAATGCAAAAATGTTGACCATAGTATTTTTGTAATTATGTAATCTGAAGCACCTCAAACTCCACACTGAGTAAAAATTAAACAAAATGCAATACTTTATATAATATATTTTCGTCACTAACAATTATATTTATGACTACAGCACAAGGTAAAGACATATTTGTGCTATAATCCTTTACGTTCTCGGACAAATATACATATGGGAAAATCCTAGAAGGAAATAAACCATAAGGATAAATTGTGTTGGGCTTGTAGGTGTGTCCATTTTTTTTTTCAATTTGGTATTCTGAATTTTGATATTTTTCTTTCCTTTAAAAATATTTTCAGATATTAGGTTTTTCTTTTTTTGGTATTTTTGCAATATTGCTCTTTATCCAAGAACAAGATATTTTTCTCTAGTTACTCACATGTCACTTATGTCCTGCTCTCATTTGCTTAGTTTAAATTGGTTTTTTATTGCACAAGAAATCCATGGTTATAGTCTCATTATAAAAGAACCTCAGTTTTACCCAATAGCTCCTGATTTCTAGAAAATAATTTAACTGAACTTTAATTTGTGACTATAACAATTGGTATAGGCCTTTCCCATGACCCAAATACTCAAGCCTACCACACATGATATACAGCTAACTATTACTTTATTAATATAAAACATTACATATATTTATCTGAAAGCATTTGAAAATATTAGTAGTGGTTAGACTCTGGGTAGTGAAGTAAGGTTAAACTTCTTTTTCCTGTCTTCTTTTTCTACAGTGAATATGTATTATTTTGTGACAAAAAGAAATGGTCAATTTAAATACCAATTTCAAGCCCTGGGCCCAATTCTGATCCAAGTAAGCCTCGGGGAATTGCAGAATTCCCCAGGCCAGAAGTTTCCCCATCATGGATTTCATCTTGCTGTTAATGATCCCCTTCTGGTCATTTGACCTTGAACTTCTTCCTGTACTACCCTCTTGTCTTAATAACCTGATGCTCTGGGGCTTCCTTTTCTGGCTGTTAGCCTTGCTCCTAGCAGCCCCACTGTCCTCACACCACTCAGGGGGTCAGAAAACCTGCTGAGTGCGTGCCAGAAGCAGGGGCCCTCAGCCTGGTCTCTCCCGGTCCTCAGATTCCTTGGTGTCACACAGGCAGCTGGAGCAAAGCAGTACCTTCCCTCCCCCAAATCCCTAGCACCAGAGCCTGCTAAGCCATCCTAGCTCCCATTCCTGCCAGACCTTTATTAAGCATGACAAGGGTTTGGAACGCCTGCTAAACATCATAATCTCCCGTCTCCCTGAAGAAGCAAATAGAGTTAAAGGAGGCTGTGGAGGGTGGAATGGTGGCAGATACATCCCTGGAGAGCCCAGCTCCAGCCTCCCTCACCTGTCTGTGTCTCCCCCGTCTTAGCTCAGATCTCTCAGGAGCCTGGCCAAGCCTGCCGAAGGGATGAGAAAGAGGTGGCCGCAAATTGAAATGAACATCCTGCTGAAAAGAATTCAGGGTGCTTGATAAATAGGTGTATGGGGCCCTGGCATCTCACAGACAGCAGAGGACTCTCCCCCTCTCCCCATCCACCCCTTCGTATAAATGAGAGATGTGGGTTCCTCATGGTTTCCTCCTTCAAACCCCTAGAGTACACAGAAAAGGGACAAATGACCACGCCCAACAAGGAGGGGCAAGGGACTGCTCAAATTACAGGGAACCCTATTAAAAAACATCTCACAGCTATTCAATCACTAATTGACTTTTCTTCCTCACTTTAACTTGACGCTGGTGTCTTAATTAATTAACTCTGTCACCAAAGCCCCAGGGTGCCACAGCAGGAATCGCCAGGAGTTTATCTCTCTTGTTCCAGCCAGGTTGACAGGTCAGCTCTCCCTGGCCAGCTCCCTGGGTAATGGCCTGAGCCCTCTTGGTCCCTGGAGGAAACAAGAGACCAAGCTTTGTAATTTTTTTTTTTGCCTTGTAATTCTTTAAGCCACAGGACCCAGCCAGTAGGAAAACAAGCAGAATGCTGTCCCTCTCTGACAGCATCTTAAATTCCCTTCTATCTCTGTATTCTCATATGTATACAAAGTTCATCACACAGACTTCGGCCAATGAGACAGATGCAGCACAAGTGTGGCTTCTGAGCCTCCAGCAAAATCATTTGTTCACTCACTCATTCGTTCACACCAATATTTTACTGGTTTTTGACTGGCCTGTGCTGGACTTGCTGGGGGGGTAAGAGACAGAGGGGCTTCCCAGGTGGCACTAGCAGTTAAGAACCCGCCCGCCAGTGTAGCTCGATCCCTGGGTCTGGAAGATCCTCTGGAGAAGGAAATGGCAAACCACTCCAGTATTCTTGCCTGGGAAATCCCAAAGACAAAGGACCCTACAGTTCATAGGGTCGCCAAGAGTCAGACATGACTGACTGAAGCAACTCAGAACACGTGGTCATGTGACAAAGCTGGCTTCACAAAGAAGTATAAATTATAACATTTGTAATTGTAGTTGAAGAGAGGTGACAAAAGCCAAAAGCTAGCACAGTCTTGTAAATCAATTCTAATTCAACAAAAAGTTTTTTTAAAAAAATAAAAGCCAAGATTTGGTGCTCAAAGAAAATCTCCAGATGAGCAAAGTCAATTGTGCTGACTGGATATGTTAGTCTTATGTCCCCTCCCCACTTCCGGGTCCCTCTGGCACATTTCAAACTTGCACTGAGGAAGCCCAATGGAACCACCACCAGGCGGACCTTCTGCAGGAGAAAAGAGCTCTTCTTCTAGCTTCCTGCATCCTTTCTCCTGGTTTGGAGGGGTGAAGGAGCAGCAGAAGGCATTTTTGAGAAAGGAAGCTCCCATTTCACCCCTTCCTCACTTGCCCCACAGAGGAGGAAGATGGGTCCAAGTTCATCACTTTGACAGTTTGGACTGGACTACCTGTTGAGTAGGGCCACTCTGCCCTAAAGGTAGGTTGAGTCTACACTGCCCTGGGAGCTCCCAGACATCTTGCTTCTCTTTCGTCTTCAGCATGGTGGCAGAAGTGGGATACTGCCCCAGGGACCCACCCTCCTTGAACAAGCCCAACCATCTTGCCCTATTCTCCTTCCCCATTCTATGTAGGAAAGAAAAAAGATTCATGACCAGAGCTAAGAGTTTTTTCTTATGAAAGGTCATGTGTGAAGGGAGAGAAATAAAAGCCACAGTTGTTTCTTTTTCCCCCAGCCTAACTTACAAAAACCTTCTCCATTTCAGCTGGAGTCCACCCTCGTTATCAATGTGGTGCTGCTTTATTTTCCATTTACAATTTTCATCATATACAACTTTATAGGGAGGAATGCTGCAATTTGGGGCAGAATCCTAGTATTCCAGGGCCCCTTGTCCAGAAACCACCAAAGAGTGCCTGATAGCTTGATAAATGGAGAGCCTTGAAGCCCAAGGCTTTGCCAAATCATTTCCCCATGTACCCCCTGCAGAGATGGCTGCAGTATTTTCAGGACTCTACCCTGATGAGACCCCTTTGCCACATGTTCAGTGTCTGAGACTTACTTTTCTAGATTGCCCTGCTTCCTGGGCTGTGCTAAGTCTCTTCAGTCACATCCAACTCATGACCCTATGGACTGTAGTGCACCAGGCTTCTCTGTCCAGGCAAGCATATGGGAGTAGGTTGCCACGCCCTCCTCTAGGAGATCTTCCTGACCCAGGGATTAAACCCACATCTCTTAAAAGTCTCCTGCATTGGCAGATGAGTTCTTTACCACTAGCACCCTGTGGGAAGCCCACCCTGCTTCCTACATCGCTTATTTTCATTCCCGATCTACTTTTTAATCTACCTTGGCAACCAATACTAGCATCCTCTGTTTAAAAAGAAAAATCCAAGTGGCTTCATATAGCCCTTAGAAAAAAATCTAATCTCTTCACTACAACCTATGTGATAGGTTGTAATTGACTGTCTCTGTGAAGGGAGTAAACATCCCCATTCCCAATGATATCACAATTGGCCATATCATTTGCTTTGGCCAATGGAAGCAACCCATTCACTTCCATGTAGATGTTTCAAGACCATCACATGGTCCTCTACCTTCTCTCTTCTCTGCTAGGAGACCAGGAACGTCCCAGATAAGAGCTGTTTCATGAACCTGAGAACTAGAGTGAAAAAGATGTACAGTTAATCCACAGTGGACATGAAGCATGAGTGAAAAACGTCTTCATTGTATACTACTGAGATTTCAGGGCCTTCGGTACCATGCAGGCTTCCCAAGTGGCTCATTGGTAAAGAATCCACCTGCCAATGCAGGAGACATGGGGTGGATTCATAGGTCAGGAAGATCCCCTGGAGGAGGAAATGGCACTCCCCCACCTCCCATGGACAGAGGAGCCTGGCAGGCTACAGTCCATAAGGTCAGAAAGAGTCAGACCTGACTTAGGAACTGAACACACATTTGTGGTGCCACGGAGTTTATCCTGATCTTACGGACACAATGTGATCGACCTCTGACCATTCCCCAAGTCTCGTGTCTTACCTTCCTCTGTTCCACTACACTCACACACTCTGGGTTTCCTTCTCTTCCTTGAACACATGCCAAGTTTATTCTCACCTGAGAGCCTGAGGTTTGCACATGCTGTTCCCACTGCCTGGATTGCTTTTCCCTGAAGTTTTCACAGGGCTGTCTCTTCTTCACTATTCATATCTCAGTTTGAATCTCACTTCCTGAAGAAATACCTTCCCTGAACCTCTAACATAGCCCCCCAGTCACTCTGTATCACATTATCCTGCCTCATTTTGCATCTGTTCACTAATGTATTACTTACTTTCCTTCCTTGAAATGTGAATTTGGAAGAGCTACCCTGGTGGCTCAGATGGTAAAGAATCTTCCTGCAATGCAGGAGACCTAGGCTTGACCCCTGGGTTGGGAAGATTCCCCTGGAGAAGGGAATGGCAACCCACTCCAGTATTCTTGCCTGGAAAATCCCATGGACAGAGGAGCCTGGTAGGCAACAGTCCATGGGGTCGAAGAGAGCTGGACACGACTGAGTGGCAAACACACACCTTGGAATGAACACTCCATGGGAGTAAAGACCTTGTCCATCATCGTCACCACTGTACCTCCAGACACTGGAATGCCATCTGACACAAAGTAGACACAGAGGAAGTATTTGTGTCATGAATAAATGAACATCTCTCCTAAGCCTTAAAACCTTTTTCAACTGCCAACCGGACACCTCTCCCTGGAAATCCTCAAACTCAACAGATCCTGAAGCAGAGTTTTTAATTCTATCCTCTCTGCCCTCACCTCAGCCTCCTCTTCACCCACCATGCCCTGGTGAATGACACCAGCGTTCTTTCTGTTGACCAAACCAAAAGCTCAGTGTATTTTCCACTCCTCCCTCTGGTTCACAGCCCCCACTCCCCACCAGTCACCAGGCTGAGGCTCTCTTTTAAACCTTTCCGAGTCTCTTTTTTTAAATCCTCTTCGTCCTCATTCCCACACACCTGCCCTCACTCAGGCCCTCATCATCGTTGCCTGGATTATCACAATCTTTGCAGAACAGGGTTCCCTGTTTCCAGTTTTCTCCCTCCCATCTGTGCTGCACGCTACCACCAGAATTATCTTTCTAAAATCTGATAATGTCACTCCCCTGTTTAGAAGGCTTGTAAAGAAACTGCAGGATAAAGCTTAACTCCTTAGAAGCCACGAGGTACCTTGGGGTTCTGGCACTCGCCAAGGGCCCAGGGTCTTTCCCACTGCTCCCTGCTGGACCCTCACTCCATCCAGCCATGATGGATATACCTGGGCAGCAGCTTCACAGGGCCTGCATGCCTGCTCAAGTGCCTCTCCCCCATCAACCCCTCCTCCACCCCCCAAACACACACACACACACACACACACACACACTCCCATCAGCATCCACCTACTGAGAGCTTTCTCTGCTACTCTCCCAGATCCCTCAGTTGACATGATTCCCTCTGTGCAGCCTCTCCCAACATCTCCTGCCTCTCCTCCTGTAAAACTGAAAATAGCTCTAATTATGAGCTCCATTCTCTTGCGTCCTTTAACATTGGGTGCCAACCTCTATTATAAGACATTGCAGAGCATCGTATGTTTTCTGGGTACAGGTTCTTCTGTGTGTTCCTTGAGGGACCAACAAGCCACCTCTCTTGCTTGAGTCCCCAGCGCTTCACAAAGTGCCTGAATGACACACTTGTGCTAAGTCAATTCAGTCGTGTCCAACTCTTTGTGACCCTATGGACCATAACCTACCAGGCTCCTCTGTCCATGGGATTCTCCAGGCCAAGAATACTGGAGTGGGTTGCCATGCCTTCCTCAAGGGAATCTTCCCGACCCCAGGGATCAAACTCACATCTCTTATTCTCCTGCATTGGCAGGCAGGTTCTTTACCACTAAGACACACAGTAGATGCTCAACAAATCTTGTTTCAGCAAACAGATGATATTAATTACAAAAAGAGAGAGGATAGTAGACACACTAAGTATATTACAAGCCGGAGCCCCTGTTTGCATGCTAGAACCAGGAAGAAGAATGCAGATGAGACTGGAATCAACTCTCAGTCTCAGCTCTGCCCTAATATAGCTGCCCAAAATGATGAAGTCTCACCTGGTAAACAGGAAGAGGACCTCAGAATTTAAGGAGCTTCGTGCACTCATTTTTGCTCCAGACCTCACTGTTATGTTGATCTTAACTGTGGCTCTTCGATTCTCTGTCCCAGGCCCTCTCATTTACTGCTTCCATAGCTTCTTCTCACGTGTATATTACAAGAATGGGCTTTCCTAATGCTGTTCCCATTGTATAGATTCTAAGAGATGAATTGAAATGTCCCCAAACCACACAACTAGTAAGCAACAGAGTTAGAACTTGAGCTCGTCCATGCATGCTCAGTTGGTAAGTCATGTCAGACTCTATGCGGCCCCATGGACTGTAGCCCTCCAGGCTCGTCTCTCCATGGAATTTCTCGAGCAAGAAGACTGGAGTGGGCTGTCACTTCCTCCTCCAGGGGGTATTCCTGGCCCAGAGATGGAACCTGTGTCTCCTGCATGGGTAGGGGATTTCTTTACCACGGAGCCTCCTGGGAAGCCCAGAACGTGAGCTCAGGGTCTCTGTAAAGTCTATGCCCTCCTGCTCCGAGTGGGCTGTCTGGCCCTCGAAGAAGAGCCCTAGGAAGTAGATTATCTCCAATTCCCACTACCTTGAAAGGCTTTCATTCCAATACTCTCTACCGCCAGGCTGTGGGGAATCCCTCTTCACACCTAACCTCTCACAGTCCTGAGAGAGGCAACTGGGACCAGGAAGCAGGCCAGGACCACCGGCTCCTCACCCAGGATGCAGAGGCTCCCTTCCACTGGGAAGCAGCAGGTAGCCCAGCACAGCCAGTCACAAGCCCGGCTATCATTTCAGAAGATTCAGGTTCCAATTCAATACTATTTGAGGCTCAAAATAACCCCTCCAGTCTTCCTGATTATTTCTTAAATGCCGTTCTTCACAGTAATGATGGCACCTGTGGGGGAGGAACAAGAAGGGATTTAGGCTGAGAGTTGGTTTCCTGTCACCTAAAAGGATTATTATATACCATCAGAAAGATAATTCCCCTCCTAGCGGGGAGGATGGATTAGGTCTTTACTTCAGATGGTACTTTATGAAAAGATTATTTAAAGATTATAGGACAAAATTGATACATTTGACAACATCTGCTAGGGTTGGGTTTTCTGACTGCTTGAGAAACAATTGTTATTTATGCAATTAGTAGATTCCTTGCTTTGGTGCTAATCTAGAGGCTGCAAGCACACAAATGTCCACACACTCTGGTTGTGGAGTCTCCTTCCCCTTCTCTTCCCATCTTTGACCGGGAATGACATAAAAATGCTACCACTTCCATGAAGTCCTCCTTGATTTCTCCATCCACAAGTGGTCACTCTTGCCTCCTGACTCCCTCCCATCTTCAAAGGTTTCATCACAAGCTGCTTTGTACAGACCTCTTTCTGCCTGTATGTTCTCCTCCTGGCCCTGAAACATCTCACACACATTATTGCTCGGAGCCCACAAGGCTGTGCATCCAACAGGCAGTGAGAAATGTAAACACTTCTCTGTGCTCTGGTCTCAGCTGTCCACCCAGGCAGTGTAGGAAAGGAGGGTCTTGGGGCTTCCAGGGCTCAGGAAGGCAGCGGCGTTGCTTGGGGTGGGGTTCCTCAGATCTGCTCTCACCACATTGCTGTTATCCACAGGGCCATAGAGATGAAGAGCACATGGTGTGGTCTGCCATCCTGAGGGGCATCCTCTCTCTAGGAGGCACTGATGTCCAGAGAAGTTTGGCCCCAGATTCCCATAATTTATGCTAGGGCATTTTAAGGAAGGGCTTCCTAGGTGGGGTTAGTGATTAAAAAAAGAAACCCACCTGCCAATTCAGGATACATAAAGATACAGGTTTGATCCCTGGGTGAGGAAGATCCCCTGGAGGAGGGCATGGCAACCCACTCCAGTATTCTTGCCTGGAGAATCCCATGGACAGAGGAGGCTGGCAGGCTATAGTCCACAGGGTCACACAGAGTTGGACACAACTGAAGCGACTTAGCACGCATGCACATTTTTGAGAAAAAGTACTGAGGAATGATCCTGGAGTACTTTTCCAAGGGACCCTTGGTACAGTATGTCTGGTTTCATTCTTGCCGAAGGCAGTCTCCTGGGTCTGCGGAAATTTGTAAACTGCACCTATATTCATCCAGAGCACACCATCCCCAACCACTACAGATGCTTCTAGCCTCTCCCCCATCCCTGCTTCCCACCTGCACTGTACTAATGCCAAACCTCAAGCTTTATACTCTTTCCTGCATCCAAGAAACAGTTTTTTTTCTGCTTGGACTGCTCTTCCTTCAGCCTCCTCCACCCCATGAGTTTCTCCTGCACTCCGTTAGAGCCAGTTCAGATATCACTTCCTCCATAAAGCCTGCCCTGTTACCTCTGGTCAACTCAGGGTATCCTTGCTTTCCTAGTATTCATTATCTGAGGTATAAAGCAGTAAAAATCACCATAATCTGAAAACAATCACTAATAAATAGATATGTACCATAAAAACTCAATCTACAACTATGTATTGAGGGCCCATCAGGTAGGAGGCACTGATTTCTGCATTTGCAATACAAGCAATGAACAAAGCAAATAGCCCCACCCAGACAGGGGGCAGGGTCAGGACATCAATACACAGTGAACAAAGAGTAAGCAAATTATATAACATGTTAGAGGTTGACAAGCACATGCAAAAAGGGAGGATCGGAGAAGGGTAAAGCTGACAGAGAATGTTGAGGCAACAAGACAGAGGGTAGGGTAGGGTTAAATGGGGAGGTCTGGACAAGCCTCATGCAGGTGACATTCAACCAAAGACTAGAGACAGAAAGGCCCTGTCCCGCAGATTTCTGCAGGAAGAACATTCCCTGTGAACTGTGGCCCGCGGGTCAAATTCAACCTGCCACTTGTTTGCAGATGGCCCACTCACTAAGAATGTTTCTTACATTTTTAAACAGTTGAGAAAAAAAATCAAAAGAAGAGTAATATTTCACGACACATGAAAACGACATGAAATTCAAATTTTGGTGCCCATAAATAAAGTTGTATTGGAACACAGCCACTCACTCGTTTATGTATTGCCTGTGGCTGATTTCAGGCTGTGTCGGCAGAGTTAAATCGCTGTGACAGAGACCCTCAAAGCCTAAAATATTTACTATATAGCCCTTTGCAGAAAAAGTGTAGCAACCTTTGAGTTAGAGCCAAGAGCCCGGGGCAGGAGCAAGAACAAGAAGGCGACAGCAATGCTGAAGTGTGTGTGTGTGTGTGTGTGTGTGTGTGTGTGTGTGTTGGGGGTGGGGGTAAAGGGGAGGGTTATGGATACACAGGGAGGATGACCAGTGAATCGACTGGGGAATAGACTGGGGGTGAAGCGTAGGTTATGGAAGGTTATGGGCCATTCGGTTTTAACTTGGGCAGTAGGGAGCCACAGCAGAATTCTGATTAGAAGAGCCACATAGTCTGACTTACGTTTTAAGAGGATGGCTTCAGAGTCTCTATCGAGAATAGACATATCTTAGCAGGCCACTGCATTGTTTACACAGCAAAGGCGAGTGGCTCAGACTGGGGTGGTAGCACTGAGTGTTGGTGTCAAGAGGGGGTTCAGTTCTTTTTCTTTCTTTAAAGTACTTTAAAGAAAGTACTTTACAGTGGTGTGCTTTACTGCTTTACAGAGGTGTGTTGGTTTCAGGTGTACCATAAAGTGATTCAGTTATACATATACATTCTTTTCTCAGATTTTTTTTTCACAATATTTCAAATTTTTATTATTTTTTTAGTTTAATATAAATTTATTTATTTTGATTGGAGGCTAATTACTTTACAATTTTGCATTGGTTTTGCCATACATCAACATGAATCCACCACGGGTGTACACATGTTCCCCATCCTGAACCCCCCTCCCACTTCCCTCCCCATACCATCCCTCTGGGTTCCAGTGCATCAGCCCCAAGCATCCTGTATCCTGCATCGAACCTGGACTGGCAATTCATTTCATATATGATATTATACATGTTTCAATGCCATTCTCCCAAATCATCCCACCCTCGTCCTCTCCCACAGAGTCCAAAAGACTGTTCTATACATCTGTGTCTCTTTTGCTGTCTCACATACAGGGTTATCGTTACCATCTTTCTAAATTCCATATATATGCGTTAGTATACTGTATTGATGTTTTTCTCTCTGGCTTACTTCACTCTGTATATAGGCTCCAGTTTCATCCACCTCATTAGAACTGATTCAGATGTATTCTTTTTAATGGCTGAGTAATACTCCATTGTGTATATGTACCACAGCTTTCTTATCCATTAGTCTGCTGATGGACATCTAGGTTGCTTCCATGTCCTGGCTATTATAAACAGTGCTGCGATGAACATTGGGGTACACGTGTCTCTTTCAATTCTGGTTTCCTCTATGTGCATGCCCAGCAGTGCGATTTCTGGGTCATATGGCAGTTCTATTTCCAGTTTTTTAAGGAATCTCCACACTGTTCTCCATAGTGGCTGTACTAGTTTGCATTCCCACCAACAGTGTCTCAGAGGGTTCCCTTTTCTCCACACCCTCTCCAGCACTTATTGCTTGCAGACTTCTGGATCGCAGCCATTCTGACTGGTGTGAAATGGTACCTCATTGTGGTTTTGATTTGCATTTCTCTGATAATGAGTGATGTTGACCATCTTTTCATGTGTTTGTTAGCCATCTGTATGTCTTCTTTGGAGAAATGTCTGTTTAGTTCTTTGGTCCATTTTTTGATTGACTCATTTATTTTTCTGGAGTTGAGCTACAGGAGCTGCTTGTATATTTTTGAGATTAATTCTTTGTCAGTTGCTTCATTTGCTATTATTTTCTCCCATTCTGAAGGCTGTCTTTTCACCTTGTTTATAGTTTCCTTTGTTGTGCAGAAGCTTTTAATTTTAATTAGGTCCCATTTGTTAATTTTTTGCTTTTATTTTCAATATTCTGGGAGGTGGGTCATAGAGGATCCTGCTGTGATTTATGTCAGAGAGTATTTTGCCTATGTTCTCCTCTAGGAGTTTTATAGTTTCTGGTCTTACGTTTAGATCTTTAATCCACTTTCAGTTTATTTTTGTGTGTGGTGTTAGAAAGTGTTCTTGTTTCTTTCTTTTACAAGTGGTTGACCAGTTTTCCCAGCACCACTTGTTAAAGAGATTGTCTTTTCTCCATTGTATATTTTGCCTCCTTTGTCAAAGATAAGGTGTCCACAGGTATGTGGATTTATTACAGATTATAATAAATAATCTATAATAATCTTTTGCATTATAGATTATTACAAGATACTGAATATAGTTCCCTGTGACATACAGATCCTTGTTATTTGTCTATTTTATATATATATATATATAATAGTATACTGATGTACAAATATCTATTCAAGTCTCTGTTTTCAGTTCTTTGGAGTATACAGCCAAAAATGGAATTTCTGGGTCACATTTATAATGCTATGTTTAAATTTTTTTGAGGAATTGCCACACTGTTTTTCATAATGGCCACACCATTTTACATTCCTACCAGTAATGCACAAGGGTTCCAATTTCTCCACATCCACATCTAAACTATTTTCTCAGTTGTTGTTTTTTTTTATAGTAGCCATCCTAATGGATGTGAAATGGAATCTCATTACGGTTTTGATTTGCATTTCCCTAATGATTAGTGATGTCCAGCATCTTTTCATGTGCTTATTGGCCGTATCAATTGCTGCTTTACTCTGGAAGAAAAATCTGTGTATAACAAAGCTGGTTAAAGTCTAGCACATTATAGGAATACTTCAGAGTTACAGTCTAACTTAGCCCCTCTTTAAAACATCTGACTTGACTTTGTCTCAGCTTCACAAATCTCCCTCTTTTTAACCCTAAGGGGTTTTATAATAGACCATCCAGGAAACCTCAAGTACTATCACCCCAGATGCAGCCTCCCAACACTTGACTTGGTTGTCACTTCTTTCTTGGTCCCCATAACATAAGCAAAAATCTCTTCAAATGTCTTCCCCTACGTTTCTCATCAGCACCAACCTATCCAGACTTCCCTGGCGGTCCAGTGGTCAAGAATCCACCTGCCAATGCAGGGGACACCAGTTCAATCCCTGGTGCAGGAAGATTCCACGCAGAATCTTAGCTGTCACAGAACAGCTAAGCCCGTGCACCGCAACTACTGAGCCCGTGGGCTACAACTGCTGAGTGCCCACGTGTAGAGCCTATGCTCTGCAATCACTGCAAGAGAAACCACCGCAACAAGGAAGCCCGCACACCACAGGGAGTAGCCCCCGCTCACCACGAGAGAAAGCCCGTGTGCAGCAACAAAGAGGCAGGGCTGCTAAAAATTAATTATAAATTTTTCTTATGAAGACCAAACTACCCCCTTTGTCTCCTCATCTGCTCTGTCCTTCAGAGGAGGCTAAGTTGGAAAGCACGGGTCCCTGCAGCCACTGCCCAGCACTCACCACAGTCACACCATAGCCTTGGTCTCCAGCGCTCCTGCATCCTCATCCCTCATCCTGTTAAACGATGACTTACCAAAGCAGATGGTGTACACGTTGGACCTCCCTGGTCTGGCTCATCTGCAAATGCCCTGACCAAGGCCAACATCAGGAGCTTCATCTGTAGTCGGGGTTGGTGGCCCTGCCCAGCAGCTGGCATTACACCGGCAGGAGCATCGTCCTCATCAGCTATATTTTCTATCTCAGCTCTCTGTTAGTTTCTTTCAGAGAATGTATTACAAATTGTGTTCAGTTGATCATTTAAAAATTTTTTTTTACACATTCTTAATGTCAGGCACTTGACACCCCACTCCAGTACTCTTGCCTGGAAACTCCCTTGGGCAGAGAAGCCTGGTGGGCTGCAGTCCATGGGGTCGCTAAGAGTCAGACATGACTGAGCGACTTCACTTTCACTTTTCACTTTCATGCATTGGAGAAGGAAATGGCAACCCACTCCAGTGTTCTTGCCTGGTGAATCCCAGGGACGGGGAAGCCTGGTGGGCTGCCGTCTATGGGGTCGCACAGAGTCAGGCACGACTGAAGTGACTTAGCAGCAGCAGCAGCAGCAGGAATGTCAGGCACTATGCTAGGTCCAGGGGTACAACTATGAACAAAAATTGATAGAACCTATTTTCTCATAGAGCTTCTAGTAGGATGGAGAAAATGTATATTAATTTCTTTTAAAATCACAACCATGTGTGTATAATACAAAGTGCATGAGTACTATAAAGAAATTGCTATTTCAGAATATAACCAAGAAGTTAGCACTAGATTGGGGCATAGTTAGGCCTCCCAGGAGAAGTGATGGTTCAGCCAGCTTTGGAAGGATTAGCAGAGGTTAACCAGGCACGGGGAAGAGCGTGGGTGTCCAGGGAGAAGGCAGGACATCTGAAAAGATCTTCAGCAAGATGAAGTGAAATGCTAGCAATGTCAAGATGGCAGCTATGCAGAGAATGAAGTGGGGAGTGGAACATGATGCAGCTGGGAGCTACCTAGGGGCCCCAAACCAGGCCTTGTAGAGCTTGTTGGAGAACTTAGTTAAATTCCAGGAGGAAAAGGAATCTGCTCAAGTGTTATAAGTAGGAGATGGGTCAAGATTGGGAGTCAGTCATATCCAGGTTGTGGAAGATCATTCTAACAATGGTGTGGGAAATAGTTTGGTAAAGCCTTGGGAGAGCTGAGACCAATTGGTAGGCTTTCAGGGTAGTCTGGAGAGAAAGGATGGTAGTTGGTTGGAGGGATGGTTGTAGCAATAGGGAGAAGTGGACAGATTAGGAAGGTATTTAGAAATCAAAATCAATAGGAAAGTGTATTAATTCTAGATGTATTAAATCTAGACATTGAAGAAGGAAGCATCATGGAAAACTTCTAGATTTCTGACTTAAGAAACCAAGTGGATTGTGATACCACTCACTAAAACAGGGAAAACTAAAACAGAAAATCAGAAAATTAGACCTGAAGCAGGCAGAGGCTCCCAGAGGGAGGGGGATCATGAGTTTGCTCTTAGACTGTGGAGTTTGAGGTACCTTTGAGAAATGCAGGTGGAGATATAGTAGGATTCAGAAAAGCAGTAATAGAGTACCCGGGTCAAGAACTAGTAGAAAGGTATGAGCCATGGGTCTAACTTAAGAGTTCAGTGATGTTTATGCAAAGAACTGGATGTTGCCATGCCCCCCTCAAATTCACGTGTTGAAATTCTAACTCCCAACACAAGCGTATTAAGAACTGGGGCCTTTGGGGGGTCATTAGGTCACAGGGTGTGGTTCTCATGAATGGGATTAGTGCCCTTATAATTAAGTTTAACTCCATGGGTTTGAGTTTGAGGAACTAAACGTATAGAGTTGACCTTTAGCTGGGTTGGGAGAATCTGTGGAAGCAGTAAGTTGGGGGTACAGATCACCAGCTCAGTTCTGGCCTGTTAAGCTGGAGGTATCTTTAGAGCTATTAAGAGGCTGTGAGAATAAGGAGTTCTGAAGAGGCAGGGCTGCAGAGAGAAAATGTTGGTGTTTAAAGCCAATGGGATGAGCGACAGCGAAGCAAGATGGCAGCCACCACGGGCTCGGGAGTAAAAGTCCCTCGCAATTTCCGACTGTTGGAAGAACTCGAAGAAGGCCAGAAAGGAGTAGGAGATGGCACAGTTAGCTGGGGTCTAGAAGATGATGAAGACATGACACTTACCAGATGGACATGGATGATAATTGGGCCTCCAAGAACAATTTATGAAAACCGAATATACAGCCTTAAAATAGAATGTGGACCTAAATACCCAGAAGCACCCCCCTTTGTAAGATTTGTAACAAAAATTAATATGAATGGAGTTAATAGTTCTAATGGAGTGGTGGACCCAAGAGCCATATCAGTGCTAGCAAAATGGCAGAATTCGTATAGCATCAAAGTTGTCCTGCAAGAGCTTCGGCACCTAATGATGTCTAAAGAAAACATGAAACTTCCTCAGCCGCCTGAAGGACAGTGTTACAGCAATTAATCAAAAAGAAAAACCACAGGCCCTCCCCTGCCCCCATGCGATTTAAGCAGTCTTCATTTTCCACAGTAGTAAATTTTCTAGATTCGTCGTGTAGACCTCAAAGTACTGGAAAGAAAGCTCCCATTCAAAGGCAGTTTTTCTTAAGATACTGTAAATGATACTAATTTTTTTTTCCATTTGAAATATATAAGTTGTGCTATAACAAATCATCCTGTCAAGTGTAACCACTGTCCGCACCGTTGAACTTCTGGGATCAAGAAAGTGATATTTAAATTGATTCCCATCCTAACCGGTGGGGCACGTCTAACTCAACTGTGAAAAGACACATCACACAGCCACCTTGCTGCTGATTCCACGGCCCGGGGTCTCTGCCTTTCCCAAACCCCCACCCCACCCCGCAACAGCTCTCCAGCTAGGCGTGGCTTATTAGAGTAGGCGTGAAGGTTTCAGGTCACAGCCTGGGGAACACTGCTGGCGTGTGGGCTGCTCTCACAGCATCCCTGGTCTCTCTCTAAGTCTTAAGTGACGCCCCTCTTCCAAGCCATCAATCCTCCTCCCTCCCACCCTCCACTGCCGCCCTTGGCCGAGGCATAGNCACTCCCCCACCCCCGCCTTCCCTGCAACAGCTCTCCAGCTAGGCGTGGCTTATTAGAGTAGGCGTGAAGGTTTCAGGTCACAGCCTGGGGGACACTGCTGGCGTGTGGGCTGCTCTGTCCGCGTCCCTGGTCTCTCTCTAAGTCTTAAGTGACGCCCCTCTTCCAAGCCATCAATCCTCCTCCCTCCCACCCTCCACTGCCGCCCTTGGCCGAGGCATAGATTGTAACCCCTCTGCTCCCCTCTGAAATTGGCCTTTGGTGAGGAATTCAGGGCTTTCCCTATATCTTCTCCCCCCACCTTAATCGAGGGGTGCTGCTTTTTCCTTCCTCCTCCTTAAGTCCCTTTCTGCACCACCACCACCCAACACTTCCCATGACGCTTCCTTGCTTTGGCCAGAAGCCATCAGGTAAGGTTGGAAAGAGTCTCTGACCTCCCCTCATTTAGTCTTGGAACCACAATTTACTCTCCACCAGCCTGGGAAATGAATATTGGGTTCTCAGCCTTGCCACCCTCTGCTGTCATCGTCAGCTGATGCGTTTCTTTAGCTCAGGTTTCGATCGGGTGAAAAGAACAGTCACCAGGGTTACTCAGGCCTGCCCGCTCGCGGCCTCCTTGGTGGTTAAACTTGGAGGAAGGCCACTTGGAAGCGCACACGACCCCTCTGAATGAACTGTCCTTTTCCTGTAGAGGCTTTGGCTTTCTAACATGGAAGAAGCTTTACACAGGGCTCTCGCTGGGCCGTCCTGTGAGTCCACTCGGGTCTGGTTCGGAAGCTGACAACTGGAGCGAAAAGAGCCTTGAATCCGGTGCATACCGGCCCTCAGCAGGGATCACGAAAGACCTCGGTGTGCACGGCAGATCCCCGAAATTCCTGGCAAATCGCTGCGTTTTTCCACTTTTCTGTTCAGGACCACTAAATGCTGAGATGTGGGTGCCTACCGAAATAAAATCAATTCATTGTGCTCCAAAAAAATAAATAAATAAATAAAGCCAATGGGATTGGATGAGGTCACCGTGAGGATGAGTAAAAGTTTAAAAGAAAAGAAGTCTGAGCCCTAGACCCTGGGATACTCCGAGGTTTAGAGGGCAGGAAGTTGTGTGAAGTCAGCACCAGGGCTTGAGAGGGAAAGACCAGTAAAGAAGGAGAAGGGCCAGAAGAAAGGGGTGCTCTATAAGCCAGGAGAAGAAATGCTTCCAGGAAGAGACAGAAAACCACCGAATGAAATGCAGCTGGTCCAGTTAGAGGAGAATCAAGGAATGACCACTAGAATCGCAAGTTGGACATCACTGGTGATCTTCAAAAGATTAGCTTCCACAAATTCATCTCCTGAGTCTGGAAAAGGCTCAAGAGAGAACAGAAGGAGAAATATCAGAACCTATAAGCACAGACAACTTTTCTAGGAGTTTTGCTGTAAAGCAAACAAGATAAGTGGGGTGGGAGCTGGAAGGGAGGATGAAGCCAAAAATGAATTTTAAGCTTTTTTCAGATGGAAGAAATAGCAACATATATGAATGCTCATGGGAATGGTCAGCACAGTACAGGAATAAAATGAATAGGGAGAAGACGAATAAGTAATTTAGGAGATAACAGTGGAAATTGCTGTAGAAATGCCTTTGAGTAGTAAGGGAGGGGAGCCAGTCCTTAAGTAGAAGGGTTGATCTAGGGCTAAAGTAAGGACCACTCACCAGCAGAGGCAGGACAGTGCGTCCACTTGACAATTCAGGGTTCTAAGTCGGAGGCCTGGTGTGCTGCAGTACATGGGGTCACAAAGAGTCGGACATGACTGGGCAACTGAACAACAACAAACAAAACCCAGTCAAGCTTCTGAAGGGCTGCCTTGCACCGATCCCCCACCCCCATCCAAGGGTGTGAGTAGATTTGGACGTCAATTCCTTTCCCAGGATCAACTTTTATGTACTTCTTAGCATTTACTGTGGGACCACTGGTTGGGGGAGCTGTATTAGGTACCACCTGTAGTACAACTCAATTCTTTCACAGTGAAAACACTACAAAAAGAGTATTCTCAGCCCATTTTTACAGAGGAGGAAACTGATGGAAGGAAAGGTTATAACCTGCCAAGATCACAAAGCAAGCAACTGACAGGGCCAAGAGTGGAACCCAGTCTAATCCAAAATCCTTGTTTTAGCTGCCATTACATCATCTCTGAATTTCTTTCTGAAAAGCAGAATAGGAACAACTTCTGTTAAAAAGCTCATAGTAATTTTCCTCTCTTCCCCTCACTGAAATTACCGCAGGGCCAGTGTTCTCTAAGGTGAAGTCTCAATCCAGCCTTGACAGAAGAGAAGATCTGCATATGAATGGCAGGTCAAGGCTAGAGATAACCAATTGAAATGCTAATTCTGCCACTAGTGGGAGGGGGAAGTGGGAGGGGGAAGTGGGACGAGAGGTGAGGTAAGAGGGAAATTAGAGACCAATCACTGTAGTCAGGGCTTCCCTTGTGGCTCAGCTGGTAAAGAATCCACCTGCAACAAGGGAGACCTGAGTTCGATCCCTGGGTTGGGAAGATCCCTTGGAGAAGGGAAAGGCTACCCACTCCAGTACCCACTCCAGTATTCTGGCCTAGAGAAATCCATGGACAGTCCATGGGGTTGCAAAGAGTCGGACAGAACTGAGCGACTTTCACTCACTTCACTGTATTCTAGTGGACAAGAGTTTGAGCAAACTCCCAGAGCTAATGAAGAACAGAGAAGCCTGGTGTGCTGGAATCCTTGGGGTCACAAAGAGTCAGGCATGACTGAGCAACTGAACAACTGTCCATGTGACCACGGTCCAGATGCTTTGTCCAGGACCAAGTGGAGGGAGGTGGAAACAGGAACTGAAATCTCAGAGAAGGAAGGATCTCCACAGTCCCTTCCTCTAAGGAGCTCCCCATCATTATATTTCCCCAAGTGTCTGGTATCTGCTGCCCATGGAATAGCTTCTCTATTGTTTGCAGCCCCAGCCAACATCTTGATCATGACAGTCAGTCCTGATAAAGCATTCCACTTCCCACCGGTCTTGTCATGGCGTGATGGCCACCCAGATCATTCTTCTCAGACTAGGCTACTATCCAAAATTATCAGAGAGCATGGCACTGAAAAAATATAACAAAAAAGAAGTAAGCCTCGGTAGCTCAGGTAGTAAAGAATCTGCCTACAATGCAGGAGATCCAGGTTCAATCCCTGGGTCAGGAAGATCCCCTGGAGAAGGGAATAGTTACCTAGTCCAGTATTCTTGCCTGGAAAATTCCATGGACAGAGGAGCCTGGTGGACTACAGTCTATGGGGTCACAAAGAGCTAGACATGATTGAGCAACTAACATTATGGCACTGAAAAAATACAAGAAAGAGGCATGCCTTGGTGGCAGCACCCTGGAGAACCCTGGAAGAGAACCATAAGGCTTGGCTCNTTCGGTAGCTCAGGTAGTAAAGAATCTGCCTACAATGCAGGAGATCCAGGTTCAATCCCTGGGTCAGGAAGATCCCCTGGAGAAGGGAATAGTTACCTAGTCCAGTATTCTTGCCTGGAAAATTCCATGGACAGAGGAGCCTGGTGGACTACAGTCTATGGGGTCACAAAGAGCTAGACATGATTGAGCAACTAACATTATGGCACTGAAAAAATACAAGAAAGAGGCATGCCTTGGTGGCAGCACCCTGGAGAACCCTGGAAGAGAACCATAAGGCTTGGCTCTCCCAAGGGTCAAGGCAAGGAAGAAAAGAATATTGAAATCAAATATTGTTTGCTTTTCCCAAGTATTCATTACCAAGAAAAAAAAAAAAAATCACATTATCTTTTAAGTAAACACATGCATTTGATTCCTTTTCCTGTTAAACTTAGATGGTATTTAAAGCCACATGACTTCAAATTATATTTTTTTTCCATAATTTTCTGTATTTCTGAAAATATCTGCAATAAGCATACATTTCATTTATAATGGAGGGTTAGATTTTCAATTGTTTTTCAAAGACAATCTGGAAATATGATGCCCAAGAAGGTAGTGAAATGGCTGGTGTGGTGCAAGAAAGATGCGGGCTCTAACAGAAATGCCTCACCCAGGTTGGATGTCTTCTAGCTTGTGAGTCTGATGTAAGAGCAGATGCTGCAGTTTCAGTTTGGATCATTAGTGGAAATGTGCTGGGGGATGCGCTATGCTCAAAGCTTGCGAGAAAAATACTGGGCTAGTCCTGGGGCCCCGGAAAGAACAACTCCACTCATCTCAGGCTACTTAGCAAGGAGAGAATTAACCTACACAGGGAGGCAGCCTACAATTAGTCATTCCCTGGCTCTTAGGGCTTTCTAAGAAGTTCCTTTTCCTTCCAAGGGGAATGATGGATTTTCAAGCATCCCAGGAGAATCTTGCTATATTCAAAGAACATAGATGTCCTGAAAAAGTTTTCTGTAAATCAAATTTTCATATACTAAATCCTAATTTCCCCTCCTTTTTATTATTATAGTAAGAAACCTTCTTGAGAAAATACAGTCAATCCACTCTTGGAACTATGACACAAGCAAAAGACAGCATGCTTTTTTGTAACATGCATTTTTTTTTTTTAATGGTAAGGCTCAGGGCTCTTCGCTGGTGGTCCAGTGGCTAAGAATCTGCCTTGAATTGCAGGGGATGTGAGTTCAATCCTTGGTCAGGGAACGAAGATCCCACGTGCCATGGAGCATCTAGGCCCTTGTGCTGCAACTACTGAGGCCACATGCCACAACTAGAGAGTCTGTGCACTGAAGCGAAAGATCCCGCATGAAGTAGCAAAGATCCCTCGTGTCTCAACTAAGAGCCAAGGCAGTCAAAGACACAAATAGACATTTCTTTTTAATGATGAGACTCAAAATATGGCACAAGTGATACATTTCTGGATATAAGTTACAAAACATGACTGTAAGTAGACAGAAGACAGGAGAAAAAGGGGATAACAGAGGATGAAATGGTTGGATGGCATCACTGACTCAGTGGACATGAGTCTGAGCAAACACCAGGAGATGGAGAAGGGCAGGGAAGCCTGGTGTGCTGTAGTCCATGGGGTTGCAAAGAGTTAGACATGACTTAGCAACTGAACAACAAGACTGAAATACTTGTCTCCTCAGCTAGCAGCTTATGGTCCAGAGGAAACCCCAGAATCTTAGCTGAACTGCATAGAAGACTAGAAGATCTGGAAGAGCCTTCTTAAAAAGCCCAGTGCATTTGAATATTAAACTCTTGTCTCTCAGTTCCAAATTTAACCATCTCTTCTTGAGAGCTTGTTTGGAGGTTCTAGCAGGGAAGCACAGCTACTTATATACCCAAGGTGACTGAAGGTGCTGGAGGGAAGCTGGGGGGCTGGGATCCTCCAGGCATGCTGCCCCACCCAGCAATGCTGCTCTGGTCCCAGAGTGGCAGCTGGTCTCAACTTCCAGTTCTTTCCATGCTCCCAGAACTAGCTCATTGTGCCCCCTTCTTGGCCACGGTATGTTGAAGCAAGCTTGCTTCACAGAATTTCAGGAATCTTATAAACTAATTTTGAGCACAATTGCCATTATAAGTAAAGTTCTATAAAACCTACTGTATTCATTTGTGAGGGCTGCAAAGCACCACAAACTGGGTGACTTCAGCAACAGAAATAAATGGTAAATCCTTGTTACTGGAGTTCCTTCCGGCATGCTGCCCACCCCCCAGAAATGTTGCTCTGGTCCAAAAGTGGCAGCTGGTTCCAACTTCCAGTTCTTTCCATGCGCCCAAAACTAGCTCATTGTGCCTGGAACTGAGAAATGTGTTGTCTCAGTTCTAGAGGCAAGAAGTCCAAGATCAAGGTGTCTGCAGGAGTGATTCTCTTCCAGGGCTGGGAGGGATGCTCTGTTCCACACCTGTCTCCTGGCTTCTGGTGGTTTGCTGGCAGTCTTTGGCATTTCTTGGTTTGCAGAAGAAGCCATCTTTGTGGTGATGGGACACTTATATATCTAGATTGTGGCCGTGGTGGTTATATAAATCTGTATATGTGACAAAATGTCACAGAATTATATACAAAGATATAAGTGCAAAACTGGTAAAATCTAGGTCAGTAGTTAAATTAATCGCATTGTGCCATTCTTTTACCTGGTTTTCAAGATGTACAGATGTCACTAGCAGAGGAAGCTGAGTGATAGGTACTGCTTTTGCAGCTCCTTGTGAATCTATAACTATTTAAAAATAAAAAAGTTCTAATGGACCTAGAGACTATTAAGCCAAGTGAAGTAAGTCAGACAAAGACAAATATTATATGATATTACTTATATGTGGAATCTAAAAAAATAGTTCAAATGAACATTTATAAAACAGAAACAGACTCACAGATACAGAAAACAAATGTATGGTTACCAAAGGAGATGGGGGTAGGGATACATTGAGTATGGGATTAATAGATACACACTACTACACATAAAGCAGATAAACAAGGACTTACTGTACAGCACAGAGAACTACATTCAATATCTTGTAATAAACTATAATTACACACACACAATATACATATGTGTGTGTGTAAATGAATCACTTTGTTGTATGTCTGAAACTAACACAGCTTGTAAATCAACTGTACTTCAATTTAAACAAATTTTTTTAAACCAACAAAGGTAATTAATAACCCAAACTTATTCCCTGTTTACTTACATTTTACTACCATTGCTGTCCATGAGCTCCCAGCTCTGCAGGTCCCTTCTTCCACACTTCCACCTTCTTCCCCTCCCCCAGTCCTAGGAATAGCAGCTGTTTCCTGCACTTATTATATCTGTGCTGCCTCAATGCTCCTTTTTTGCTTTTGCAATTCCTTAACATCTGTTTAAGTAAACCCTTATATCAAATTCTCTTTGTTAATTATGTTTGTTTTCCTGACTGATGTAACTAGTCAACACAAGTATTCTCCAAATGATGCAAATGGCTTATGTGATGGTAGAAGAAAAAGCATTTTCATTTCCTCAAACTACAAAAGGCCCAGACTTATACGCCTTTTCTGATTATCCCAGGATTTTATTTTAGAAAATTGGCCTTCCCAAAGGATTCAGGAAAGCAGAGCTTGCCTTGGCCCAGAAGGAAGCACAGAAAAGAATTAGGGAAAAAAGAATATACCTATATATACATCTCTGTGTGTGTGTGACCAAATCACTTTGCTGTATACCTGGACCTAACACAACATTGAAAATCAACTAGACGACAGCTGTCTAAGGAGCCTAGATGTGTGATGTCAGAGTAATCTCAGACAATTGAACTTCATTTTAAAATATTAATGATTTCCTTCCTGATTATAAAGGTTATCTATGCTTGCATAGTACACTACAAAGGGTATAAATAAATAGAGATAATCCCAACATCTAGAGGTCTATCACTGTTACTGTTTTGATGTACTGCCTTTCATAATTCTTGTGGTATATAACATAAGCTTCATATCTTCATATCTGTAATATATATATATATGTATGCTTTTAAATATGTAAAATGAATTGGGTTCATTTACAGATACTGCTCAGGCTACCCAGGTGGTGCTAGTGGTAAAGAATCTGCCTGCCAGCAGGAGGGTAAGAGACAGGGGTTCAATCCCTGGCTTGGGAAGATCCCTTGGAGGAGGGAATGGCAACCCACTCTAGTATTCTTGCCTGGAGAATCCCACGGACAGAGGAGCCCGGTAGGTATAGTCCATGGGGTTGCATAGAGTCAGACACAATTGAAGCGACTTAGCATGCACACACAGATACCACTACGGTTTTTAAGAAAATTATCAATCCACTCTTCCTCCCTCTGATGAATAAACACAGGCTTTAGGTTAAGGATTCCGGCAGAGAGGATGCTCAGAGGATATGGCTGGGCTCGTGTCCAAACAGGCTTTCTAGTTGACATCCCATCCCCACTTCAGTCTTCAGAATGGGATTCTCAAGGCACGCACCTCACCAGTCAGCCGCAGGTGAGAGGACTCGCTGCTCTGAACTGTCTGAGCAGGCGGTGCACAGCAGACCTGAGAAGACAGGCCTGGCCCCACCTCCTGCACTCACACCTGGAGTAGAAACAGAGCACTTCCCACCTAGGGGGCACACTTCTCCCCCCCTACCCCTGGCATACAGGTCTGTCCACTCTGGGGAGCAGCCACTGTACACACTGTGCATTTAAACTCCCCCAAAGAGGACTGATGAGCAGAGGGTGTTCAAGCTCATTGTCTCACCAGCTAAGAAAATCATTCCTTCTCTTTTGCTGAGAAGCAAGTGAGAAAAAAAAAAAGAAAAGTGGAAATAAAAACAATGCTTTCTTGCCAAAGTTCCCTCTTGGAAAAATGCATTCCAAGGAATAGGTAAACCCTCAGAGACAGTGTTTGGATCTTGTTCTTTTCAAGTAACACAGATTTGTGAGCATCTATCTGTCATCAATTTAAGTCTGAATTTGGTAATAAGGAGTTCATGATCTGAGCCACAGTCAGCTCCTGGTCTTGTTTTTGTTGACTGTATAGAGCTTCTCCATCTTTGGCTGCAGAGAATATAATCAATCTGATTTCGGTGTTGACCATCTGATGATGTTCATGTGTAGAGTCTTCTCTTGTGTTGTTGGAAGAGGGTGTTTGCTATGACCAGTGCATTTTCTTGGCAAAACTCTGTTAGTCTTTGCCCTGCTTCATTCCGCATTCCAAGGCCAAATTTGCCTGTTACCCTAGGTGTTTCTTGACTTCCTACTTTTGCATTCCAGTCCCCTAGAATGAAAAGGACATCTTTTTTGGTTGTTAGTTCTAAAAGGTCTTGTAGGTCTTCATAAAACCATTCAACTTCAGCTTCTTCAGCATTACTGGTTGGGGCATAGACTTGGATAACTGTGATATTGAATGGTTTGCCTTGGAAACGAACAGAGATCATTCTGTCGTTTCTGAGACGGCATCCAAGTACTGCATTTCAGACTCCTCTGTTAACCATGATGGCTACTCCATTTCTTCTGAGGGATTCCTGCCCACAATAGTAGATATAATGGTCACCTGAGTTAAATTCATCCATTCCAGTCCATTTTAGTTTGCTGATTCCTAGAATGTTGATGTTCACGCTTGCCATCTCTTGTTTGACCACTTCCAATTTGCCTTGATTCATGGACCTGACATTCCAGGTTCCTATGCAATATTGCTCTTTACAGCATCAGATCTTGCTTCTATCACCAGTCACATCCACAACTGGGTATTGTTTTTGCTTTGGCTCCATCCCTTCATTCTTTCTGGAGTTATTTCTCCACTGACCTCCAGTAGCATATTGGGCACCTAATGACCTGGGGAGTTCCTCTTTTGGTATACTATCATTTTGCCTTTTCATAATGTTCATGGGGTTCTCAAGGCAAGAATACTGAAGTGGCTTGCCATTCCCTTCTCCAGTGGACCACATTCTGTCAGACCTCTCCACCATGACCCACCTGTCTTGGGTTGTCCTGCAGGCATGGCTTGGTTTCATTGAGTTAGACAAGGCTGTGGTCCTAGTGTGATTAGATTGACTAGTTTTCTGTGAGTATGGTTTCAGTGTGTCTGCGTCTGATGCCCTCTTGCAAAACCTACCATGTTACTTGGGTTTCTCTTACCTTGGGCGTGGGGTATCTCTTCACGGCTGCTCCAGCCAAACACAGCCACTGCTCCTTACCTTGGAGGAGGGGTATCTCCTCACCGCCACCCCTCCTGACCTTCAATGTGGGATACCTCCTCTAGGCCCTCCTGTGCCTGCGCAGCCACCGCTCCTCGGGATGCTCCTCCTGGCCACGGCCCTGGCCTCGGGCGTGGGTGGCTCCTCCCAGCTGCATCCAAAGTGAAAGAGGAGAGTGAAAAAGTTGGCTTAAAGCTCAACATTCAGAAAACAAAGATCATGGCATCTGGTCCCATCACTTCATGGGAAATAGATGGGGAAACAGTGGAAACAGTGTCCTCAGGGTCACCGCCCCTGGTCTTGGGCGCGAGATGTCTCCTCCCAGCTGCCGCCCTTGGCCTCAGGTGCGAGGTGGCTTCCCGGCCGCCCCTGACCTCAGACGCAGGGTGTCTCCTCCTGGCCGCCCCTGACTTCAGACGCAGGATAGCTCCTCCTGGCCACCGCCCTTGACCTCAGACGCGGGGTGTCTCCTCCCAGCTGCCCCTGACCTCGGACACAGGGTAGCTCCTCTCGGCTGCGCTTAGTGCGCCGGCTCTCGCACTGCTAGACCATTCAGGTATGACCTCAATCAAATCCCTTATGATTATACAGTGGAAGTGAGAAACAGATTTAAAGGCCTAGGTCTGATAGATTGAGTGCCTGATGAACTATGGAATGAGGTTCATGACATTGTACAGGAGACAGGGATCAAGACCATCCCCATGGAAAAGAAATGCAAAAAAAGCAAAATGGCTGTCTGGGGAGGCCTTACAAATAGCTGTGAAAAGAAGAGAGGTGAAAAGCAAAGGAGAAAAGGAAAGATAATAAACATCTGAATGCAGAATTCCAAAGAATAGCAAGAAGAGATAAGAAAGCCTTATTCAGCGATCAATGCAAAGAAATAGAGGAAAAGAACAGAATGGGAAAGACTAGAGATCTCTTCAAGAAAATTAGAGATACCAAGGGAACATTTCATGCAAAGATGGGCTCGATAAAGGACAGAAATGGTATGGACCTAACAGAAGCAGAAGATATTAAGAAGAGGTGGCAAGAACACACGGAAGAACTGTATGAAAAAGATCTTCATAACCCAGATAATCATGAAGATGTGATCACTAATCTAGAGCCAGACATCTTGGAAAGTGAAGTCAAGTGGGCCTTAGAAACCATCACTATGAACAAAGCTAGTGGAGGTGATGGAATTCCAGTGGAGCTCTTTCAAATCCTGAAAGATAATGCTGTGAAGGCGCTGCACTCAATATGCCAGTAAATTTGGAAAACTCAGCAGTGGCCACAGGACTGGAAAAGGTCAGTTTTCATTCCAATTCCAAAGAAAGGCAATGCCAAAGAATGCTCAAACTACCGCACAATTGCACTCATCTCACGTGCTAGTAAAGTAATGCTCAAAATTCTCCAAGCCAGGCTTCAGCAATACGTGAACCGAGAACTCCCTGATGTTCAAGCTGGTTTTAGAAAAGGCAGAGGAACCAGAGATCAAACTGCCAACATCCACTGGATCATGGGAAAAGCAAGAGAGTTCCAGAAAAACATCTATTTCTGCTTTATTGACTATGCCAAAGCCTTTGACTGTGTGGATCACAATAAACTGTGGAAAATTCTGAAAGAGATGGGAATACCAGACCACCTAACCTGCCTCTTGAGAAACCTGTATGCAGGTCAGGAAGCAACAGTTAGAACTGGACATGGAACAACAGACTGGTTCCAAATAGGAAAAGGAGTCCGTCGAGGCTGTATATTGTCACCCTGCTTCTTTAACTTCTATGCAGAGTACATCATGAGAAACGCTGGACTGGAAGAAACAGAAGCTGGAATCAAGATTGCTGGGAGAAATCTCAATAACCTCAGATATGCAGATGACACCACCCTTATGGCAGAAAGTGAAGAGGAACACAAAAGCCTCTTGATGAAAGTGAAAGAGGAGAGTGAAAAAGTTGGCTTAAAGCTCAACATTCAGAAAACAAAGATCATGGCATCCAGTCCCATCACTTCATGGGAAATAGATGGGGAAACAGTAGAAACAGTGTCAGACTTTATTTTTTGAGGCTCCAAAATCACTGCACATGGTGACTGCAGCCATGAAATTAAAAGATGCTTACTCCTTGGAAGAAAAGTTATGAGCAACCTAGATAGTATATTCAAAAGCAGACATTACTTTGCCGACTAATGTCCGTCTAGTCAAGGCTATGGTTTTTCCTGTGGTCATGTATGGATGTGAGAGATGCTGAGCGCCGAAGAATTGACGCTTTTGAACTGTGGTGTTGGAGAAGACTCTTGAGAGTCCCTTGGACTGCAAGGAGATCCAACCTGTCCATTCTGAAGGAGATCAACCCTGGGATTTCTTTGGAAGGAATGATGCTAAAGCTGAAACTCCAGGACTTTGGCCACCTCAAAACCCTGGGATTTCTTTGGAAGGAATGATGCTAAAGCTGAAACTCCAGGACTTTGGCCACCTCATGGGAAGAGTTGACTCATTGGAAAAGACTCTGATGCTGGGAGGGATTGGGGCAGGAGGAGAAGGGGACGACCGAGGATGAGATGGCTGGATGGCATCACGGACTCGATGGACGTGAGTCTGAGTGAACTCCCGGAGATAGTGATGAACAGGGAGGCCTGGCGTGCTGCGATTCATGGGGTCACAAAGAGTCAGACAGACACGACTGAGTGACTGAACTGATCTGTCATCAAAATAGCATCCAAAATTGGGTCATTTGTAGTGCCGTGGATGGACCTAGAGTCTTTAAGACAGAGTGAAGAAGTCAGAAGGAGAAAAATAAATATCATATTTTAACACATACAGATACGGGATCTAGAAAAATAGTACAGATGAGCCTATTTGCAGGGCAGGAACAGAGACGCAGATATAGAGAACAGGTATGTGTGCACAGTGGGAAGAGGAGGGTGGGGTGACGGGAGCGTAGCATTGACAGTATATTGCTGCATAGTCCAGGGAGCTCGGCTTGGGGCTCCATGATACCTAGAAGGGCAGAATGTGGGTAGGAGATGGGAGGGAGGTTCAAGAGGGAAGGGACATGCGTATACACAGAGCTGACTCATGTTGTTATACAACAGAAACTAACACGACATTGTAAAGGAGTTACTGTTGTTTGTTACTGTTGTTCAGCTGCTGAGTCCAACTTGTTTGTGACTCTATGGACTATAGCCCGCCAGGTTCCTCTGTCCTTGGGATTTCCCAGGCAAGAACATTGGAGTGAGTTGGCCTTTCCTTCTCCAGGGAATCTTCCTGACCCAGGTATCGAACCCACACCACCTGCAATGGGTTCTTTACCACTGAGCCACCGGTAAGCCCAAAGAAATTCTACTCCAATATTAAAACAAAACAAAACAAAACAAAACATGATTTTATACTTCTTATACTTTTTTGTCTTATTATAAAATAATACACAATTATTGTAGAAATTTGAGAAATAAGGCTGCTTTAGAAGAAAATGAGAAGCAGAGTAATCTCACCATCCAAAATAACCACTGCTAGCTGCTGCTGCTGTTGCTAAGTCACTTCAGTCGTGTCCAACTCTGTGTGACCCCATAGATGGCAGCCCACCAGGCTCCCCCAGCACTGGGATTCTCCAGGCAAGAACACTGGAGGGGGTTGCCATTTCCTTCTCCAGTGTATGAAAGTGAAAAGTGAAAGGGAAGTCACTCAGTCGTGTCCAACTCATCGCCACCCCATGGACTGCAGCCCACCAGGCTCCTCCATCCATGGGATTTTCCAGGCAAGAGTACTGGAGTGGGGTGCCATTGCATATTCTCTCTAAATAATAGCTATCTCAAATAATTTGTGGACAGAATCTGACTTTAAAAAAATTAAGGATACCAAATTAGTTGTGTATATTGCTTTACAAAATGTTCTAACTTCCATTAACATTAGTTGCAGAACTTCCTTCTCCAACCACTGCTAGCATTTCCCCGTAAATCCTACTCTCTGTTCTGTGTATACATATACATTACTTTTAACTGAATTACAAAGTATATGTTGCTTAATAACATGTGTTTTCATTTACTGTGTCTAAAATCCCCTCACTTATTTTCCCACTTCTCTGTTGCTGTGTAACAAACTATATCAAAACCTAGTGGTTTAGACTTCCCTGGGGGCTCAGACAGTAAAGAATCTGCCTGTAATACAGGAGACCTGGCTTCTATCCCTGGGCCGGGAAGATCCCCTGGTGAAAGGAATGGCAACCCACTCCAGTATTCTTGCCTGGAAAGTCTCATGGACAGAGGAGCCTGGAGGGCTATAGTCCACGGGGTCGCAAACGAGTCAGACACACTGAGCAACTAACAGTCGCTATGAGTGACTAGCAACCGAGCAGCTACGAATGAGCAGCTAACACACACAGAGCGGTTTCAAATGATAATTTTCTTTTACTCATGGTTTTGTGGTTTGGGGCCCAACCACATTCCAGCCTCAGAGAGAAGCTGCAAGGTCACATTGCTGAAGAACAGGTAGGATGGAAGATATCTCTATAGCCATCTTTGGAAAATACAATGTGCTACATAGCTTATTAAAGAGTCTTCCTCATAATTGTGATGGCTGAATAATATCTATTTTAAAATATATCACCACTGATTTAACAAAATTCAGTGTTTGCCAGTTTTAGAAACATTATTATAAACACTTCCATGATGAACATTATAAAGCTTTATCTGCATCTCTGAAAGTGTGTATCAGGATAAAATATTACAGAGGAATTACTGGGGTAAAGCTGCTTGATATAAATGGCCAAATTAAGTTCTAGAAAAATGCTAATTTAGACCCACTTCACTGAAAAGTCTTCTACTCTCTGAAAGAAAAATGATTCCATCAATATTCTTCTTTAAAAATACTGTTGACTATTTTCATCTATTATTTGTCCAGGGCTTTTTGTTTTTCAGATGTGAAAGTGATTCCCACTGAAATTTTCAGTGGAGTTTAATTAATCTTGTAAATGAACCTGGGATGAGTAGGCTTCTCTTCAATATTCAGTCTTCTGGTCTGGAGGTCTTTGACTCTGGTCTTTTTTTATATTCATCAGGAGAAATTGACAATGTTCATTGTTGAGTTATTCCTAGCATATTATACTTTTGTAATTGTTTTAAGTAGAAACACTTTCCTTATTATATATTTAAACCAACTATTGCTGTTAAACTGGGAAAGTGCTTACTTTGTATATTTATTCATATTCAGCCATCTTCCTAATTTTTTATTAGCTCTAGTAGGTTGTCAATTGATTCTGTTAGGTTTTCTGGGTAGACAATCATATTAATTTTTGGCTTCCTTTCAGGTAGCCTAATTTCTGCTTCCTATCTTTTTGCATTGGCTAGGATATCCAGGACAATATCAATTACTATCATGAGACCAGATGTTTTTATCTTATTCCTCATTTGAACCAGAATATATCTGATGTTTCCCCTTTAAATATGATAAATGCTATTATTTAATATAAATANATTTTGAGTTTACTTTTGTGTGTGGTGTTAGAAAGTGATCTAGTTTCATTCTTTTACAAGTTGTTGACCAATTTTCCCAGCACCACTTGTTAAAGAGATTGTCTTTACTCCATTGTATATTTTTGCCTCCTTTATCAAAGATAAGGTGTCCATAGGTGTGTGGGTTTATCTCTGGGCGAAACATTTTAAAATACATTTAGACATGCAAAATTTAGTCCTGAGTTTCATCTCCTATGGACAGTTGGGGCAAAGAAGAACAATTTTGCAAAAGAATGTGAATGGCCACCTTTACAGTGGACAGAGCTTCAACTCTGAGGATGTCTTACTGGTTTTTCCTCCTCTTGTGAGAAGCTATGTATGTTTTTTTAATGTTCTCAGCACATTCCTCAGAGATGAGGATAAAGCTAGGAAGGCTCCCTTCTACGAGAATATGAGGTCACTTACGTCCCTCCATCCGTCCACTTTCACCCCCACTTCAGTGCCCGCCTTAGAAATGAAAGCAGATGCCCAGGAAGAGATGTGAAAGAGCTCCCTGGTCAAGGAACTAGAACCTGCATGCCACAGCAAAGACCTGGTGCAGCCAAATGAATAGCAAATAAATATTTTTTAACAAAAACAACACTATGTGGACTGTGTCACTTCTTTACAGCATTCTTACATCTGAGCCATGACATTGTGTTGTCTTTGTTGTTGCTATCGCACCCAGACTCTCCATCAGAACATTCTCCAAGGTGGAGCTAAGTAGACCACAGAGAATCTACTCCTGTTTAGTGTTAACAGACCTACCTGTGGTTGTTTTCATCATAATGTCATTTCCTACAGGCCACGGGTGGACACGATACAGGAGCTTCCCAAGTGGCACTAGTGGCAAAGAACCTGCCTGCCAGTGCAGGGGATGTAAGAGATGCGGGTTCGAGCACTGGTTTGGGAAGATCCCCTGGACGAGGGCTGGCAACCTACTCCAGTATTCTTGCCGGGAGAATCCCATGGACAGGGGAGCCTGGCAGGCTACAGTCCGTGGGGTTGCAAAGAGTCGGACACAACTGAAGCGACTTAGCATGCACGCATCTGTATGCATTTTTGGCCTCACCACACAGCATATGGGATCTAGTTCCCTGACCAAGGAGCGAACCCATGCCCCTCGCACTGGCAGCTCAGAGTCTTCACCACTAGACTGCCAGGTAGGTCCCCCGCTTGGCATCTTAGTCCCTCAGCCACATCTTCTGAAATTGTCAGACATCTTGGGAGAAAACTAGCCAGAAAATCCATGCTCACCTTTCACCAGCTTTCCCTCTTGTCACAGGACTTGGTCCAATAATTATTCATTGACCTGTAATTTTCCTGATACTTTCAGGCAAGTTGTTTTGACTGGCTTGCAGGATCTTAGTTCCCCAACCAAGGATCAAACCAGAGGGCCCCCATCAGTGAAAGTACCAAGTCCTAACCACTGGACTCCAGGGAAGTCCCTAACGGATTTTTAAAGATATACTTCATCTAGCCTTTCTAGCCATTCTCAGCAGAAGAATGAGTCTGAACTGCCGATTCAACTGCTACTAGAAACAGCACTCTGTCAGATATCACATCTTTAGAGAGTTCAAAACGAAAGTGATGACAAGAATGGTGCGCTACTCAAAGGCATCAGATACTTTGGGGCGCACTTCTGGGTGGTATACACAACAATTCTGCTATCTCCTCGCTCAGAAGTTAGTCACATGGCCACGCCTGGCTCTAAGGGTGGGAAAACATAGGCCGTTAGCATGCCATGTTACCAGCCCAAATAAAATCTGGGTTTTAGTATTATGGGCAAAAAAAAGAAAAGAATGGATATGGGATAAGCAACACAGTCTACACCACATTCCTCATCTATAAAATGGAAATAATGTTAATACCTAACTTATAAAGTTGATATGAGGATTAAAGGATATAATGAAGGTAAACCTCTTAGCAAAGTGTCTAGTATATGGTGTACAGTCAATAAACGTTAGCAATAATACTAGTTACGACGGTACAGCAAGTCCCATGTGTATGAACCTTCAAGTTACGAGCAATCAAAGATGCTAATGTGTCTGCATGTCCACTCAGCCACACTAGTTCACATGTCTGGCATGCGTGCTCACTTGCACGCATCCTCCACAGGTGGGTGTGCTTTTGTGTACCTTACCGTACAGAACCGCATGCAGTACAGTAGTACAGTATCTTTATTTCGAGCCCAGGATGTCCGGAAGCAAGCAGAAAAGCAGTGATGGTGTAGCTGGCACTGCTAAGGAGGCAGTGTTAATTTTTAAGGCACAAGACCTGAAGGTTGGGCGGTACATAAAAGGATAGCAGCCATCCAGATTACAAGCCAGTGCTACCGTGTCACCTACAATGAGGAAAAAAAGAGCTACTACCCAGACATTACTGGGTCATTTTTTCATGAGGATAGACAGAACTGTGCGCTTCCCAAGTGGCTCAGTGGTAACGAATCTGCCTGCCAAGGCGGGAGACACAGGAAATGTGAGTTCCCTGGATCAAGAAGATCCCCTGGAAAAGGAAGTGGCTACCCCCTGTAGTATTTCTGCCTGGAAAATTCCCATGAACAGGGAGCCTGGTGGACTACAGTCCATGGGGTAGCAAAGAGTCAGACACAATTGAGCACAGCACACACAGACAGAACTGAGTTCAGCAAGGAACGAGAACCCGTGCCATCAACATCAGGTGTGAGCAAAGTTATAGCTTGCCCTCTGTCTCCTGTTGCTGACAATCCCTCAGTCAGTAATTCTTGCCTATTCACTCGCTGTCAGCCCCTGTATGCCAGCTGTTGTACTGTACCACTGTGCTTTTCAAGGACCTGTATTATAAGGTTAAAAATATTTTTTGTTTTTGTGTTCCATGTATTATTTGTGTGAAATGTATTATAAACCTATTACAGTACAGTCCTATATAGTCGATTGTGTTAGTTGGGTACCTAGGCTAACTTTGTTGAACTTACAAACAAATTGGGCTTATGAACACACTCTCAAAACAGAACTTGCTGATATATAGGGGACCTACTCTACAGGAATTTGAATATAATAGACTATTAGATGATAAACAGGGAAAAGAACCAATCTTTTGAACCTCCTTTCTCTAGTTTCTCATAGTCCCTTAAAGTCCTTTATAAATTCAGTCAGATAAACTTAGGGACAAAATTTCCCCTACCATTAAAGTGAAAGTGAAAATGAAGTCGCTCAGTCGTGTCCAACTCTTTGTGACCCGTGGACTGTAGCCCACCAAGCTCCTCCGTCCACAGGATTCTCTACCCTACCATTGCTTTGTTTCAAATAGCTGAATATTTGTTTGATTTATAATAGCTGATTATAAATCTAGCCCATAGTTGGTATTAAGACACATGTAAGTTTTCCTTATAATTACATTCTGGATTATCCTAGACTGTCCATTATTCGATCTAGCTTCCTTCGTTTCAATCTAACAAATGTATAAATAAATGTGATTTACTTTTCAAACATTTGTAAGGCCCATCTCATTAAATAGTAATATAACCCACACTTCAAAATAAATCCTTTTGTCAGGTAAAAGTCCTGATTTTCAGTTGCACAGGTGGTACTCAAATTGCTCATAACAGCTTCTTGTGATATTTGAGGATATTTTGACAGTTCTCTGCCCTCCTTTCTACTACTTAGGACAACCACACCCAGATTGTCATATATATATGGTAGTGGAAAAATTTTAGGGGTCACAGAACTTCTCATTCCAACAAAGCAACCACAGAAACTAAGGCATCCACCTTCTTCCAAGGATTCAGATAGGAATGAGTAGGTATTTGTGTATATCTATCTATGTGTGATTATATGTGTTGGAACCCCAGCATGGGAGCAGTGTCACTGTTGGTGATTAGGAGAAGGAGAAAAATTACCAGAGTGACACAAATTGCTAATTACTTTATTATGCAGTGAGAAGAATAAGAAGCTGGAAGTTGTTTCAGCAAATTCTATTTTTAAGCAAATAATTGTTGGGTTTCCAGTGCTCCGAATTAAGTAATTCTCCTCAAGACCTTCTTTACGTCTCCCTCTTTGAACTCCAGGGGCTGGCAAAGAATTGCAGCTGCCTCTGGGATGGGTTTAGAATTTCATTTGTAACTTTTTTTTTTTCCAAACATGCTATTCTCAAAATGAGCTAGCTTTGGGGGTGTTTTCTTCTCCCCTGTAATTAGGAGTTACTGGGTCATCCACAGCTTTCCCACCCATTCTATACAAGGTGGTGTTGAGTAATATAAAGAGACTTAAAAGAAAAAAAAAAGAACTTGGGCCCAATTTTAAGACCAGGCACTGCTCCCTTCGTGACTACATGACCTTTGGGCATATCCTGTAACCTTCACACCTGCTAAATGTACAAGGTACTACGTTTTTTAAACTGAGAAGCACTGTGTATACTTATGCATTGTTATTAAGATGGCCAAGAATGACAAGAGCAAGATAGCTGCATCATAAGAAGTACAATAACTCACATTTTTTTGGAGGTTTTGTGAATGGCACCCCACTCTGGTCCTCTTGCCTGGGAAATCCCATGGATAGAGGAGCCTGGTAGGCTGCAGTCCATGGGGTCATTAAGAGTCAGACACGACTGAGTGACTTCACTTTCACTTTTCGTTTTCATGCATTGGGGAAGGAAATGGCAGTCCACTCCAGTGTTCTTGCCTGGAGAATCCCAGGGTCGGCAGAGCCTGGTGGGCTGCCATCTATGGGGTCGCACAGAGTCGGACACGACTGAAGCGACTTGGCAGCAGCAGCAGCAGTGGATTTATTATATGCCTGGTGCTCAGCTGGATTGGGGGCTTTACACGCATTAACCCTCACTGCTGCTCTTGGAAGCAGGTACTAGCATCTTCCCGTGTTACCCATCAGCTGCAGAGAGGGTGAGGAGCCGGCCCAGGGTCACAGAGTTAGGGAGTGGCAGAGCCCAGGTTCAAGCCCAGATAGACATGCTGGATCTACAGTCTACGCTTAGCTGCTGCACACCACCGCAGGCTCGGAACTGGAGGTGACAACAGCCCACAGGCCGGCACACGTGGGCTCAATTCCTGGCCCTCCACTTTCCAACCATAGGCAGAGGCATCCCCGTACAGCATCACAAAGATGTTCTTCGTTTAGTTACAGTTTCAAAAACGGCCGATTTTAGCCAGAAGTAATCAAGATGGAGAAAGAGGGAAGAATGATGTGATTATGTTGTTCTGATGTGAGGTAGTAATAGGTACTGAGCTGGCAAATAACTACACAGGAGTCCAGAGCTGCTCACTGCTTCCCCCGAACCACTATCAATACCCCCAAGAGGGACCCAGAATAATCGACCTCTAATTTTTAGGTCCTTCTACCTGCTCACCAGCAGGTTCTGACAGTTTGGAGAAGCAGGGTCAGTAAGATTTGATAAGGGGGCTTGCCTGGTGGCTCAGTGGTAAAGAATCTGCCTGCCAATGCAGGAGACATGATTTTGATCCCTGGTCCAGGAAGGTCCCGCATGCAGCGGGGCATCTAAGCCCATGCGCCACAGCTACTGTGCCCATGCCCCAGAGCCCACATGCCCCAGCTACAGAAGCCCACATACCCTGGAGCACGTGCCCCAGAACAGGAGAAGCCACTGCAGCGAGTGACCCACACACCGCAACTAGAGAGTAGCCCTCCTCGCTGCAGCTAGAGAAAAGACTACACAACAACGAAGGCCCGCACAGCCAAAAATAAATAGACAAATAAAACTATATTTAAAAAGACTTGTTAAGGGCAAGCAGGGATGGGGAAACTCTGAGTGGAGGGAGAGATACTGGCCCAGGCAGGGGTCCCCAGAGGGCAGGTGTGTCTGCCTGGGCAGCTCTGTGGTCTAGAGTAGGACTGTGTGAAACGAATTCAGGGGATGGCAGTGGGCACAGCGGGAGGATTGAGACCAACTATCCTCCACCAGATTTCACAACCAGGAGGTACATGATTCTCTTAACAAGAGTCGGGAGGCCAAGTGGAGGCTGGGTCGCGTGTGTACGGGGCCAGAAGTGCTCTGGGAGGCACATAGGCAATGACTCAGCCACGGGCAGAGGTCTGGGTTAGAGACTGTAGACAGCCTTGGGTACCTCACCAAGCTACAATTTCCCTTCTACAACCTAGAGATAACTGTCGCCTACCTGGCTGTCTGCACGTGGTGCTCACGAGCAGCACCCAAGACAATGTGCTTTGCAAACATCCCTGGGGAGCCAGGTGAAGATACTGGTGAAGAAGGATGCGGTGGTCCCCAGTGCCTGGACCCTGGGGCAGAGCAATGTCTGCCTGGCCAGACCCCAGCCTCGCTGGCAAATTTAAGCTTGAAGACAGAAGAGAGGAGCAGCCAAGGAAGTGAAGCTGGTAGATGCGGACAATGACCTTGCTGGGATCCCAAAGTCAAGGGAGCAGAAACCACGCAGCACAGCCCTCACCACCTCCAGAAACAGGATCCCATTCAAGGTCAGTGTTAAACAGCAGAGGTGTTCCTGGGCCCCAGGCAGCTCAGAACCTTGGCCAGATTGGCAAATATTCCAGCAGGAGGTTAGCAAAATTGCTGCCAACTTAAGCGAGCCTCCTTTGTGGCACCGCAGGGGTCCGTGTTTGTTCTGCGATATTTTCCGTTGCTATGTATAGAAAAGAGGGTTCCAGCCCATCCACAGTGCAGGCTTCAGTTAGCGAGTGCCCGAGACAAAGGTGGGCCACGGGCAGAGAGGGGTGCTGCGAGGCAGTGGGAAGGCAGGTGAAGCTGATAAACACTGGGAGAGCTGGGGAAACGTGTCCAGACTGGCAGGGCATCACAAGGTTGCATTTCTGGAGCAGTGTGAGCACCTTCAGCAGAGTAGCAATGCTGTTACGAGCAGGAGCTGGGGGCTTCTGATCCCAGACCACCAGGGCTTGTGTGAATCTGGGAAAACAATTTCACCTCTCTGAGCCCCACTGCCCCATGAATGATATTAACATAACAAACCTGCAAGCGTGCTAAGTCGCTTCAGTCATGTCCAACTTTTTGCATCCACCAGGCTCCTCTTTGCATGGAATTCTCCAGGCAAGAATACTGGAGTGGGTAGCCACGCCTTCCTCCAGGGGATCTTCCCAACCCAGGAATCGAACCCCTGTCTCTTGTAGCTCCTGCAGTGTCAGGCATGTTCTTTATCACTAGCACCACCTGGCAAGCCCTATAATAAACCTAATCCTGACTTGAAACCAATTCCAACATTCCTCTGGATGATATAAAGATATTGGATTGCGTGACGATGAAGTGGGGTGATGTTATGTGCTACAGCCTAGTACATGGGATACCTGCAGTCATATGTGCAGTCATGCCTGCCCCTGCCCAGACCACCAAGTTCTATTAGAGAGGATTTCTGACCAGTGACCAATCTGATTTGAAGGGGATTCACTCTAGACAGAAAGGGGTGCGCTGTCACACTGGCTTCCCCGGAGAGCCTCGACCCCAGAGGAGAGCTGCTGGCTGGCTGGGTGGCTGGCTGGGTGCGCAGAGACCAAGGCCAGCAAGTCCTGAGCCTCTTTCTCTGTGCTATCAACCCTTTTTCCTTAGTCTTCGGCATGAGGCTGAGGGAGAAATAGAGAAGGACAAGGAGGGAAAGGAGTCCCAGACTCTGGGGGCCATCAGAGGTTGGTGTCACACCCCCAGGGGCTGAGATGTCAAAGGGCTTTTCTGCCCAGTCTCTGTCCTGAGGGCCGCCAGTGTGCAGACAGCTCCAGCAGGGGGGCAGTAGAGAAATTCGCTGGACAGATATCAGAAGGCTAGGGCGGGAGACCCAGTGAAGGAATTCCACCTTGTCCACATTTCAAGGTCATCCCCACTCTGTAAGGTCACATAGCACCTTCATCTCCCGTGGACAATGTACTGTTTATAAGCAGCCCCATTGAGAAAACTGGCAGATAGATGGGGATGGGGAGATGAGAAGGTAAAGGTGGGGACAGGTAATTAGAGGTTTGCACACAATGAAATAACTTCTTTAAATGAAAGAGCATAGGTAAAAGAGGCCATCAGGTGTATTTACACAGTGTCTGTCCCCAGTCACAGACACCCTTGAGGACAGGGGTCTGCGGTCCTAGCACCACCATTAGAACTGGAACATAATAGGAATCAATAGAAAAATGTTTTGGAAAGAATGAGTGAACAAATAGCAGAGGCTCCTATAGCCCATGTATGGGCTGGGTCTAAGCTACAAGCACCTAAAAGAAGTTACGGATGGAGCATATGTGAAAAAGGGTCAAAGAAGAGTCCTCTGGCTGTGCTCTTTCTCTCCTTCCAGGTCACGGACTTCTCTGCCCACCACTTCCAGAAACTCACCTGCCTAAAACCCCGCTTCACCCTGCCTCTCCCTGCTAACAACCTCCCATGGCTCCCTGCTTTCTTCTGTGGCTTTTAAGACTTTGCACACCCCTTTTCCTGCTCTGCTGGTCACCCACTGCAACCAGCCCCTCCCACTGGCCACCATCCCTCCTCGCTTCCTAGCCCAACCCAAACAGCCTCCAAAATGTCACTTGCTTAATGGCTCCAGCTGCTAAGAATCTGCCCTATCTATGAAACCTCCAGGTGTCCACCATCCGGGTGGCACGATTCACCCTTGACAGATCGTCAGCCCCTATTCTCTGGGTTAATGCTCCCTCACTGCCAAGGCTGGATTCCCAGCAGAATTCCAGTGCCCCCTGTCATCTGTATCTCCCTTCTCAGAACCCAGTTTTCAGTTGACTGATAAATCACATCTGAGATTATGAACTAAAGGAGGAAATTCACTTTAACCAGCACCTACTGGGCTCTGGGCACTGGGGACTCACACACGGGCAAACACCAGCTCCCTGGGGAGAAAGGAGGGATGCTAACAGCCAGCTCTAACACGGCGGCCGGTGCTACAGTGGGGTGAGCACTGAGGGGAGACACCCAGCTCGCCCCCACAGAGCTTGAAGAGAATGGTCTGCCCAGGGAGATAGCTGCAGGGACTCAGGAGGACTCAGCAAGACAACATGTCCACAGGCAGCAGCCATCTCTCCTGTAGGACAGGGACACAGATGAAGCAAGGGGCAGGCTGGCATGGCAGTCTGAGGCCTCATGTGTCTCAGTCTTGTCTAGCTTGGATTGGTGCTCAGTGTTTCAGGAACAAGATGTCCTGAGAGCAATTTCTCAGCTAACTAGTTGTTCAAGTAAACCGAGGTAGGTCTGCTTATGGACTACAACCCCTAGAAGTATGAAAGTCACTCAGTGGTATCTGGCACTTTGCAATCCCATGGACTATAGCCCCCCAGGCTCCTCTGTCCATGGAATTCTCCAGGCAAGAAAACTGGAGTGGGTAGCCTATCCCATCTCCAGGGGAACTTCCCGAGCCAGGAATAGAACCAGGGTCTCCTGCATTGCAGGTGGATTCTTTACCAGCTGAGCTACCAGGGAAGCCCCTATAGTGCCTAAGACCTACTGAAAAAAAGATCCAGATACAGATGGCCAACAGGCACGTGAAAAGATGCTCAACATCACTCGTTATTAGAGGAATGCAAATCAAAACTACAGTGAAGTAGTTCACACCAGTCAGAATGGTCATCAGCAAAACGTCTACAAATAATAAATGCTAGGAAGTCCGAGAAAGGGTGGAGAAAAGGGAACCCCACCCTGTACTGTGAGTAGGAATGTAAATTGGTAGATTCACTATGGAAAACAGTATGGAGGTTTCTCAAAAAACTAAAAACGAAGTTGTCATATGATCCAGCAATCCCACCCCTGGACATATATCCATATATCTAATTTAGAAAGATCCATGCACCCCAATGTGCATAATTGCACTATTTACAACAGCCAAGACATGGTAGATGAATGGATAAAGAAGCTGTGATATACACATGTACACAGACACATATGTATACAATAGACTAATTCTCAGCCATAAAAAGAATAAAATAATACCATTTGTCGCCACATGGATGGACCTAGATATTATCATACTAAGTGAAGTAAGTCAGACAAAGACAACTAGATGATCTCACTTATATGTGGAATCTAAAACATGACACAAATGAACCTATTTATGAAACAGAAACGACTCACAGACACAGAAGACAAACATGTTTACCAAAGGGGAAAGGGAATAGGAAGGGATAAATCAGAAGCTTGGGATTAACAGATAGATACTACAGTGCATAAAATAGATGAACAACAAGGACCTACTGTATAGCCCAGGGAACTATATTCAAAATCTTATAATATCCTATAATGGAAAAGAATCTGAAAAAGAGTGTGTGTGTGTGTGTGTGTGTGTGTGTGTGTGTATATATATATATATATGTCCAATCCTCCTAAGAATCATGAAAATGGTTATTAACCCCATTGAATAGATAAGGAAACTGGCAGGCTTACAGAGGTTACGTGTGCCTCATTCGAGCCAGGTTCATTTAAGAGAGTATTTGGTGGGGTGTGTGTGTGTGGGCGTGTGTATACTAGTGGCCTTTTAGTGACCCTCAGGTCACACAGAGGATGTCACCATCAATTCTGTCATTTCACGAACTGGTTGTAAGACTTTGGGCAAATTATGTGCCTTCTCTGTGGACCTCAGGATCTTTATGCTTGTTTGTTTGCTTTTTAAACCTGTAAAATGGTGGAAGTGGTGGTAGATGGGGTGGAACTTGGGGCAAGGAGAGGTGAGATCAGAAAAATGACCTCCCGTCTGTACCAACCTTATAGGATTCTCTACCAGATCTCTTTCCCCTAATTTTTATACACATTATACATTGCTCATTTCCAGAATCAGCCTCCCAAAAGCCACCCTCCAAATCAAGCCCCAAGCTGTATTTTCTGGCTTCAAAGTCCTTGCCTTCATCTATAACCAGGCTTCCCTGTGGCTCAGCTGGTAAAGAATCCGCTTTTAATGCGGGAGATCTAGGTCCTAATCCCTGGGTTGGGAAGATCCCCTGGAGAAGGGAAAGACTACCCACTTCCAGTATTCTGGCCTGGAGAATTCTGTGGACTCTATAGTTCATGGGGTCACAAAGAGTTGGACTCAGCTGAGCGACTTTCACTAGCACTAGCCCAAGTTCGTCGAGTACTTAGCTGGTCAGGGCTCATTGCCTTTCCACCCCGGGGACAGTCATAAATGTTGGGAAAGGAAATGAGAAAGAGAGCTCCAGGGCACACTAGAGCTGGGAGACACCCCCAGGGACCATCTACAATCCCCTCATTTTACAGGTGAGGAGTTGGGGGTCACAGAGGAGCTGAGATACTCACCTTCACTCCACCAGCAAAGATGCCACCCTCATACTTGCTTCAAGACATTTACAGACTAACCGTGGATCATCATTACATGGAAATTAGGCGGATCAACAGGCAGTGGGGATTGAATGTAGTGGTCTACGGGCACGGGGGCCGTCAAAAAAAGAGATGCTCGGAGTGACTGAAGAATTCTTCCTGAAATAAAAGTGTTGTGCAGCAGGCACTCAAGTGTGAAAGAACGTGGAGAAGTTTGCTTGAAGGCTTTAAAATAGAAATATATCTCAGAGGCTGTGCCGTGCAGTTGTTTGTGGCTAGTTGTCTCTGCCAATATCTGAGCCCCTCTTCGTCCTTAGAAGTAGATTTCCTGATTTTTCACTAGGCACATGAACACCCACAATTAAAACTACATTTCCCAGACTCCTTTGCAGGCAGGCTTGACCGACGAGGTCTAAGGTAGAAGGGTTGAAACTTCCAGGAATGAGCATGACCTTCTCTCTTCCTCTCTCCCACCGACTCTAGTGCACATATGATGATTGGTGCTAAGCAGATGTCCTGGATCATGAGGTGCCATGCTAACATGTCAGAGCAGATAGTTTTGGATTGCCTACCCCCAACTTCTTTCCATTCTATGTTAAGTCACTTGTGTTAAATTGGTCTTGTTTTCTCTCAGTTGAATCGAATTCTAGCTAATACAGAGATAGAAGAGAAATAAGATCAGAAGCCTCTGAAAAGATCCAGAAACCTAAACAGGGAAGATAGCCTCGTAGAGTTAAAAATGAATTGAGACCAATTCTGACACTGACATTCTGGTGCACCTACTGGATGTTATAGATCGACTGGTGGTTTTCAAACCTGATTGTGCATCAGCATCACCTGGAGAGTCTCTTTTTATTTATTTATTGGCTGTGCTAGGTCTTTGTTGCTGTGCATGGGCTTTCTCTAATTGCAAAGAGTGGGGGCTGCTCCTTATTGCGGCTGAGAGAGCTTCTCTTGCTGTAGAGCACGGAGCTCAGGCTTCAGTAATTGTGACTTAGTTGCTCTGCCGTGTTGGATCTTCCTAGAGCAGGGATCAAGCCCGTGTTTCCTGCACTGATAGGTGGATTCTTAACCACTGGACCACCAGGGAAGTCCCTGGAGAGTTCTTCAAGCAGATTGCTGGGCCCCACCTCAGAGTTTCTGATTCAGTTAATTTGGGAAGTTGTTGTTGTTCGGTGGCTCAGTCGTGTCCGACTCTTTGCGACCCATGAACTGCAGCACCCCAGGCTTTCCTGCCCTTATCTCCAGTTCAAAGGCACCAATTCTTTGGCACTCAGCCTTCTTTATGGTCCAGCTCTCACATCTATACACGACTATTGGAAAAACCATAGCTTTGACTATACACAGACTTTTGTTGGGCCTGAAAATTTACACGTCTAATGAGTCACCAGGATGCTGGTGGTTCAGGGGATGACATTTTGAGAACCACTATTCTAGACATTTCAAAGATACTCACCCAAACTCAGTTTTCTTGGGTGGATCTCAACTTTGCACACTGACAAGAAAATGTGATGATTTTTCAGCTGCTTTCAAAGATGATGGAATGTATGGAGGCAGGAGAGGGTCTGAGCAACAGCTTGGGTGAGCTGAGCATCCAGTGAAGAGGAGATTTGTGATGCAAATGATTTACTGGTGTTCAGCTGGGAGCAGAAGGGATTTCAATATGGTGAGCCAAATCGAATTCATTACCTGACAATTAGCTCTAAATTAATGCAAGACTGTGCTGCCCAACTGTGCTCTAAGGAAGAGGGTCCCTGACAGCTTGAGATGGGCAGGATCTGACACATTGATCTTAGCTGGATGCAGGCAGGGCTTTTTCCCAGTTTGCAAGGGTACCCGGAGCTCAGAGAATGGCCATCGCCCCGCTCAGAGGCCCTCTCCAAGTTCACCCCCTCCAGACTTGGCCCTGATTAATCCAACTCAACTCCATCCAGAGTGCACATGTCTTTAAAAGCCCTTGCACCTCCAGGTTTTGTTCTTTGGGAGACTGCCCTAGGCCTGCACACAGGCTGGCTGCTAATTCTTCAGCAATGAGACATTGCAGGTTGAAGCTCATTAAATTTTAGGGGAGCGAATGGTTAGCATTGTGTGAGTATACTTGACCTCCTTAATGGAAGTTGCAATTCCCTGGAGGATAGGAATTATTTTCCTTGTTTCTTTGATTAATTTTCTCCCCATTCTTCCCCTTTCCTCCCCTCCACTGTTCTTCCTAGTCTGCACCAGGATACTTCCCCTCAGGGCCCCTGATAGGGGACACACAAGAGAAGACCATGATAAATGATGGCCAGTGGATTGAGCATCCTTAGGACTTCATTAATTTATTCATTAAGCATTATATACTAGAATACAGGTCCTGATGGCCTCTGACCACATAAAACTCATGGGATAGTCTAAGAGACAGAAAAGGAAGGAGTTAAAAAAAAACAAACAAACCAGAAAGTTGTGCTCTGTGGCCCTCAAGGACCTTATAAAGAGTAAAGTGCAAGGCACTCTGCACACCACTGCTGAAAAATCCAATAAGAAATCCAGCTCAGGATGGGGACCCCTTCCCTTCTTCCCAGGACAGTCCTCAGCCCTGCCACGTGCCAAGAGCATCCTCCCCTGTTTTGGACACAAAAGGTCACCAGCCAAGGGTACTCCCCTGAGGCCTGTCCTTCTCCCAAATTCTCAGGATCAGTGATTCTAAAAAGCCAAGTTAAGCAAAGTAAACAAAACAAGAAGGGCAAAAAGGCCTTGGAGTCCCAGCTCCACCCTGAATGCCTGACCAAAGCCCCTTCCAAGCAAGGGATTTACTTCCCATCGTTGCCTCATCACACACACACACCTCTGCATCTCTGAGAGACCTCATTTAAAGTACTTCACTGGTTTGGATAAACGGGCCCCCTGTGTTTTCACTTCTTGCTTGAGCTGTGCTGAATTGACATTCAGAAGGAGAACCAAGCCCATCTCTACGCATTGGTCATATTCTCTCTAATTAATAGCTATCAGATAATTTGTGGACAGAATCTGAGTTTAAAAAAATTAAGGATACCAAATTACTTGTCTGTATTGCTTTACAAAGTGTTTTAACTTCCATTAGCTTTTCCTTATTTAAAAAAAAATGTTTTTGCCTTTTATCTTTATTGAGGGATAACTTGCAAATACAATTGTATGTGTTTATAGTGTATAATGTAATGATCTGATATATATATATATATATGCATTATGGAATGATTACCAAGATCAAGACAATCAACATATCCATCATTTTATGTAGTTCTTTGTGTGTCTGTGTGTGTGTGTGTGTGTGATGAGAGTGCTTAAGATCAACTCTTAGCAACTTTCAAATATACAATACCAAATTAAATATAGTCACCTTGCTTACATTACTGCCTTAAAACTTGTTCTTCTTACAGTTAAAATTTTGTACCCTTTGACCTACATCACTCCATTCCCCCTCCACATCCCCAGCCTATGGCAACCATCATTTTATTCTCTGTGTCTATGGAATCATCTTTTTTTAAAGATTCCACATGTAAATGATACCAAACAGGATTTGCTTTTCTCTGGTCATGACCTTATTTGATTACCTTAATCATTCCTGGGCTTATCTCCTTGCTATAGAACAGCAATGATAAGTCACAGGACCAAGGCTTCAACAGCGGCCTTTGACTCTCAACTGGGTGCTCTTCCCATCAGACCAGGTCCTCCTTACCACCTGCAGCAGGTAAGGTACACAAGACCTGAGTTCATAATATACATGTGTGTGTTTGCACGACAGCCTCACCTTCAACCCATCTCCACTACCATCGTCATCACATCAGTTGAACCCCTGAATCAAAGAGTTGTCAAGGAAAATAAAAATTGTCTGGAAAACATGATGCATTCAAAATAGCATCTGTATTAGGCAATGTTCTCCTGAGAAATCGACCCAATAGGAGATGCCCATGTGTGTGTGTATAAGTATGTGTGTGTATGTTCTTTAAAGGAATTGGCTCGTGTAATTGTACTAAATAAGTCCAGATGACCAGGGGCTCCAACATCAAGTCTGGCCCATCACATCACTGCATCATCCAGGTCTGGATGATAACACATTATGACCTATAACACACTATCCAGACCACACTTTCTGGATAACAGTCGTCCAGTCAATGTTCCTCAGCTTCTGCGAGGCCTTTGTCCTGGAGACCTCCATCCTGCTCTGTTCCCTGGGCAGCTGGACAGCACTGCTGGCCTGCACTGTGGGGGTGGACCCTATCGGTCACCACTGTCAACAGGTGCTCTTAGACTTGCTGCCCTAGACAGTCACATGTCTTTCCCAGTTTGGGGGTTTCAGTGAAGTATTTGGGAAAGTATTGGGGGGAAAAGTTTTAGAAACTCAGGGAGGATTTGATGCTGGGACAATTCTTTTTTTTAAGCTTATAAACAACACATTTTTTTCCCTAAATTTCTAGCAGCCAGGAAGTCCAAGATCAAGGCATCAGCATAGTTTTGAGGCAGAATTTCTTCTATAGAAAACCTCCATTTTTAACTCACATGGCCTTCAACTGATTGGATGAGGCCCACCCATGTTACTGAGGGTATTGTCCTTTGTGCCTGCATGCTAAGCCACTTCAGTCGTGTCCGACTCTTTGTGACCCTATAGACTATAGCCTACCAGGCTCTTCTGTCCATGGGGATTCTCCAGGCAAGAATACTGGAGTGGGTTGCCATTTCCTCCTCCAGAGGATCTTCCTGACCCAGAGATTGAACCCATGTCCCTTAGCTCTCCTGCACTGGCAGATAGGTTCTTTACCACCAGCGCCACCTGGGAAGCCCCATAATGTCCTTTGAAAGTTAAAGTCTCTCAGTTGTGTCCGACTCTTTGCAACCCATGGACTATACAGTCCGTGGAATTCTCCAGGCAAGAATACTGGAGTGGGTAGCCTTTCCCTTCTCCAGGGGATCTTCTCAATCCAGGGATTGAACCCAGATCTACGCATTGCAGGTGGGTTCTTTATCAGCTGAGCCACAAGGGAAGCCCAAGAATACTGGGGTGGGTAGCCTATCCCTTTTCTAGCGGATCTTCCTGACCCAGGGATTGAACTGGTGTCTCCTGCATGGCAAGCGGATTCTTCACCAACTGAGCTATCGGAGAAGCCCATAACTTAAAGCCAGTCAATTGCAGATGTAACCACACTTACCAGATACCCTCACAACAGTGTGTTTTATTGAGTAACTGAGCCAAGTCACGTAACTAGAGCCAGGTCAAGATGAGACGTAAAAGTATCACATCATCGAAAACAACCTTCTACTGAAGCTGGAAGAGCTGTGGGGGAGACAAATGCCCCTCTTCTCAACAGAAACCCAGAAATGGAATTTTTAAAAAAGGGGAGAATGCCCCCTTCTGTGACTCAGAGGAGGGTGGCTGCTTTCGTCCTGTCCTGCCAGGAGTTTGACAAGCAAGTTCCTGCCAGGGTGCAGGGATCTGGATAAAACTCCCCTCCCCACAATGCTGGGTCCTGCCCCCTCCCATGGGTGCCCTCATGACAGATTCAGAGAAGATGGGGAAAAACAGCTGCCAACAAATAGGCTCAAAGACCCCCTCCCCCCAGATCCGCTCACCGTCTAATCGCCTTCAGATCCTGGAGCACCAATGAGCTGAGTCCCCACACTCACCCTCACCCTCCCGTGAAACAGTCACCCTACAATGGATTTTCTTGATTAGCTTATTTCTCACATTTGATAAATAACACCTGCCCCGTTCCAGCGCTTTCCTCTGACTCTGTTTATTAACAACATTCGAGATTTTTCTTCTCCCGTGATGGGTGCTAAAGGCACAAACTTCTAACTAATCATGCTGAGGGGAGGGCTCCAGCCATCCATGGCTTTGCGCCAGGCAGTGACATTTTATTTGTCAAGGGTTGACGGAGGCAATCCCAGCGTTCAGGGAAAGAGTTCTGCTTCTGGGGTCAGGCTAGAGGATTATCCTGACCTTGCCTCGGCCTCTGAGTGGCCCTGAGCAAGTCTGTAACCTCCAGGAACCTCGGCAAGACCATCATCTGAAAAGAGAGTGTTCCTACCTACAAAATGGGGACAGTTCATGGGACATCAGTATAAAAAAAGGCACCTTTGAAGTATAAAGTGCTTCATAAATCCAGGGGCTGAGCCACTTCCATCCTCACTGTCCTGAATCCCATCTGAGTCTCATCACCCTCACAGCCTCAGGCCACCCCGCTTTGGGGCCTTCTCTGGTTCTTACTGCTGTGAAAGTGAGTGCACGCTCAGGCACGTCCAACTCTTTGCGACCCCATGGACTGTAGCTCACCAGGCTCCTCTGTCCATGGGATGCTCCAGGCAAGAGTACTGGAGCAGGTTTCCAGGCCCTCCTCCAGGGGGATCTTCCCAACCAGAGATCGAACCCCTATCTCCTGCAGCTCCTTCTTTGGCAGGTGGATTCTTTACCACTGAGCCACCTGGAAAGCCATTGCTATGTACACACAACCACAAACACGTAGGCATTAACAATAACTGTTTCCACAGACGCATCTATATGTATGGCTGAGTCCCTTCGATGTTCACCTGAAACTGTTACAACATTGCTAATTGGTTATACCCCAATACAAAACAAAAAGGTTAAAAAAAATAACCATTTTCTTACTCTCAGGGATTCTGTCGGTTGGGAATTCAGAAAGGGCCCAGCTAGAATGGCTCTCTGTGCTCCACGATGAGGCCTCGGGTGGAAAAAGTCAGAGGCTGGAGCAGTGACTCAAAAACCAGGCACCAAAATCACCTGAAGACCTGTGCACTCGCAGGTCTGCTGTTGGCTGGACCTTACCCAGAAGGTCGGCCAGAACATCTACACCCGGGCCCTCTGTGGGACGGCTGGGCTTCCTCACAGTGTGGTGGCTGGGTCCCAGGGGCACGAGTCCCAGGGGAGCCAGGTGGATGCTCGTTGGACTGGCCTCAGGAGTCACATAGCCTCGCTTCCACTGCGATCACGCGTCCATTCAGATTCATGGGAAGGAAGAGAGGCCACCACCTTTAGACGGGAAGTCCTACTGTAAAACCAGTGCATAGGATGGAAGACATTTTTGAAAAATTCAATCTACCAGGGGGTCTGAGTCATGAGATGAATGAACAAGCCAACAGGTTAGAATTCTGGACCAGGGATGTGACTTGGCAGATGTAGCATCCCTCTCTTACTGGTCATTTCTGGCTCCAAGCTTCCATGGAGATCAGCACAGATAGCACCCATCCCGGGAAATGTGGCCTGAGCAAAGATCGAACCATGATGTGTCCAGAGGGTAGGGGCAGATGGCACAACAGCCCTTTCTTCCCATTCCTGACCTCTGTGCTTACCCCAAGGCCTGAGCTGGTCTTGGTATGTATGTCTCCCCATTTCCCAGAATGAACCCAGCCTCCCACTCCACGAGCAGTGCTCCCCAGGGCCGGCTCCTTCGAGGAATTCACAGTAGACCCTCGTTCCTTAATGTGTGTTCCATGGAGGGCAGCACTGGCACTACCTGGAATCTTGACTACAAATACAGAATCTCTCATGGACAGAGGAACCTGGCAGACTACACTCAGGGTTGCACAGAGTCAGACATGACTGAAGCAACTGAGCATGCACTGGGCCCACCTTAGACCTAGGGAATAAGAACCTGCATTTTACCAAGGTCTCCGAGCGATTCTGATGTGATAAAAGCTGGAACAGCATCAGAGTAAGGGAAAGAGAGTGGGATTTGAAAGACGAAGGCTACTGAGTGTTGATTCTGGCTTTGTCTGTTTAATAGCTGGGCAAATTCAAACAAGTCATTTAACCTCCCTGAGCCTCAGTTTCCCTAATATGTAAATTAGGTGTCATAGGCTCGTGTGCGTGTGCGTGTGTGATTCCTCCTCCCAGGGCTGGCCGTCCATAAAGTCCAACCCTGAGGGCCAAGCACGGCCATCAGTTTCCCCACCCCTCCACTTGACCTAGGACTGTCTCCGTCTATCACGGGGTCTGCAAGGAGCCTGTGATCAGAGTGGCCCGCAGCATGGCCAGCATTTCAGGGAGGCATAAGGCTCTGGAAACCCCTCTGGGAGACAGCGGTCTTCTTAAGAGGTGAGAGGGATTCAGGATGCCTGCTTTCTTTTGGAAAAGTTATTTATTTCTTCTAATAGACACTATTTATCACTCAGTTACAGGAGTTCTGACTGGGGCCTTTGTCGCCTTTTAGACTCTGAAAATTAGGTTAATCTCCTCCAGAATTTACTTCTGCTGGGAAACCTGCCTGGCTATGGCAGTGAGGGGCCCTGCCAGGGACTAGGGGCTTAGTGAGGATTTGAAGAACCATGGTCCCTGCACCCAGTGGCAGTCCCCAAGGTCACCATGCTCCCTGCCACCAACACCCAGGTCTGCCAGGCTCGTGCAGGGGTGGGTATGAGGGGGGAGGACTTTATATAAAAATCATGGCTCAGTACAATCTTGGAAAGCAGAAGAAGTGCTGGTAAAAAAAAAATCTTAAGATGACATTCATATATTCGGTACCTCTAAGCCTTTCTTTAAAATGTACATCAAAACGATCCCATCCTTCCCCTACACTACAAGCTTTCAAGTGAAATTTTTACAAAAATCGTTAAGTGAAGCTTATGAGAAGCAGTCCTTACTCAGGACCAACAGCTGCAAGTCCATCTTTAGATCTATCTGCAAGTCTTATTGCTTTAAGTGTCTCCAACTAACCACCCAGCACCCTGAACACAGTACCTTCTCAGCAAGTACACAGCAGGTGGTTGTCCCAGGAGCCTAGGCCCGGATGTGGGTACAAAAACCTCTCCATTTCTTTTGATTTCCCGGGAGGTCTGGTCCTACATGGTGACACAGTCCAGGTATGTTCAGGGCCTTTAAGTCCAGCTGGCCTCCTCCCAACCAAGAGTCTCGATACTTACCAAATTGCCCTTCAAAGATGGGCACGCTGCCGTGGGGACATTTAACTGCATTTCCCAAAGAAAACTGGCATGGAGGTTACCTCATGAATTAGAAATAAGAATAGGGAAGTTCTGAACCACAGAGAGCTGGGACTTTCTAGAATAAGTTCTAGGAAGCTGATTCTGCTGCTAATCAGTAGGATGACCAGGCTTCAGTTTTTCTTCTGGACCTTGTCAACCTGACGTGTCTTTTTGTGAACACCTAAGCAGTCTGTGAGATGCCCTGTCTAGTTTGGAGGGTCTCGTCTGTGACAGGGTCCTCTGAAGTCATTTATTGGGCTATTTCAAAAGATTACAACTGAAAGTGCAGGCACTACATACATATTAATAATAATGATGGTCCCATAACCGAGCCATCAGAATTGAGCGTCCTAGGAGGTCAGCTGGGGGTCTGAGGAGTGGGGATGCAGAGGTCCAAGCTCAGCCTTCTCTGACTCATCGTGGGGCCTGCGGGCCAAGCCCCTGCCCCAGCGCCGTCCGTGAGAAGGCTCAGCCACCCCTGCCTCCATCTGACGGAGACGCGCCAGAGACAAGCTGATAAAGTGCTTGGAAGCGGATTGCTGACAGCAGATCACACCTCGGCCTGGCAGCTGCCCCGCGGGGGAGCCAGGCCTCCTCCGCTCCATCTGGCCGGTCCACAGCCTCGTAATCTGGTTACTACAGACAAAGTCTGATGCTTGGGTCCCCACAGAGCCATGTCAGGGCCGCCTCTCCTGGCCAGACGTGGAGGTGGAGGAGGTCCATCTCCATGGGGCAGGATTGCTCCCAGCACTCACAGACCTTTGGGCATAAAGGCCAAGGTCGAGGGGTCTCTGATAGTGGGATGGGGATTCTCAGGTCCCCTCTGTCTCAGGCAAGATTTGAAGGGCTTACTAAGCTTTCATCGCAGACCGAGGGCTGATTGTGAGCTACAATGTGAATGAGCTAAATTGAACCCTAGCTGGCCGGATCCCCTTACCCAGAACCATTTCCACCTTCCTATAAATACTTCCCCATTCTCTGACCCTAACTTTGCTGCCCAGGGTCTCAGCTTCTCAGGGGAGCACCAGCCAACACAAGGGCCTCCCCTTCCTTCCAGGAGCTTATTGGAGGCAGAGTAGGATGAAGGAAAGGGCAGGAGGTGAGCTTCTAATAGCATTAGGGATCCAGCGTGAAGTAGCTGGGAGAAGAGAGGAGAGGGACCCATGACAGACCTGGGGAGGTGATGTTTAGGAGGGGTGGGGCCTTGCAAGGTGATGCCTGTTCCTCACGGATGCCAGGGTCAGACAGTTCAGGTGTCTGCAAGAGCACCGCCTTCTGAGGGGTGCTACAAGTCCTCGTGCATCATTTCACTTGTTTGTGCAGATGAGTCTGCCACGGGGGTGACACAAGAGGAGGAAGTTTCACACTGCCCACTAGCAGAGTTCCTCTCCAATGTGTGCCTGTGGAAGTTTCCAGAACACCCAGCCTTGCCCACCCCCACCCCCAGCCTGCCCACAGCCCCAGGTGTGCCCCACCTCTGCCTTCTCCCCGGCTCCCAGTCAAAGTGGCCAGCCCTCAGTTCTCCAGCTCAGTTTCCATCTGCCGCTCTCCTTGGGGACTTCCGTCCAGGGGTTCCTGTTAGAGCAAGCTCATGTATACAATGAATGGAGCCCCTCAGCAGCAGCTGGTGAGTGTTTTCAATGAGTTGGAAAATCAGGTTGAATGTATCATAAAATATGGTGCTTACACTGAAGCCCAGACATGCAGGCTAAGTGCTTCATGATTAAACCTGCCTTTACCCACTGCCCCACTGCCCCCTTCTCCTCACCCTCATCTCTCCTTCTCCAGGGTTTTTAAAGTTAAAATCTGCCTAAATATTTTATTAATATGTTGTAAGAGATGCTTCTTCAAGTAAGTGGTTCTTTGCCTTAGGGGTCAATGTGATCTTTTGCGAACAGCAGGCCCAGCGTGTTGGCTTGTATGTGTGCATGAGTTCATGAGCACGTTCCTGTGTGTGTAGGTATTGAATACATGTTGATTGGGGGTGCCTGCCTGTACAAGTTGTTGTGCTTGCATTTCTGTCCCATGTGTATTTGTGCATCACATGCACACACACACACACACACACACACACACATATAACCTGGCCTCCAGAGCTATATGGTGTCTATTTTCAGTTTCAGAATATCTTGAGAGGCTATAGTCTGTCTAGACGGATGGACAGAGAGAGCATTGCAGATGGCTACCAAGATGTATTCTCCTAAGTGACCATAAACCGCCTCTCACCCCCCACTCACAGTCTCAGGAACTACAGACCTCCCTGGGCTGTAGTCTTCAAAGGTCACTACCCACTTCTGAGCAGATGCAAACCTACCCCCAGCCTTCCTTCTTTCCTTCCACTCCTGCCTCTCTGCCCTCCTCCTCATGGTGTTCCTTCCCTCCCAGCCTCCTCCTTCTTCATTTCCCCCCTCCAAGGAGCCAGATGTTAGACAAGCTTGACAAGGACCCGGAGAGCACAGACATGAGAATGGGAAAGGCCCTGAAACCATCGCCAGCCTTTCATTTCATGGATGAGCAAACCGGGACTCGGAGATGCAGCGAGATCTCTCCCAAATGCCCCAGGAGGTGATGCCAAAGCCAAATCAGAGCCCCCCAGAGCCAAATCAGAGCCCAGACTTGCCTAGCCTTTTCCAGAACACTGCCCTGGGAGGAGGAAAACCATTTCACGGGCTCTCTTCCCCACCACGTCAGAGTGTCAGGACAGAGTGAGTGTGAGCAGGAACGTCCCCAGTGATGGAGAGCATCTAACCTTCTCTGGGATTCCCTTCCCAGTGACAGGAAGGAGAGGGCACTGGGACACGGGAGCAATGGCCAGGCTGCTATGGGACCTCTGGCGTGACTTAAAAGGAGCCACCTTGGTCCCCACATGCCCTCAGGACATAGTCAGCAGAGCACCAGCTCCAGCCAGTATAACCATGGAAAGAAACCATGAGAAGGGGCCAAGGTGAATCCCAGGTGTTAGCCCTAGCAGGGCCTGGGGACACAGCTGCTGTTCAGTTGCCCAGTCGTGTTCAACTCTTTGCAACACCGTAGACTGTAGCCCGCCAGACTCCCCTATCCATGGGATTCTCCTGGCAAGATTTTCCTGGTTGCCATTTCTCCAGGGCATCTTCCCAACCCAGGGATCGAACCCGTGTCTCCTGCACTGGCAGGCAGATACTTTACTGCTGACCCATCAGGGAAGACACAGACAGCCCTCCAGTTCAGCCCTTCGTGTAATGCAGGAACTCTGCACAGGGGGAACCCAACAACTTGCCCTGGGGTCACACAGGTATGTCCAGGGTTGCATCCATAGAGAACCCTTCTGCTTAAAGACCCTTCCCATCCTTTGTACCACTGGGAGCAGGTCCCTATGGCGCTCCTATGAGAACAATGCTCGGCAAGGCCATCACATGAGGATCCTGACTCAAGACAACATGTCCACACGGCAGCAGCGCGTCCACACTGCAGCAGCGTCCCCGCAAGCCCGGCAGTCTCTCTTCTGTCTGCCACACCCTACCATTCCTCTGCCTCCCTGGAGACTGAGCCAGAAGTCAGAGGAGGAAGTGGAGAGCGGGGACACAGGTGTGCCTGGGCTCTTCAGTCTGCCTGCGACTCCCCAGGCAGAAGTGGGCAAAGCATTGCCCGCACTTTCCTCGCACACAGCCCCCAAGAAGCCAGACTGACTGACGCACAGGGCTGGGGAAGGGCTGGTAATGTCATTCTTCAAGGTCAGGAGCGCCCTCTGCTGTTACTACAGTGAATCGCGGGACCCAGCCTGCACTCAGAGATGGTCCTTTGAAAAATCAGGCGACTGGCCTGCATCCTCCCCATAGGAAGGGCTTACAGAGCAGAGTCGGTGGAAATGAACCAGAAGGTCTCCCTTTTCCTGGGTGTAGGAGCCGAGTCTGTCCTCTGAAGACTCAGATGGGGAGGGTGCAGGAATTGGGAAGGAGGAAAATTCATGCATTTGTGTTAGTCGCTTCAGTCGTGTCCAACTCCTTGTGATCCTATGGACTATATAGCCTACCAGGTTCCTCTTCCATGGGATTCTCCAGGCAAGAATATTGGTGTGGGTTGCCAAGCCCTCCTCCAGGGGATCTTCCTGACCCAGGGATCGAACACAAGTCTCTTACATCTCCTGCTGCCTTAATTCTTTAGGCAGAGAGATATTTATTTGGGATTTAGGTCAAAGGCAGAGGCCCCCTCTCCCCTTCTCCTCTCCACGTATTTCCAGAAGCCCCTCTCACTTCTTTGAAGACCAAGCTGTGTCGACGAGATTTTACTCAGTCACCCCAGTTAAACAATGTCTATTTGGGCCACTTTGAGCCTGGGCCAAAGCACAGTGTAGCAGCAGGAAGCACACAAGACTAGGAAATCTGGGGTCTGGTTCTATTTCTACCGTTATAGGATCTACTTCTGTTTCTACCATTTACCGTTTATCTTTGACTGAGTGTATTTGCTCCATGCCTCAGTTTTCTCACCTGCAAGATGGACCTTCTAATACCTTGCTTTACAATGCAGAGATGTGTCCTGGAAAATTCACTTAGGTAACAAACATGTGGCAGCATTAGCAAATGGGGGTAAAGTTACGCTGGTCTTTTTTCTTTCCCACGAAATGGGCAATTGTGATGGGAAGATGCAGACACAGCCAGGGTCATCTTCCCTGCATGGACTCTGACTCTGAAATGTTGTTGGTATTTCCATCTTAGCTCTTGACCGTGTCCTTGGACTCTCACCTTAAGGCAAGGCATTGCCAAGGTTGTATAAATAAAAATGCTGTGTGGGGCAGTGGGGGGTTGAATCCAGAAGGTGAGAATGAAATGATCCACTTTAGCAGTCAGCCTCCTGGAAGGCAGGGGCTGCCTGGAGCTAAGTCCAGAGGATTTGGAGTAGGGAAGGGCAATGCTGCAGGGTCAGGGTCCCAGGGACAGCCTGAGGACCCTAAGATTGGGGCCTGGAGGCAGGAAGGGAAGGACAGCTTTCTCTGAATTTCAAATTGTCCTGGGACCCAGCCCTGAGTTGACTTTACCTGGCAGAGAGGTCAAGCGCATCAGCGGGAACCAGCTGGAAGGCAAGGTTCCCTCTGTCCCTGTGCCTGAGACAGCTCCTGAACCTCATGGACCTCATCATCTACAGTGATGAGCATCACTGGACCTCATCACCCAGTGCAGCCAAACTGCTTCCCCAGCACGCTGCATCCAGCAAGCGCACACAAAGTATCATTATTACGATGATCATCGGCATCATCATTGTGATAACAGTCCTAGCCCTCTTATTTCCTGCCTGATGGTCCCTTCGAATTTCCACTTCCTCATCAACAAAAACAAGAATGATCTTTGCCCCTCTTCAGCTTCTGGGGTTGCAGGGGTCGGGGGAGAGGGAGAGCCATAGCCCAGGTGCATCTGGGGAGGAAGGTTCCAGAGAGACCCAAAATGCTATTATTGAAAGCTAAATGTTCCGTGGCGAAAAGCTGCTGTAGCAATCTTCGCCTGCACTTGATTTGAATGGGCACATTACTGTAATGTCCCAGTGCTGCCGTCAGCACTGGGGAGGTTGAGCTATTTGTAACCATGAGATGCATGAGCCGCATAAGGACCAAATGGTGGAGGGGGAAGCCGGTCGGGCTTACCTGAGAAAGCAGGGCCGTTGGCTTTGAACACACCTGGAATTGGTGGGCGGCCACCTGCCACAGACACCACTGCCCCCAGGGTCTCCTGTGGGGAGGGCAGGAGGGATGGATGGCAGTGGGGTGGGGGAGAGAGAAGACAAAGGTGAGTAGTGTATCCTAAGGGGCCAGCATGTGGGGGAGAGAGAGAGAGTCCAGTTACAACCCCACCTCCAGGGCCATCATGGCTGCTAGAGGTCCAGTCTCCACCTGCTGCTGACCTGAGAGCATAGCCAGCCCTCCCCAGAGCGTCCTGGGCCCCTCAGAGCTGGGTGGAGAGGGTGGTCCTCGGTTCTAGTCTACTCCTCTCCAGAGGAGCAGTGGACCCCAAGGCTCAGGCAGGGGTGGGGATGGGAGTGGAGGTGCTCTCACTGGACTTGGGGAGTACCAGGAAACAGAAGCCAATGGGCAGCCTGGAATCCTGCTGGAACCCACAAGTGTCCCTCAAGACTACAGCTGCCTTGCAGTTCCCCTGAGCCCTCCCCCACCTCACGGCAGGTCCTCCCAACTTTCCCATCAGGCCTGCTGGGATGGACAGTTGCAACTGTTTCCAATACGAGGAGCAGGGCTGGGAGGGATGTCAACTCTAATTTCCCACGGGATGGCCAGACCCCCTCCCGTGTTTTTAGTTTTCCTCCACACCCTCAGGAGATCTCTGGCCTTGGTTTTGTCATCTGTATAATGGGAGTAGTTGCTGATGCTCACCACGGACCTGGCTCATTCCTGACGTTCTCACTGTCTTCACTAGACTCCCTTTCCTGACGCCCATTATACAGATGACAAAACCAAGGCCAGAGAAAAGCCCAAGATTCTGCTGGTCATCTCCTCCTCCCCTCCCCCACCCTATCACACTAGGAATTTCCTCCCAGACTTGCTGCTTCATTTCACCCTTTCATTGTCACAAAACATTGTAAGTACACAATTTGATGGCATTAAGTACATTCACAAGATTTTATACTATCACCAGTGTTTATACACCAAAGTTTGCCATCATCCCCGACACCCCTGACATAAACTCTATTCCCATTAAACAATAACTCCCCATTCTCCCTGCCCTCATCCCAACTAACCACCATTCTACCTTCTCTCTATAAATCTGTCTATTCCAGGTACTGCACATAAGTGAAATCATACAATGTTTATCCTTCTGTGTCAGACTGTTCCACTTAGCATATTTTCAAGGTCCATGCATCATGTTGTAATAGATATCAAAATTTCACTTATTTTTATGACTGAATAATATTCCATTACATATATATATACATTGTGAATGTGTGTGTATATATGTGTATATATATATTATATATATATAATTGTGAACAGTGATGCTACAAATATGGGTGTACGAACATCTATTTTGAATCCTCTTGGGTACATGCTAGGCATGGAATATCTGGGTCATATGGTAGCTCTCTGTTTAACTTTTTGAGAAGCCATCAAAATGTTTTTCCCAGTGACTGAACCATTTTACATTTCCACCAGCAAGGCATGAAGGCTTCAATTTCTCCATTTCCTCACCAAAACTTATTTTCAAGTTTTTTAATTATAACTATCCTCAGTTCAGTTCGGTTCAGTCGCTCAGTTGTGTCCGACTCTTTGCGACCCCATGAATCGCAGCACGCCAGGCCTCCCTGTCCATCACCATCTCCCGGAGTTCACTCAAACTTGCGTCCATCGAATCAGTGATGCCATCCAGCCATCTCATCCTCGGTCGTCCTTCTCCTCCTGCCCCCAATCCCTCCCAGCATCAGAGTCTTTTCCAATGAGTTAACTCTTCGCATCAGGTGGCCAAAGTACTGGAGTTTCAGTTTAGCATCATTCCTTCCAAAGAAATCCCAGGGCTGATCTCCTTCAGAATGGACTGGTTGGATCTCCTTGCAGTCCAAGGGACTCTCAAGAGTCTTCTCCAACACCACAGCTCAAAAGCATCAATTCTTCAGTGCTCAGCCTTCTTCACAGTCCAACTCCCACATCCATACATGACTACTGGAAAAACCATAGCCTTGACTAGAAGGACCTTAGTCGGCAAAGTAATGTCTCTGCTTTTCAATGTGCTATCTAGGTTGCTCATAACTTTTCTTCCAAGGAGTAAGCGTCTTTTAATTTCATGGCTGCAATCACCATCTGCAGTGAGTTTTGAGCCCCAAAAAATAAAGTCTGACACTGTTTCCACTGTTTCTCCATCTATTTCCCATGCAGTGATAGGACCGCGTGCCATGATCTTCGTTTTCTGAATGTTGAGCTTTAAGCCAACTTTTTCACTCACCTCTTTCACTTTCATCAAGAGGCTTTTTAGTTCCTCTTCACTTTCTGCCATAAGGGTGGTGTCATCTGCATATCTGATGTTATTGATATTTCTCCCGGCAATCTTGATTACAGCTTGTGTTTCTTCCAGTCCATCGTTTCTCATGATGTACCCTGCATATAAGTTAAATAAGCAGGGTGACAATATACAGCCTTGAGGTACTCCTGTTCCTATTTGGAAACAGTCTGTTGTTCCATGTCCAGTTCTAACTGTTGCTTCCTGGCCTGCATACAGATTTCTTAAGAGGCAGGTCAGGTGGTCTGGTATTCCCATCTCTTTTAGGATTTTCCACAGTTTATTGTGATCCACACAGTCAAAGGCTTTGGCATAGTCAAGAAAGCAGAAATAGATGTTTTTCTGGAACTCTCTTGCTTTTTCCATGATCCAGCGGATGTTGGCAGTTTGATCTCTGGTTCCTCTGCCTTTTCTAAAACCAGCTTGAAC
>SJYQ01004309.1:598016-719033 GCA_006410935.1 Redunca redunca
TCTCTTCTTTTCATAGCTATCTGTAAGGCCTCCCCAGACAGCCATTTTGCTTTTTTGCATTTCTTTTCCATGGGGATGGTCTTGATCCCTGTCTCCTGTACAATGTCACGAACCTCATTCCATAGTTCATCAGGCACTCTATCAGATCTAGGCCCTTAAATCTATTTCTCACTTCCACTGTATAATCATAAGGGATTTGATTGAGGTCATACCTGAATGGTCTAGCAGTTTTCCCTACTTTCTTCAATTTCAGTCTGAATTTGGTAATAAGGAGTTCATGATCTGAGCCACAGTCAGCTCCTGGTCTTGTTTTTGTTGACTGTATAGAGCTTCTCCATCTTTGGCTGCAGAGAATATAATCAATCTGATTTCGGTGTTGACCATCTGGTGATGTCCATGTGTAGAGTCTTCTCTTGTGTTGTTAGAAGAGGGTGTTTGCTATGACCAGTGCATTTTCTTGGCAAAACTCTATTAGTCTTTGCCCTGCTTCTTTCCATATTCCAAGGCTAAATTTGCCTGTTACTCCAGGTGTTTCTTGACTTCCTACTTTTGCATTCCAGTCCCCTAGAATGAAAAGGACATCTTTTTTGGTTGTTAGTTCTAAAAGGTCTTGTAGGTCTTCATAAAACCGTTCAACTTCAGCTTCTTCAGCATTACTGGTTGGGGCATAGACTTGGGTAACTGTGATATTGAATGGTTTGCCTTGGAAACAAACAGAGATCATTCTGTCGTTTTTGAGACTGCATCCAAGTACTGCATTTCGGACTCTTCTGTTGACCATGATGGCTACTCCATTTCTTCTGAGGGATTCCTGCCCGCAGTAGTAGATATAATGGTCATCTGAGTTAAATTCATCCACTCCAGCCCATTTTAGTTCACTGACTCCTAGAATGTCAACATTCACTCTTGCCATCTCCTGTTCGACCACTTCCAATTTGCCTTGATTCATGGACCTGACATTCCAGGTTCCTATGCAATATTGCTCTTTACAGCATCGGACCTTGCTTCTATCACCAGTCACATCCAGAACTGGGTATTGTTTTTGCTTTGGCTCCAACCCTTCATTCTTTCTGGAGTTATTTCTCCACTGACCTCCAGTAGCATATTGGGCACCTACTGACCTGGGGAGTTCCTCTTTCAGTATCCTATCATTTTGCCTTATCATACTGTTCATGGGGTTCTCAAGGCAGGAATACTGAAGTGGTTTGCCATTCCCTTCTCCAGTGGACCACATTCTGTCAGACCTCTCCACCATGACCTGCCCATCTTGGGTCACCCCACGGGCATGGCTTAGTTTCATTGAGTTAGACAAGGCTGTGGTCCTAGTGTTATTAGATTGACTAGTTTTCTGTGAGTATGGTTTCAGTGTGTCTGCCCTCTGATGGCCTCTTGCAACACCTACCATGTTACTTGGGTTTCCCTTACCTTGGGCGTGGGGTATCTCTTCACGGCTGCTCCAGCAAAGCACAGCCGCTGCTCCTTACCTTGGATGAGGGGTATCTCCTCCCACTGCCCTTCCTGACCTTCAATGTGGGATGGCTCCTCTAGGCCCTCTTGCACCCTCACAGCCACCACTCCTTGGCCGTGCCTCCCCTAGCCTTGGGCGTGGGGATGCTGCTCCCGGTCGCTGCCCTGGCCTCAGGCGTGGGGTTGCTCCTTCCTGCTGTCGCCCTTGGCCTCGGGCACCGCCCCTGGCCTCGGACATGTGGTGGCTCCTCTCAGCCATCACTCTGACCTCAGACGTGGGGTGGCTCCTCCTGGCCACCGCCCCTGGCCTCAGACGCGGGGTATCTCCTGCCGCCCGTTGCCCCCAGCCTCAGACACGGGGTAGCTCCTCTTGGCCGTTCCTGCGCCGTCGCAGCCTGGCACTCTAGGGGGCTGCCCCGACCTCGGACGTGGGGTAGCTCTCAGCCACGCTTAGTGAGCTGGCTGGCTGCCGCCGCCTGTGCTTATAACTATGCTAGTAGGTGATAAGTGGTTTCATTTCACTCTTAAGCCGCCTCAATGCCCAAGATATATAGTCTGAGAATGTATAGATGTATAGTCTCAGATGTATAGTCTGAGAATGGTCCTATTCTTGTAGTACATAGGGCATAAATAATCTGGTTTCAGAGGGAAAGATCAAGAGGGTAAGACCTGTGTATGTTTCCCTCAAGACCACCATTTTCACTCGCACTTCCCACTCGGAGGTGAGCAGGGTGGCGTGTGAAGGTGGCAGCTCTCTCCCTGAGGTCCTGGAATCCAGCTGTGTCCACCTTTTCCATTGACAGAAGCTGGAATGCCAGAGGCCTCAAGAACAGTTATTGAGGAACAGGGAGAAAAAGAAATAAAAGTGAATGAGAAAGAGCTGGACGAGCCTGAGATTGAAAGGGCAGGGCCTGTGAGTGAAAGCGAGGAGAGGAGAAGCGAGATTGAAGAGGGGAGATAATCACAGACTCTAGTCTCCTGAGAAGCGGGTTCCACGGCTCCTTCTCTGCATTTGATTCTTCTCTCAGGGGTCTGAGCTGGAAAATTACAGAGGTTCTGCTGCGGAACTCCCTGCCACCTTAGTCCTATATCAGCTTCAGAGCACAGAGGGGGTGCCACTTTTCCTGGGGGTCCTCTCGGGGCCAGAGGCTAAGCCTTGGGTGCCCCTGAGAACACGTCAAAGACCCAGCAGACTGGAGAATCGAGCTGTTGTCAATGCAGCTGTTGCTCTGGGCATCGCTGAGGAAGCGTATCTTTGCAGACCTTCGAGGGGTGCAGGTTGGTCCAGGAGCGGGAGGGCCTGGGAACCAGGTCACAGCGGGACCTGCATGGGGCAGCTGATTAGCCAGTGGCTACATGCCAGTTTCTTGTTGTCCAGACGACTTTGGAAAGGCAGAAGAGATGCTCAGAGGCTCACTCAGCCCAAAACGCAGGACAGGGAGATGCGTGGAAAGGGACGAGAAGAAGCCCGGGGAGGCCAGGAGAGAGGACCTGGGGCAGCGGGGAGGCCTGGGACACGTTGATCAAATGTCAGTCGAGCGCATAAGTCTAAACCACAACACGTTCCCCTCTCAGCTCCCTCTCTCTCCCCCTCGCTCCCCATCTCTCTCCCAGTTACTATCAAAGCAAAATTTATGAAGGGCTCGAGGCACTGGATATTCCTTGTATTTCAATCTAACTTTTTGCAATCTCAAGTGAACAGCTTGGCTGCTTCTGCCTGTCAGGGAATTTAAATTGCAGATGGGAGGGTGAGCCAGCCGCCCCGGCAGGAACAGCCCCTCTGGTGTGCACCATCATTGCCTAGCAACTAGGCTGGGAAGAACCTGACGGAGCCGCGGAAAGTTACACTCTGGAAAGTGACCTTGACCCTGGGCATCTCCTGGGAAAAGAGAGGGAGCTTCCCAGAAAGAAGAGTCAGCCAGGTAAGAGGTGTGCTCCATGGAGGAACACGGCCACAGACACCACGGGCGTGTCCTTCCTTGACATACCTGACTTCTGCCCGGTTTATGACATTCCTTGTTTTGGAGAGTGTTTTCACATCAAAGACCCCACCCTTCTTCTCTGTGTACCCTTCACACCTCACACATTGACAGTGTGTGGAGAGAGATGAGAATGAATAACACACACACACACACAATCACGTGCAGAGATAGGCGCTTCCGCTGCTGAAAACACAAACCACAAGCAAACACCTACAGCAGCTAAAGTAGCAAGTGCACTATGTCTGCTCCCCTTTGGATCTCAGTTCTCCAGGATGGAACTGGTGTGGTTATGGCCTTTGGCCTTGGTCAGAGTTAGCGTTAGAGAGTTGGCTATACTTAGCACCCTCGTCTAAAAACAAACAGCATCCCAAATGCAGTTAAAGTCATCAACAAGGAATATTTAGTTTTGTTTCATTTAGTTGCTAAGCTGTGTTTAACTCTTTTGCGACCCCATGGACTGTAGCCCACCAGGTTCCCCTGTCCATGGGATTCTCCAGGCAAGAATACTGGAGCGGGTTGCCAGTCCTTCTCCAGGGGAACTTCCTGATCCAGGGATCAAACCCACGTCTCCTGCATTGGCAGGTGTGTTCTTTACCATCTGAGCCACCTGGGAATCCTCATCAAGGCATATGCTTTTACTTAAATAACCGACTTCGAGAATGAATATGTAAACAGTAGCCCAATGTGTCTGTTTGTCAAAGCCTACACATATTGGTGTTTCACCAACTTGGAGGCATAATGGACACTCTGCACACACTCATGGAAAAACATACCCACATCAGATACACCCATTTCCAGCATGTATGCAGAAGATACCTGATGTATTTCTGGGTTCCTGTTATGAGTTATATTGTGTCCTTCCTCAAAAAAAAAAAAAAATAAATAAGGATATGCTGAAGTTCTAATCCCTGGAGCCTTGGAATGTGCCTTATTTAGAAACAGAGTCACTGCAGATGTCATTAGTTTAGACAAGGTCTTAGTGGACTAGGGTGTCCATAGGACTGGAGTACTCCTAAGAAGGCGGGACGGGCCACGGGGATACACAGAGACTTAGGGAGGATGCTGCATGAAGGTGAAGGCAGAGATGGAGGCATGCAGCTGCAAGCAGGGAGCACCGCAGATGGCTGGCAAACCAGCAGAAGCTGCAAGAGGCCAAGAAAGGATCCTCTCTGTAGGTTCCAGACAGAGTGTGGTCTCCTACACGGGATTTCAGGCTTTTTCAGGACCAGGAGATGATCCATTTCTACAGTTTTAAGCCACCCAGTTTGCAGCTCTGAGGAATAACACAGTCTTCCTTTGGTGACTCTGTAGGAGGGGACCAGAAAGGCCCAAGTGTTGGCAGTGAGAGCTCGGAGTGAGACAGAAATGGGTCTGCACAGGGGTGAGTTTGGGCCCTCTGGATGCAGAGGCTGGCGTGGAGTTTGAGGGTTTGAAAAAAATCTCTGTGACTTGGGGCAAAGAGCTGGGTATTGACTTTTTGGCTAAAGTGTGGTTTTTCATTAGGAGTCTCTTCAGTGGATGATCCCTGGCCCCTGAGTGTCCTGTGGGGAAGCAGGACACTCATGCAACCCCATGGACTGTAGCCTGCCAGACTCTTCTGTCCATGGAATTTTCCAGGCAAGAATACTGGAGTGAGTTGCCATTTCTTTCTCCAGGGGATTTTCCCAACCTAGAGATCAAACCTGTGTCTCTTGTGTCTCTTGCATTGGCAGGCAGGTTCTCTACCATCTGAATCATTTGGGAAGCCCCAAACTGCTTCCCTGTCCCATGAATTCTGTTCATGGAATTCTTCGGACAAGCATATTGGAGTGGGTAGCCATTCCCTTCTCCAGGGGATCTTCCAGCCCCAGAGACTGAACCAGGGCCTCCTGCATTGTAGAGAAATTCTTTGCCATCTGAGCCACCAGGAAAGTCCCAGTGGCATTAAGTAAATTCTCATTGTTCGGCAACCATAGCCACCATCCATCTTCCCAGTTTTTACATCTTCCCCAACTGAAATTCTATACCCATGAAACACTAACTCCACATTCCCCCTTCCCCAGAAGCCACCGTTCAACTTTCTGTCTCCATGAATCTGACTACTCTAGGGACCTCACATATGTGTCTTTTGCTGCCTGGCTTATATCACCTAACTTGACTCTCCGAGGTTTATCCATGTTGTAGCATTTGTCAGGATTCCTCCCTGTGGGGCTGAATAATATTTCAGTATGTGTACAGACCACATTTTGTCCATCCATCCATTCATCTGCCAATGGACACTGGGGTTGCTTCCACCTTTGGCTATTATGAATAGTGCTATGCAGATATATTTTTATCTCATGCCAACTCATTCCCACATACAAATGGGCCTTCCTAGCCTCTTTCAGGATGACCAAGAGCTAAGAGGAAGGGCAGACACAGTCATCTTCCCCTGTTAACACTGCCTGTATATTCCCTATAGAGACAGGAGGTAAGCATGTGTCCCCACTCTGCAGTTTGCCTTGCCAGCACCCGATATCCACATAGCCAGGGAGAGCCCTGGGAAGATGGCTGTATTAGAAATAATAATGCCTGACCTCAAAGAAAAACATGATTGATTGCATTAATTCTACAACAGCTTCTGAAAGCCTACTGTGTGCCAGGCACAGTGCTAGACCATATGTCACTTTGCCACTGTGACCCCCCTTCCAAGAGCTGGGGGGTCCTGGAACTGGGTCTCCAAATATAACAGGGGCTGAATAATACAACTGGGCACAGGACACGTGGCCCCAGTGTGCTGCCCTCTTTGGTAGAGAGACTCTGTCCTTGCTCTAAAGACCTGGTTCCTTGACCTTTAGTGCAATTCCCAGTTCCTCTGCTCCATCCATTCATCCATCCAGGCATCCCATAGTTCTCTTTTCACCTGCCAGTCACCATGTTAGAGAAGTGAAGGTCAAGAGTGCCTTCCACGTGGATAAGAGAGGAGCCCCCTGTCCACACACACACATTGTGAGACCTACTGCTGGGGATGAAGACATGCCTCTCATTACCAAACAGTAATAGAGCCTCTGACCCAACTCCCAAGGGAATGTAAGCATGCCTTCCATTGCCCACGTGGTCAGCAGTCAGTGGGTTTGAGATCACCACCTCTGGCGGCTCTCTCTATCAGAGACCTCAGGCTGATCAGCATTATTCAATCACCAACAGAGCAGTAGGCCAGCCCCCTACCTTCGGAGACCCCACGACTTCCTCTTTAAAACCCACCTCAGCACCAAGTGGTCCCTGATGAAACTTTCAAACAGGGACTCGGCTGCCAGTCATCACCTCGGGAAGGAAGGAAAAACCCAAACTGAAAGCACGTGAGCTTCCCCTCTGTGCCAGAAACCCCGCTGCCTGTCACAAGCCAGACATGATGTATAGGAATAATAAGGCCCCTTGAATTACCCATTAAGTGCTGTCAGCAAATCATATGATTTCTTTTTTAATATTGCACATATCTGGCCCCTGGAAAATGATGATGGCGTTATCTCTGCCGGCTGGATGATAAACAGAGCTTCCCCCCGCCCCCTGCTGCCCTCCACAGCCAGGGAGGCACAGCCCCTCCTCCACAGTCATCTCTGAGCCAAGGCGAGGAGAGGAAGGAGGAGAGACTCAGCCCACACTCCCGTTCCTGCATCTTGGGCTTCGAGCCCGCCGTCTTCTGGCCACCTGTGTGGATACAGGAGGATTCACAACTTCCCTACCTTGTACCTCCCTCCAACCAACTTTCCGTGGCTTCCTAGAAATCATAGCCACTGTGTAGATGTCTGTAGATGTAGACGTCACTTGCTCTGCTGTGTAGACATCGTTTGCTCAGAATAGCTCAGAGTTTCCGACTCCCCTGTGTTAACTAAAGCAGGAACCCTCCATGAGTCTTCCTCCAAGCCATGCGTTTTTACTCCTGGCATCCCACGTGTTTGCTTGTTCAACACATCACTCATGAGACAACCTTCTCGGGGCAGGGGGGGTGGGGGGGGCAGAAACCACAGAATAACCCCACTACAGGCACACAGTAGGACCCCAGGAGCCAGGTGCTAGTAACTTACAAGTAAACATTCAGTAAACCCTGCTCCATTGCATTGGGCCACATTTCCTAGAGCGATCGGTATTCTTGAACTTTGGTGTGCATCAGAATCCCCTGGAAGGTTTCTTAAACCACAGGTTCTCTGGGCCCCACCCCCGGCTTCTGACTCAGTAGATCTGGGGTGAGGGGAGGGGCCTGTGCATTTGCATCTCCAACCAGCTGCCAGCTGATGACCGTGCTGCTGGTCCAGGGACCCCCCACTTTGAGAATCACATCCTGAGAGAACTCATAAATGCAGGCACCCGTCTCCTGCCCTTCTGCCTTCTGGCCACATGAAGACAAGTGACAAGGGCAGAAAACAGAGCTCTGCAGATCCAGTTTGTCCGAGCTGAATCAACTTCTTCTCATTCCTAATAGTTGGAAGGTAAATTGAGGCCAATGGATGCAGAGCGAGGTGGGCTGTTCTGCGAATTGGCAAAAACAACGCAGAAACCCGCACACCAGATACACAGCTTCCTGTTCCAATCACTGAGCTGCACTTTTCTGACACCAACTGTAGAAATGAGTTGGCTTCCAAGTGGCTTATTAGAGAACAAATTATTCCCTGTTTTGCTACTCTTTCCATTTGAGTTAATCTGCAAGTCTAAAGTCCAAGCAGGTGCCAGAGTTATTCCTGCAACTGGCACCAAATTGCATTCAGAAAGCACAATTAGCACTTCGTTAATGCGCTTCAGAATGGGATAATCTACATATTACCCAAAGGCGGCCTCAGTCCCCACTGCACTTCGCCTTAATGTGCCAAAGTGCAGGTTGCCCTGCTCACAGGCCTCAGTGAACCCAGCGTTTGCCAGGCAGCCGTCCTGTGCTTGTCACTTAAACAGAGCAGGGGGACCCCCTGCCGAGAGCAGTTAAGCATCTCAGATGCAGCCTCACTTCGTCTTCCTTCCCATCCTTTTTCTTCCTGAACTATTCAGGCCACAGGCCACTGCAGGCAGAGGGCAGCCTAGAAAAGTGAGCAGCTGTGTGCCCGGGCAGAGGGGAGATGCTGTGACCCAGAGCTGAGTGCCGGAGCCCACATGTGGAGAAGAGGACCCAAGAGGGACAGTTCAGCTCAGGGTCAGGAGGCTGAGCCCCGTGAGAGGTTCCTACATGGGATGGGGGCCTCAGGGGGAGCCTAGTGTGGAGGGCTGGAGCTCCAGGGGATAAGGAGGGAGTCCCTTCAGAGGGCAGCCAGGCGAGGGAGTGGGTACCCAAGAGGACTGGGAGGGGCTTCTGCACCACGTTGAGGGGACAGCCTGGTATAGGCTGGGAGGTCAAGAAGGATGAGGAGGGCATCTTGCCAGAAAGAGGTGGTAGCGGCACGGGAAGACTGATTACCTAAGGGAAGATTGATCAAGTAAGAACTTCCCTGGTGGTTTAGCTGGTAAAGACTCTGCCTGTAATGCAGGAGACCTGAGTTCGATCCCTGGGTCAGAAAGATGTCCCAGAAAAGGAAATGGCAACCCACTCTGATATTCTTGTCTGGGAAATCCCATTGACAGAGGAGCTTAGCAGACTACAGTCCATGGGGTCTCAAAGGTCAGACACAACTTAATGACTAAACCACCACCACAACCACCACCACCAAGAAAGGGAAGCAGGGAAGCAGGAGCCAAATTTCTCACTGTTAGAGAAGGAATCTACAAACATTAAGTGGAAGAAAACTAAAGTGAATCCAGAGGTGTTAGATTGGAATTTGGTGGTATCTATGTAAACTGATTGAGCGACTTAATTTCACTTCATGTAAACTGATGGCTTTTAATTTTTAGTTAGGCAAATATGTGGGCTTCCCTGGTGCCTCAGATGGTAAAGAATCTACCTGCAATGCAGTAGACAGACCCAGGTTCGATCCCTGGGTCAGGAAGATCCCCTGGAGAAGGGAATGTCTACCCACCCCATTATTCTTGCCTGGAGAATACCATGAACAGAGGGCCCTGGCAGGCTACAGTCCAGAAGGTCACAAAATGTCAGACACGACTGACTGACTAACACTTTCACTTAGACAAATATATAAATACAGATGCAGCTGTACGTGCAGACATACATGCGCATATTTCTCCACTCTATTCACCAAAAGGGTCTGGGAGCCACACCAGCACCAGTGTGCACACCTAGCCCCTAGATCTTGGTTTCTAAATATCATTCCCAACTGTAAGGAACCAGGGCTCCCTGAAAAAACTGACTGATTCCAGAGCAGGAAGAGTACAATACGAACATGGATTTTCTTACTTTACAAGAAGAGAGGAAGCATTCAAAGAACAATGGGGACTTGTGAAAAGGACACCAAAGGCAGTTTGAAAGGATTCCCACCAGGTATCTCTGAGACAATTTCAGCATTAAAATAAATAATGGTAATAAGGGACAATCCAGTGCATAAAATAAGAAATGCAAGTTCAACCTGCTAGAGATAGATGAATAGATTGGAGTTTGATAAGGAATGAAATATTTACCTAATCTCAGAGCATCTCCACACACAGTTATTTACAAAGAGGAAAAGAGTAACTCTGCCATGGGGAAGGCTGGTGACACCACTTTAAACAAAAGTAATCAAAGTCCATATCACCAGGTCTGGGACAAATCAGAAGCGTGTGATGCCTGATAAGGTGAGAAGATGAGAACACAGCAGCAGTTCTGTGAATCTCCTGCCAAAGATGCACAGACTGAATCTAATCAAGAGGAAACATCAGACAAACCCAGGGTAAGGGGCATTAATCAAAGGAGTTGGCCCGGAGTCCTCAAAAGTGCCAACGTCTTGAAAGTTAAGAAAAGACTGGGAATCTGTTCCAGATTGAAGGAGATTTGGGAGACAATGGCAATGAAATGCAGAGTGTGACCCTAGACTGGATCCTTTTACTGTAAAGATCACCACTGGGGCAGCTGGCAAAACTTGACTGGGGCCTGAGGATTAAATGCTAGTAATGAATCAGCTCACTTCCTGCCTTTGATGACTGTTCATGGTCACATAAGAGCATGTCCTTGTTTGTAGGATATATAAACTAAAGTATTTATCCCTAGTGGCTCAGTGGCAAAGAATCTGCCTTCTAATGCAGGACACACAGGTTCGATCTCTGAGTCAGGAAGATCCCCTCAAGAAGGAAATGTCAACTCACTCCAGTATTCATGCCTGGGAAATCCCATGGACAAAGGAGCCCGGCAGGCTACAGTCCATGGACTCACAAAAGAGTCAGACACGACCTAGCAACTAAACAACAGCATTCACGGGTGATGGGCATTATGTCAGCAACACGCTCTGAAGTAGCTGAGAGAGAAGAGCCGTGTTTTGCACTGTACTTGCAGCTTTCTGATATAATTGAGGTTGTTTCCAGAAAACCATGCAAGAAGCTATAGCAGTGATGAGAGCAAAAGGCTCGGGTCTCCTTCAGCCAGAATGGTCTGGCCGTGCTCTCAGTGGGCTCAGCTAGCTTAAAGACACCGCATGAGTCAGCCCCACGCCACCGGGTGAGGTCATCACAGTCACGCCTGCCATCTCAAGCATCCTGAGTGCAAGAGAGGCTTGAGGGGAGATCAGTGGGGATGCTGTGTCCTCCCGGAGCCCTGCGTTGATTCTGGGAAGGATCCAGGCCTCTGGGAAGTCAGCAGTCTCTATCACTGATGTGAGCACTGGGTCTTTGGGAAGGTGAGCAGCATCCAGCTTCCAGTCCTGGGATGGTCCTCATGGACGGTTCTCTCTAGGGCTCTATCCTCCAAGGCTTCACCTCTCTCCTCCTCCTCCTTCTCCTGAGGAAGGCTGGCTGGAGGAATGTCTATGCCAGAGCACGTCCTGGAAAGCACATGTGGGTAGGTCTCAGGAGTCTGACCGGCTTGCCAAGGATAAGAAGCCCCCTTCAGTGTAGAATGGTGCTCTCACCGTGTACCGCAGTGAAAACAAGGCGAGGACTAACTGATTGACCCCCAGGATGGGGTGACCAGGTGGCGAGGGTCTGACAGCCACACCATGAGAGGAGAAAAACCAGAAGAGATGGAACATATGTCTTCAAATGTTTGAAGGGGTGGCCCATTGGGGAGACTGGATTTATGTCTTTGTGGCTCCAGCTTAGTACTGGGAACCAGTGGTGGCAGATGAAAGGAGGGGGTGTTCAGCTCCACTTGACGAAGGCACTTTCTAATATGGGATCTATCCAACATGGCTCGGGGCCCCTGGGTGGGCCAGGACTTGGGAGTGGGCAAGCAGACCCTGATGCAAGCTGCAGCAGCAACCTTGTCAAAGCTAGGATAAATTCAGGAAAGACCAGATTACCCTACAAGGCTCTGACTAGGAAAGGAGCCAGAGCTTCAGGGAACAGAGCAAAGACGGACATTTGATGTGAGCAAAGGTGCGCACATCAGTGACAGAGACTTCCAACTTCCCAGTTAGGGACATTAGGCCAGTAGGACCGATCCACCACGCCAGAGCACCTCTGTCTCCCCAGCAGCTCACCTTCTGCCACCTGGCTCCAACTCTTCCAGCATCAAAGTTGAGTAGATACAATGTAAACCCTGAGGAAGGCAGGACCTCGAGGCACATTGACCCATAGTGTCTGGGACTCTGCAGCCTCCCAGATGTCACCACGGAGGCCACCCCCTGAGTCCAGCTTGGACCGCAGTCCCACCTATTCCCAAAGACCTCTGGCCTCTCCCAAAAGCAAGACGGTGGCCTGCCTGGTGAACCTCCTCTTTTCATCACCTGTTTCTCTTCCTTCAATGCTTGAACCACTGCCCCTATGTCACACAGGTGAACAATCCTCAGGCTTCAGGTTACAGCTCCTAAGTGAGGCAGGAGATCTGTGCTCTTCTTCCCACTTCGCTAACAGCTGGTGAAGAAGAAGGGTCATTGGAGACCCTGATAAGAAACAGTAGAGGGCAGCAAGTTTTATCATCATCATGACTCACTTGGAGACAGGTTATTTCAGAGTGGATTTTCCCATCATCCATGGATGAGTCCCACAGAAACGCATATTCCATGTGGTTTCACATTTGGGTTCATTGCTCCAGCTGGATTTATTAAAAGAAGGAGACGGTGATTTTTTAAGAAGGCAGAGAAAGGGGCTTTACAATAGCACACGGGGATGATGTTAGAGCTTATTGGGTTGTCACGTTGGATACATTATTCCCCAGGGGCCTGAATAAAGAACTGGAGCAGTGAGATCTTATTTGACATTTGATGTTTCAATTTCTCAAGGAACATTACACCTGTTGAATTTGCAGCTTGGATGCAATACCGAGCAGACCCAGTAGCCAGCTCCCCACTTCTCAGCACTCACAGGACGAGTTTAAGGGAGACCAGTTCAGGTTTATCAGATCCTTCTATTATTCAACTTGTACCCTACCCAGATCCCTGGACACAAATCACTTTTACAAGACCCACTTGTAGTTAGCAACTTTGTGTCTCAGAGTTTAACCACAAAGTTTAAAGCTGAAAGCAACCGACAATCAGCCTGGTTTTTTTTCATTTCATGATACCTCTAACAGATAACCCCTCTCCACACCCTGATCTGCCCAGTGAATGCACCATGCACAAATGTGGATGGTGGGCTGGCAGACCCCAGACCTGGCCGCTGCACTGGCTCTACCATTAAGTCACCGGTAATGTTCACAACCTCCCCTAGAACTCCCTTGCCTCTGTGATCATCCGTGTTCTACGCACTTCACAGAGCGATGGGGAAGAGATCATGAGATCATGGATAGGAAAGTGCTCGGAATAATAGGAAGTGCTTTACATCTATAAAATTAGGTGCCATATAGTCAGAATCAGGTTTAAAAAATGGGATCTGAACACAGGGCTAGGGAGCATAGAGGTCTGGACCATGTTCTGGTCCTACCCCTCATTTCACAGGTGAGAAAGTGGGCTACTCACAGGACAAGAGCAAGCCGGTCAGGTTTGGATGAGTTGTGATGGCGGCACCCCATATCTGAATGCCCACCCAGTGGCCACTGCTTGATTATCTGATTGACAGGGAGCGCACTTCCTCGAAGGCAGCACCTTCCACCTTTGAAAGGCTTAGGAGACTTCCCAGAAGCACGAGGAAGAGGAAGCAAATTTTGTCGCTTTTTCTCTACCAATCATTTCATCCAAGTGCTACTAAACCGACAACCTAGACTGTTTCTGCTCCTTTTTCTATACAGTATCTGGTCGGGGGCAATTGTTCCCTATGATACTTCTCTCCTCCAGTCTGTGCAGCCCTACATCCCTGGTCCCTTTGTTCACTCTGAACATCAGTCTCTTTGCCATCCTGGTGACCCTGCAATCTACATGCTCTCGTCTGTCCAGCACTAGCTCCCAGCTCATCTTTGGTGTGGCCACCTTGTCCTTGGCAGCTGCAGGTCTGAATATTCAGGATCTCTTCACTCACTTTCTGACAGAGCAGCTACCATCAGCAGCCCTTGAAATCAAATGGGAAGCAGGGGGAACAGGTCTGGACAGGTAGAACTTCCACATGCTCCCAGTCCACTGTTGATACCTGGCACAAAATTTAAGGCCTTGAAACAGTCCGGCGAGGCAGACACAGAGCCTGTGGCATGCCTGGGAGCTGGACAGGGGCCGGCCCTCTGAAAAGGAAGCACCCTGCACTGTAGAAGATGGCAAGAGAGACCCGTTGCCATGGTGACTGTTGGGCAGCCTAGACTGCTGCCGCCTGTGAGAAGAAGGCACAAGGAAGATCATAGTGAGCTGTAGGAATTCACCCACAACCACCACCCAGCCCACCAGGGGCGTGACCAGCACAAACAGTGCCTGGGCTGTTTCCCTTGTGGCCTGGGAGGAGGAGGGGGCAAGGATGACATTAACCATCCTGGAGGAGATGGGGAGGTCTTCAGGGGTGTGTGTGTATGATGTGTGTCTGTGCATGCAATGTGTGATGGTGTAATATCTGTGATGTGTGTGTCTGTGTAGGGGGGATGTTCTGTGTGTGTAATACATGATGAGTGTGATATGTGTGATGTACGTGATATAACTGTGATGTGTGTGTCTATGTGTGTATCTGTGTGAGGTGTGTGTCTGTGTATAGTATGATCATATGTGTAATATCTTTTATGTGTGTGTCTGTATATAGGGGAGTGTTCTCTGTGTGTGATAGGTGATGTGTGATGTGTTTGTGTGACCTGTCTATATGTGATGTGTGTGATTTGTGTGTGTCTGTGTATGTGTATGATTATGATGAGTGTGTCTGTGTGTGATGGGTGACGTGTCTGACGTGTGTAATGTGTGCCTGTGGGGGATGTTCTGTGTAATACATGCTCTGTGTGATAGAAGTGTGATGTGTGTGTCTACCTGTGTATCTGTGTGATGTGTGTGTCTGTGTGTGCCTGTGTGACCATGATATGTGCATGATGTGCATGTGTGTGTGTGTCTGTGTCACGTGTGTGTCATGTGTGTAAGGCCTGTGATGTGTGTGTGTCTATGTGTGGGGGGATATTCTGGATTTGTAACACGGGATGTGTGTGCTGTGTGATGCCTGTGTCAGTGTGTGATATGCGTGTTTACGGGTGATGTGTCTGTGTGTGACAGGTGTCTGTATGTGATGTTTGTGTCTGTGTGTATCTGTGTGATGTGTCTTTATGTAGTGTTGTCCTGTGTATGTAATATCTGTGAGGTGTGTGTCTGTGTGGGGAGATGCTCTGTGTGGGTAATACACGATGTGTGTGATGTATGATGTATGTGATGTGTCTGTGTGTGATGTGTGTGTCTGTGCTAAGACACTGAGCTGACCCAGCCTCAGTGCCCCCTTGGGCGAAGCCTCCTTCTTTTCAGACCCAACAGCACAGGAGCTGGCCGGTGTTGACTTGAGGCTGAGGGAGCCACCCCTCCCGGTGCCCTGGAGCAGGGTGCCCATGCCTCTATTAGCACTAATTACACTGCGCTCTAATCATGTGTCTACAGGCTGGCTCCCCTCTGGAGCAGCTGGAACCGAGGCTGCCTCTTATTCCTAAGTCCCTGAGTCCCAGCACTACTGTGTGTCCCTGGTGCGAGGTAGATGTCCAGTGAGTGTCGCCTGACTGAATGACTCTGCCAAGGACAAGATCAGAGTGTTTGGACTTAAAATAGCAGCATGCAAGATCAAGGCTTATTCACAGAGCAGCCTGGGGCGCCTGCTCTGCTGGGCACGGAGCTGAGATGCATCCCCACTGTCACGGAGCTCACGTGGGGTGAGAGGGACATGCAGACTGTGACCCTCCTTCCCCTGTGGCGGGGACATGGCCAGGAGGCAGGTTTGCTGTGCTGGTCAGTGACAGCACCAGGAGAGGAGCCCAGAAGACCCCACCACTCCAGCATTCACTCAGCAGGCTGCTGAGGAAGGACTGGTCTTATTTCATTTATTTAGTTGCTTTCAATTTCCATCCAGTCCACCCACTCTTTTTGGTATACAGGTTTATACATTTTGGACAAAGGTACGTGGAATTGTATGAGCACAACAAAGATAACTGGACCATTCACTCACTGCTCTGATTAGTCTTGTTAACTAACCACCTATATTTTATCAGTCCCTTGAGAGTCCCTTGGACAGCAAGGAGATCAAATCAGTCAATCCTAAAGGAAATCAATCCTGAATATTCATTGGAAGGACTGATGCTGAAGCTGAAGCTCCAATACTTCGGCCACCTGCTGCGAAGAGCCAACTCACTGGAAAAGACCCTGATGCTGGTAATGATTGAGGGCAGGAGGAGAAGGGGACGGGAGGATGAGATGGTTGGATGGCATCATCAACTCAATGGACATGAGTTTGAGCAGACTGAGAGATAGTGAAGGACAGGGGAGCCCGATATGCTGCAGTCCATGGAGTTGCTAAGAGTTGGATATGACTGAGCGACTGAACAGCAACAACAAATTTTTATTTCATATCCCCTGTTAGTGGACATGAGTTAACTGAAGATTGAGTCAGTTCCTTCAGTAGCCTACTCAGATCTGCCCCTCCTCCGAGGCCTATTTGACATTTCAGAGCAACAGAGGGCAATACAGGGCAAAGGAAGGTGGGATCTGTACCAAGTCACCCCAAGAAAGAAGTGTTTTCCTCTAGAATTCCCCTTGAATGGGAGGGACGCACAAGCCAGAGAAGGACTTCTGTGAGTACAGACTTTGCCACACTGTACACATCTGAAAAGTTATACCCGATCCCAATTTTATCAAACAGCCTATCAGTCTTTGTCTCCTGCTGGTCATCAATCTTTGGTTCCATTTCCATCACCTTCCCACCTACCGGTGCACCCTCTTGAGGTTTTAGGGAAGTAGAAAATTGATCTAAAAAATCACTTTCAAATAAACTTAAATGTCACTAGAGATTGCTATTATTTAGAAGGAACCTTTAAGAATATTTTTAAAGGGATAAATATTATCCTAGGAGAACGAGCATATGTGAACATTTTTTAAAACCATCAGAGGTTGGAATCTGTCCATTCATATTACGTTGCTTTTTGAAGTGGTTCTGTAGGATGTGGCTGACTTCTTCCAAGTTTGCTGTTATTACGCTGAGTGCTGTTGGAACTTTGCCTCTGAAACTGCCTTCAGAGTCAGTGTATGAGACATACAAGAAGACCAGCCTCACTTTTCAAGTCACATGTTTCTGTCAAGTGTATTTCCCCCTCTCTAGTCCTTGAGGGTTAATCTCTATTGATTTGCATTATCCTGATGCCCAACCTCAAGGTCAGGAATAGAGCTGACAAGCATCATTAATTTGGAATCCACTATTTTGGAAAAAGAAATCATTCAGATAGCAAATTTGAGCCATCCAGTTTCTCTCTTTGAAGGAAGGATTTGTTAAGGAAACTAATCGTACATGTAAATCAGAAGGAAATTATTTAAAGCCCCTTAAAAGAATAAACTCAAGAATTCTCGAACACACCTTAGACTAGAGCACCCTTTCTTACCTGACATAGTTGTATGCCCATTATAAGCTGTCTTTATTAACCAGACATCCCCCCCCATGGACTTGTAGAGATAGTACTGTTTTTGACCTACTTTCCATTACCATCAGCACTGGGGTAGAGGGAAGTTGCACCTGTTTAAAATGATCTCATAATTCAGACTCCTTTTTGCAGCACTCCAGCAAATTCAGACCAACCTTCCTCACATTAGTTTGAATTAATGAGGTTTGATTGTACTAGAGGGAATCATATGAAATCAGCAATATTCAATCATTTTGGACCTTTCAAATGGTGACTGGATAGAAAAATGATACTGATGAACCTATAGGGCAGGAATAGAGACATAGATGTAGGGAATAGACTTGTGGACATAGGGAGGAAGAGAGGGTGGGACGAATTGAGACAGTAGCCCTGACATATATACACTACCGTGTGTGAAACAGACAGCTAGTAGGAAGCTGCTGTGTAGTCCAGGGAGCTCAGCTCAGTGCTCTGTGATGACCTAGAGGGATGGGATTGGGGGTGGGGGAAGGAGGCACCAGAGGGAGGGAATACATGTATGCTGCTGCTAAGTCACTTCAGTCACACAGTCTGACTCTGTGTGACCCCATAGACGGCAGCCCACCAGGCTCCCTCGTCCCTGGGACTCTCCCAGCAAGAACACTGGAGTGGGTTGCCATTTCCTTCTCCATGCATGAAAATGAAAAGTGAAAGGGAAGTCGCTCAGTCGTGTCTGACTCTTAGCAACCCCATGGACTGCAGCCCACCAGGTTCCTCCGTCCATGGGATTTGCCAGGCAAGAGTACTGCAGTGGGGTGCCATTGCCTTCTACTTATAGATGATTCATGCTATTGTACAGCAGAAACTAACACATTTCCGATTTAAAATTTTTTTAATTTCAAAAATGGTGACTTTTATATGGTTCAATCTAACATAATTCTTTTATGGGACTTGGACTTTCCAAGGAACCAAAAGCATTCCCAATTTCCACACTTTCTTCATATATTTTAAAGACACAAGTAGGAGAGTGGGATTGAATACTCAACCTCCAGCCCTCTGCACTCAGTTTACAAGTACAGAACCTGGAAGAGTTAACAGAAGAAAATCGCTCAAAACACAACTGCTGTAAACTAGGATGGAAAAAGTACTAAAACAAAAATAAATAGAACTTCAGAGAATTGTCACCTCACCGCTGCTTTCTCATCACCCAAACTCTCACCCTCTCCTTTACACCAGGCTGCCAATCTAGAAATCACTTCAGGGACAAAATATATCTTGCCTGCCCATAAGTGTAATCCATTAGAGCCCAAGAGATTCTGACATGTGAAGAAAATCTCCTATGTCAGACTCCTGAAAGGCTTGCGATGAGAGGGGAGCAAATTAAAGTTTAATAGAATGGAACCTCGGGAAATGGACAAATGTAAATTAGGAGAAAGAAACAGAAATTATTCTCATTTTTACAAGGCTCCTCATTAACTTACCTGATAGCATCCTGAGAATTTGTTTAAGAAATGCAGGGATGTGCAAGCTCAAGAGTGTAAGATTGACTCTCTCTGCTTCCGGGCAAGGAAATGGATTTGCACTGCAGAAAGAAAGGGTTTCTGATGAGTATTAAGAACTTCCTGGATTGTCAAGGCTAGGAGAAGCCAGAGAACCCAAGAGCGGCAGACTGTGGAATACCTTTGTCCGGGGGTGTCATAGTGGAGGAGACCCACTTTGCAAGATTGGGGTAGATTCTGTCTTTTTCTGCCAGACTTCCCCCACCCTACCCCCTTGGGCACAGGGTGCCTCTAGAAGGCTCTGTGAGCACTGGGAAACCAGCAGACAAGCCTGAGACAATGGTTTCCTCTGCAGGGCTCAGGGGCTCACCCAGCCCTCAGGAGAGCTCTTCTAAGACAATCCTCCCGGAAAGACCCTGTCTGCAGGAGCCACATGGAATTGGCTGTCACCAAGCATCAAATTCCTGAAACAGAGGCGTAGATGCAGCTACCTGAGGGGGCATGTCCTGTGCACAGAGGCAAGGAGTAGGAGGAGTACTTTACGTTTCGCTTATTTTCTGTTTTTACTTTTCAAAAAGATGTATTGACTGCATCTAATTCCTTCATTCAGCAGATTCAACTGATGTCACTGAGACACAACAATGTCCTCAGGAGCCCGTTTCTCTCCTGTCGTCCCGTCATGTCACCTTTATCCGAAGGTCAATCCTAATTAAAGTCTCAGTACTTCCCAATACTTCTGCAGCTACACGTCCAGGGAGAGAGAAGCTGGGGCTCTTCTAGAAACACTCAGAAGGCAAAGCGGCATTTTCCCTGGTGTGTTTAGCTTATTTTCAACCAGGTGACATACAAACATGGCTCCCCAGGCGGTACAGTGGTAAAGAATCAGCCTGCCAATGCAGGCGACACAGATGCAGGCTCCATCCCTGGGTCAGGAAGACCCCCTGGAGGAGGACATGGCAACCCACCCCAGGATTCTTGCCTGGATAATTCCACGGACAGAGAAGTCTGGCGGGCTACAGTCCATGGGGCTGGAAAGAGCCGGAAGCAACTGAGCACGCGCACGCACACGACGTACAGACGCGGAGGATGAGAATGTGAGCGGGGTTTGAAGCTACGACCTTGCCTGGGGGAGCTTCTGCAAGAGGCGCTCTCCAAGGGCCAGCTCGGTCTCCTACACCCCGTGCTGCAGGAAGGGAGCGCTCCTCTCTCCTGTAAAGCCAAACAGACCTGCCGCTTGAGTCTCCCTCTCCCACTGACTTGGCACAGAGTGGAGGTTTATGGCAACAGAATCAATGTGGCTCTAAAGGTAAATTGAAAACGCCAAGAGGAGCGAATTATCACATGAAAATGCAAATTGTTCCTTATCTGGGCTGCTCCACAGACGCTATGATTCATCATCGGCTGTTCAGCTGTATTTCCAAGTAAGATCTCAGTGAGAAGGGTAGAAAGGCAGAGCCCAGCTACATTCTGCCTGGAGAGATTTATAGCTCCTTTTATCCAGATGTAAAGCACACGGTGTTGGGAGGGAATATGAAACCTATACAGTCTCAATCTATCATGTAATCCTTATTCGAGGAGGGCCAAAGGACACACAAGCATATACTTACGTCCTCCAAAATTTCCTCTCTCCAGACGTGCGCACACCTCACTTCCATGCAGCGCACCTTTACTTTACCTTCTTGCGTTGCTGTGTGCTTAGTCACTCAGTCCTGTCTGACTCTTTGTGACCCCATGGACTGTAGCTCGCCAGGCTCCTCTGTCCATGGGGACTCTCCAGGCAAGAATACAGGAGTGGGTTGCCATGCCCTCCTCCGGGGTCTCCTGCACTGCAGCGGATTCTTCACCAGCTGAGCCACCTTTACCTTCTTACCTGAAGGCAAACTTATCATCTACCCATCCATCCATCCAAGTTTCCTTCACTCACTTACTCATTTTTAGTGGATGTACTGAGGAATCCATCAAGCCTTTGCTGCCAACCACATACACAGTTTCTGACTAAGAAAAGGAGTCCAAAGAAAAGGAATCCAAGTGGCTTTTCCCATGTTTTCTTTTGCCAGCATTCAGAAAGGGCACTTGTTAAAAAAGAAACTCCACACTCAAGAACTGGACCAGGGCTCAGCGTGTGACCTGAAAGCAATCATCTAAAAAGCTGGAACTCAAGGAAAGCCATCCCTCCTTAGGGTCAGAAGAGAACACTTACATAATAGCACTCTTGATGTGCCAGCCCAGCCCGAGTGCTTCATAAATATTAATTAATTTACTGAGCTTCATAGATGAGTGTGCCCTGAGTGAGTCACTGGCCCTCTGGCCCTCACTTCACTTCTGGAAATGACAATGGAGAAAAATCACATAAGCTCAGGGTGCTGGTTCCCTAAAGGGCCACTCTCTTGCATCCTTTGTGGAGGCTCCACACATCCTACTGAGGGACAAACTAGGATTTGGGTGACTGGGCTGCTTCTCCAGGTGCCCAGATATCTCATGATTCTCTGTGTGTATCTTCCTTGTCATCTGAGAAGCCTGACCAGTAAACGGCCATGAAAAATATTATTGCAAAACAAAATGTTATTCCACAGATAACTTGCTGGGCACCAGTGTTTCAGGCACACAGTTCCTGCAGGGGAGGGGTGTAAAGAGACTTGGGGCCAACGCCAAGCCCTGCTGGTTTCTGAGAGCTACTGCAACAAACTGGGAGACTTAAAACAACAGAAATATAGTCATGCAGTTCTGGAGAAGTCTGAAATCAAGATGTGGGCAGGGCCAGTCTTCCTCCAGGGACACCAGGGAAGAAAGATCTGCTCCAGGCCTCTCTCAAGCTCCTAGCAGTTCACTGGCTTGCAGCGGCAGAATTCCAGTCATTAGACAGCATTCTCCCTGTGTGCCTGTCTTGGTCCGAAGTTCCTCCTTTTATAAGGACACCACTCATATTGGATTAGGCACTCACTGTACTCCAGCCTGATGTCATCTCAGCTAATTACATCTGCAAATGCCCATTTCCAAATAAGGTCACATTCTGAGGTGCTGGGGGTTAGGACAATGACATATGATGACTACTAGCTAAAGGATTTGAGCTTTGCAAGAGATTGTCTTGGGACTGCAGACTCCAATTAGGGGGCCCCCACACTTGAAATTTGGCCTTAAAAATCCTTCTATCACTAGCTTTTTGGATGTCTAGAAACAATATTGAGGGATTATGTGAGGGGTCTCCTACCCTAGCTACCTGTGAATGTTTCAGCAGGAAAGACGATATGATTGGCATCCCCAAAGCTCAAATGCTCAAAAGCCAACAACACTGCCTCGTGCATCCCACTTTCCACCCCACCCACATTTGATGTTCAGCTTTAAGAAAGATGAGGAATTTCTCTTTGCCTAAAACATACTGGCTGTCCTCCCAGGGTGGAGTTGCACTGAGGACGAGTATTTGACCATCCTTCTCATGCCAAGAGACACACACTTCCTAGACCCCCCCTTTCCACCCCACTCCCACCCCCAAGGACCACTCCACAGATATCTGTATTCACAAGAAATTAAGAGCTGATCAGACCATCTGTGGAAGGCCATCTATACTTCCTTCAACTTTTAGAATCTAACTAAGGCAGAGTAAGCCTGATTTTTTATTTTTTTAAATATTTGTTTTTGTTTATTTATTTGGCTGTGTCGAATTATTTGGCTGTGTCGAGTCATTTGGCTATGTCGAGTCTTAGCTGTGGCACAAGGGATTTCACTGCGGCATGTGAATTTAGTTGCAGCATGTGGGATCTAGTTCCCTGATCCAGGATCAAAGCTGGGCCCCTACCTTGGGAATGCAGAGTCTTAGCCAGACCACCAGGGAAGTCCAGCACCTAATTTTAATCAGCTGTAATAAAGGTAACTTACATACACCACATTTTATAAATAATTCAGTGAGTTTTGACAAATAGACACAGACTGTAGCCAATATAGGATATTTCTGTCACCCTAAAAACTGCCTTGTGCTTCTTAGTCATCAATATCCTTCCCCGACCTCTTCTGGCAACTGTTGATCTGCTTTCTGTCTCCATAGTTCTGCCTTTTACAGAAAGTGATAAAAATGAAATGGAGAAACATGCAGTCTTTTTTGCCAGCCTTTCTTCACCTAGCAAAATGTTTTTGAGATTCTTCACGTGGTTGCTCGTTCCTTTTCATTGCTGAATAGTATTCCATTGTATGCATTTGCCACCATTTTTTTATGCTTTTATCTGCCAATAAACATCTGGGTTGAGCCCAACTTGGGTATAATTAGAGTAAAGAATGAACATTTGAATGTATGTCTTTGTGTTTATATGTGTATTCATTTGTCTCAGGTGCTTAGGAGTGGGGTTCTAAGAAACCACTAAACTGCTTTCCAATTTGGCTGTACCATTTTCATTCTCAGCAGCAAGGCATGAGTTCATCTCTCTCCACATCTTCATTAAATCTTGAAATTGTCAGTTCCTTAATTTTTAGTGATACGGGTAGCTCACTGTGGTATTAATTTGCATTTCCCTAATGACTAATAAAGTTAATCATCTTTTCATGTGCTCACTTGCTATTTATCTATCTTCTTTGGTGAAGTGTCTGTTTAAATCTGTTGCTTATTTTCTATCAAGGCTTTTGTCTTCTTAATTAAGTTTTAAGGATTCTAATCCATGAATGTGTTACATATCTCCATTTATTAAAATCTTTCATTTCTTTTGGTAGTTGTTTCATAGTTTTCAATGTGAAAGTCTTGCACATATTTTGCTAAATTTTCATAATTATATCATACTTGTCCTGCATTAATTGTGATGATCTTACAGTTTTTCTTCTTTAGATTATTGAGTTTCAAATAGTAAGCCAACCTAATGTCGAAGATCATGGCATCCGGTCCCATCACTTCATGGGAAATAGATGGGGAAACAGTGGAAACAGTGTCAGACTTTATTTTGGGGGGCTCCAGAATCACTGCAGATGGTGATTGCAGCCATGAAATTAAAAGATGCTTACTCCTTGGAAGAAAAGTTATGACCAACCTAGATAGCATATTCAAAAGCAGAGACATTACTTTGCCAACTAAGTTCCATCTAATCAAGGCTATGGTTTTCCCAGTGGTCATGTATGGATGTGAGAGTTGGACTGTAGAGAAGGCTGAGCACTGAAGAATTGATGCTTTTGAACTGTGGTGTTGGAGAAGACTCTTGAGAGTTCCTTGGATTGCAAGGAGATCCAACCAGTCCATACTGAAGGAGATCAGCCCTGGAATTTCTTTGGAAGGAATGATGCTAAAGCTGAAACTCCAGTACTCTGGCCACCTCATGCGAAGAGTTGACTCATTGGAAAAGACTTTGATGTTGGGAGGGATTGGAGGCAGGAGGAGAAGGGGATAACAGAGGATGAGATGGCTGGATGGCATCACTGACTCGATGGACGTGAGTCTGAGTGACCTCCAGGAGTTGGTGATGGACAGGGAGGCCTGGCGTGCTGCAATTCATGGGGTCGCAAAGAGTCGGACACGACTGAGCAACTGAACTGAACTGAACTGAACTGAATGTCACTAAGATAACCTCCCTCGGTCAGGATATAGTTTTTATATGTTGAAGAATTTTAGTTAAATGTTAAGATTTTATTGAGATTGTTTCTTTTCTTATAATGTCTTTGGTTTTGGTATCAGAGTAATGCTGGCTTCATAAAATGTGTTGGGAAGTGTTCTCTTCTATTTTCTGGAAGAGATTGTGTAGACTTGATATTATTTTTCTTTAAATGTTTGATAGAATTAATTGGTGAGACCCTCTGGGCCTGTAGTTTTCTTTGCTGAAAGAGATTTCTGTTCTGTTTTTGAAAGATTCTAAACTATGAATAAATCTCCTTAATAAATATTGGAATACTAAGATTATGGCTTTGTTTTTAGATGGTAGTTTGTGTCTTTGCAGGCATTGGTTTATTTCATCTAAGTTATCAAATTGATTATTATAAAGTTGTTTCTTTCTCTTTATTATCCTCTCAATGTTTGTAAGGCCTGTAGTAATGCCCTATTTCTCATTCATGTTATTGGCAATTTGCATCTTTTTTCTCCTTGATCGGTCAGGCTAGAGGTTTATTCATTTTATTTATCTTTGTGAAAAAATAGATTTTGGCTTCATTGATTTTCTGTATTGTTCTCCTGTTTTCTGTTTCATTGATCTTTGCACTTCATTATTTTCTTCCTTCGGCTTAGTTTATGTTTAATTTTCTCTTCTTTTTCTAGTTTCTTAAGATGGAAGCTGATACCTTTTATATGAAATTTATCTGCTTTTCTAATATAAGAATTTAATGCTGGAACTTCCCCGGTGGTCCAGTGGTTGCGAATCTGCCTTCCGATGCAGGAGACACAGGTTCCATTCCAGGTCAGAGAATTAAGATCCATCATCACAGGGCAATCAAGCCTACACACTACAACAAGAGAAGATCCTGCTCACTCTAGAGCCTGTGCCCCACAAAAGAAGCCCATGTGCCATAACAAAGACCCAGTGCAGCCAAAAAAAATGAATTAATGCTATAAATTTCTCTATAATCACTCCTTTGGTTATAACTCACACAACTTTCAGTTCAGTTCAGTCGCTCAGTCGTGTCCGACTCTGCGACCCCAGGAATCACAGCACCCAGGCCTCCCTGTCCATCACCAACTCCCGGAGTTCACTCAAACTCACATCCATCGAGTCAGTGATGCCATCCAGCCATCTCATCCTCTGTCGTCCCCTTCTCCTGTCCCCAATCCCTCCCAAAATCAGGGTCTTTTCCAATGAGTCAATTCTTCACGAGATGGCCAGCGTATTAGAGTTTCAGCTTTAGCATCAGTTCTTCCAATGAACACCAGGACTGATCTCCTTTAGGATGGACTGGTTGGATCTCCTTGCAGTCCAAGGGACTCTCAAGAGTCTTCTCCAACACCACAGTTCAAAAGCATCAATTCTTCAGTGCTCAGCTTTCTTCACAGTCCAACTCTCACATCCATACATGACCACTGGAAAAACCGTAGCCTTGACTAGACGGACCTTTGTTGCCAAAGTAATGTCTCTGCTTTTGAATATGCTATCTAGGTTGGTCATAACTTTCCTTCCAAGGAGTAAGCGTCTTTTAATTTCATGGCTGCAATCACCATCTGCAGTGATTTTGGAGCCCAAAAAAATAAAGTCTGACACTGTTTCCACTGTTTCCCCATCTATTTCCCATGAAGTGATGGGACCAGATGCCATGATCTTCGTTTTCTGAATGTTGAGCTTTAAGCCAACTTTTTCACTCTCCTCTTTCACTTTCATTAAGAGGCTTTTGAGTTCCTCATCACTTTCTGCCATAAGGGTGGTGTCATCTGCATATCTGAGGTTATTGATATTTCTCCCGGCAATCTTGATTCCAGCTTGTGCTTCTTCCAGCCCAGCGTTTCTCATGATGTACTCTACATAGAAGTTAAATAAGCAGGGTGACAATATACAGCCTTGATGTACTCCTTTTCCTATTTGGAATCAGTCTATTGTTCCATGTCCAGTTCTAACAGTTGCTTCCTGACCTGCATACAGGTTTCTCAAGAGGCAGGTCAGGTGGTCTGGTATTCCCATCTCTTTCAGATTTTTCCACAGTTTATTGTGATCCATACAGTCAAAGACTTTGGCATAGTTAATAAAGCAGAAGTAGATGTTTTTCTGGAAGTCTATTGCTTTTTTCCATGATCCAGTGGATGTTGGCAATTTGATCTCTGGTTCCTCTGCCTTTTCTAAAACCAGTTTGAACAACTGGAAGTTCACAGTCCATGTATTGCTGAAGCCTGGCTTGGAGAATTTTGAGCATTACTTTACTAGCATGTGAGATGAGTGCAATTGTGCGGAACTGTGGTGTTGGAGAAGACTCTTGAGAGTCCCTTGGACTGCAAGGAGATCCAACCAGTCCATTCTGAAGATCAACCCTGGGATTTCTTTGGAAAGAATGATGCTAAAGCTGAAACCCCAGTACTTTGGCCACCTCATGCAAAATGTTGACTCATTGGAAAAGACTTTGATGCTGGGAGGGATTGGGGGCAGGAGAAGAAAGGGACGACCGAGGATGAGATGGCTGGATGGCATCATGGACTCGATGGACATGAGTCTGAGTGAACTCCGGGAGTTGGTGATGGACAGGGAGGCCTGGCATGCTGTGATTCATGGGGTGGCTAAGAGTCGGACACGACTGAGCGACTGAACTGAACTGAACTGAACTTGAGCATTCCTTGGCATTGCCTTTCTTTGGGATTGGAATGAAAACTGACCTTTTCCAGTCCTGTGGTTACTGCTGAGTTTTCCAAATTTGCTGGCATATTGAGTGCAGCACTTTCACAGCATCATCTTTCAGGATTTGAAACAGCTCAACTGGAATTCCATCACCTCCACTAGCCTTGTTTGAGTGATGCTTTCTAAGGCCCACTTGACTTCACATTCCAGGATGTCTGGCTCTAGGTGAGTGATCACACTATCGTGATTATCCATGTCGTGAAGCTCTTTTCTGTACCGTTCTTCTGTGTATTCCTGCCACCTCTTCTTAATATCTTCTGCTTCTGTTAGGTCCATACTATTTCCGTCCTTTATCGAGCCCATCTTTGCATGAAATGTTCCCTTGGTATCTCTAATTTTCTTGAAGAGGTCTCTAGTCTTTCCCATTCTGTTGTTTTCCTCTATTTCTTTGCATTGATAGCAGAGGAAGGCTTTCTTATCTCTCCTTGTTATTCTTTGGAACTCTGCATTCAGATGCTTATATCTTTCCTTTTCTCCTTGGCTTTTTGCTTCTCTTCTTTTCACAGCTATTTGTAAGGCCTCCTCAGACAGCCATTTTGCTTTTTTGCATTTCTTTTCCATGGGGATGGTCTTGATCCCTGTCTCCTGTACAATGTCACGAACCTCATTCCATAGTTCATCAGGCACTCTATCTATCAGATCTAGTCCCTTAAATCTATTTCTCACATCCACTGTATAATCATAAGGGATTTGATTTAGGTCATACCTGAATGGTCTAGTGGTTTTCCCTACTTTCTTCAATTTAAGTCTGAATTTGGCAATAAGGAGTTCATGATCTGAGCCACAGTCAGCTCCCAGTCTTGTTTATGCTGACTGTATAGAGCTTCTCCATCTTTGGCTGCAAAGAATATAATCAATCACAACTTAGCTTTCACCTTATTCAAAATATTTTCTAATTTCCCTCTTGATTTCTTACTTGACTCATGGATTACTTCAAAGCACATTATTGATTTCCAAACATTTAATGATTTTAAATATTTTTGTAGACTTCTAGTTTAATTCTGTTATGATCAGAAAGGATACTACTTATCATTTTAATCCTAAATTTACTGAGACTTGTTTTATGTTCCAGAATGTAGTCTGTCTTGGTGAGAGGGGGTAAAGAAGATGTGATTATATATATACAATGGAATGTTACTCAGCTATAATAAGGAACACATTTGAGTCAGTTCTAATGAGGTGGATGAACCTAAAGCTTATTACACAGACTGAAGTGAGTCAGAAAGAGAAAAGCAAAGTTCGTATATTAATGCTTATATGTGGAATCTAGAAAGAAGGTACTGAAGATCCTATTTGCAAAACAGCAAAGGAAATGCAGACATAAAGAACAGACTTTTGGACACGGGAGAAGAAGAGTGTGGGATGATTTGAAAGAGTAGCATTGAAACATACATTACCATATGTGAAATAGATAACCAGTGGGAATTTGAGGTATGAATCAGGGAACCAAATCTGGTGCTCTGCAACAACCTAGAGGGATGGAATGGGGTGGGAGGTGGGAGAGAGGTTAAAGAGGGAGGGGAATAGGTATACCTATGACTCTCATGTTGATGTATGGAACTAATCATCACAATATTGTAATTATCCTCCAATTAACAGTAAAATAAATTGAAAAAAAAAAGAGTATGTAGTCTGCTCTTGTTGGGTTCAGTTCAGTTCAGTCACTCAGTCATGTCAGACCCTTTGTACCCCATGAACCTCAGCATGCCAGGCCTCCCTGTCCATCACCAACTCCCAGAGTCTACCCAAACCCATGTCCATTGAGCCATCCAACCATTTCATCCTCAATCTTGTTGGGTAGAATGTTTTATAAATGTTAATCAAGTTTGACCTAATAGTGTTCAGAACTTCTGGATCCTTATAGACTTTTTGTCTTATTCTATAAATTTTAAAGAAAGAAACACTGGGTAAAGAAAGAAAGAAAGAATCACTGGGATTTCCAACTAATTGTGGGGTTTTCTACTTCTCCTTTCTTTCAGCTTTGGTTCATGTATTTTTAAGCTGTATTTTTAGGAGCCTATGCCTTCGGGACTTTTATGTTTTCTTGGTGAGTTGACTCTTTTATCATTATGTAACCTTCCTCTTTATTGCTAGCAATTTTCCTTACTCTGAAGTCTGATATCTGATATTAATAAAGTCATTCCAGCTTTCTTTCAATCATTGCTAGCATAGCACAATTTTTCCATCCTTTTACTTTTAACCTATCTTTGTCTTTATATTTAAAGTGAATTTCTTATAGGTGTGGGCCTCCCTTGTGGCTCAGCTGGTAAAGAATCCGCCTGCAGTGTGGGAGACCTGGGTTTGATCCCTGGGTTGGGAAGATCCCCTGGAGAAGAGAAAGGCTACCCACTCCAGTATTCTGGCCTGGAGAATTCCCTGGACTTTATAGCCCATGGGGTCGCCAAGAGTCAGACACGACTGAATGACTTTCACTTCTTACAGGTACATGTAGTGTGTTTTGCATTTATTAGTCAAACTGACCAGTCCTTTTTATTTGGAATGTTTAGACTACTTATATGTAATATATATAATCATTTACATGATTGACTGAGTTTAAAACTATCATCCTGTTATTTGTTTTCTATCTGTGCCATCTCCATCTGTTCTCTCTTTTTCTTGTTTTTTGTCTTTTTTTTGTAGTGAAGTGAAGTTGCTCAGTCGTGTCCGACTCTGTGATTCCATGGACTGTAGCCTACGAGGCTCCTCCGTCCATGGGATTTTCCAGGCAAGAGTATTGGAGTAGGGTGCCATTTCCTTCTCCAAGGGATCTTCCCGACCCAGGGATCAAATACCCAGGTCTTCGGCATTGTAGGCAGCTGCTTTACCCTCTGAGCCACAAGGGAAGTTAGACACCATTTTATCTTCAATATTAGCTACAGCTTTGTTTTGTGGTTGCTTTGGTGTTTGCTAAATTATCCCAATCTACTTTCCAATAACGTTATGCCTCACACATATAGAGTAAAAACTTTATAAAAGCATACTTCCATTTCTCCCTCTCCTCTGTTACTGGCATACATTTATTTCAATTAATGCTATAAACCATAAATTACATTGTTTTCTTTTCCACTTGAGACAGTCAATGATTATGTAACACAGTTTAAAATGGAAAACAATTTATTTTATATCTATTTCTATATTTATCACCTGCAGTACTCTTCATTCATCTGTAGAGACCTAAATTTTTACCAGTCTTCATATTTCTTCTGCCTGAATAATCTAATTTTTTTTAATTCAAGCCCCATGTAATGTATTCTCTCACCTTTTTTTGTCTGAAAAAGTCTCCATTTCACCTCCAATGTTAAAAGATATTTTTGTTAGGTTAGATTTCTAGGCTGAGAGTTTATTTTTTTATCATAACCTTAAAATGTTGCTCCATTACCTCTGGTTTGCTTGGTTTATGATAAGAAGCCTATTATCATTTTTATCTTTGTCCCTTTATACATAATATCCCTTTTTTCCTCTGGCTGGTTTTGTGATTTCCTGATTATCTCTGGCTTTGACCAATTTGATTATGATGTCCCTTGGTATGATTTTCTTTATGCTTCTTCTACTTTGATCTTGTTGAAATTGCTGGATCTATGGCTTCATATTTTTTATTGTACTTTAGAAACTGGCTATTTTCTCTTGAAACATTTTTCCTGTCTCACCCTTTCCTCTCTTCCTTCTGTGACACCAGTAACATACAAGAGGCCACATAATATTGTACCATAGGTCACCGATGCACTATTTCTATAGTGTTTTTCCTCTCTGCTTAATTTTGAATCACTTTTATACTATTTCTTTCAGTTCATTGATCATTACTTCTATAGTGTCTTATCTACTGTAATTCCATCCAGTATATTTTTTATTTCAGATATTGTTTTTCCTCTCTAGAAGTTCCATTTGACCCCCCTTTGTATCCCACATGTCTCTCCTCTTCATGTTCACATTCTCCTATACTTTCTTGAATATCTGTATAATTTTTATAATGATGGATGGCTTTAACATCCTTGTCTACTAATTTCATCATTTCTGTCATGTCTTGGTCTATTTCTATTAATTGATTTTCTTCTCAATTATTCATCTTATTTCCTTGCTTTTTCATGTCTTATAATTAAGTAAGTGTGTGTGTGTGTGTGTGTGTGTGTGTGTGTGTTAGACTCTGCTCTCATATATACAGGGCCTCCCTGGTGGCTCAGATGGTAAAGAATCTGACTGCAATGTGGAAGACCCGTGTTCAGTCCCTGAGTCAGGAGGATCCCCTGGAGACAGGCATGGCAGCCCACTCCAGTATTCCTGCCTGGAGAACTCCATGGACAGAGGAGTGTGGCGGGCTACAGTCCATAGGGTCGCAAAGAGTTGGACATAACTGAAGTGACTTAACACACACATACTTGGAATCCATTGGATGCTCTTGAGACTTGCTTTAAGCTTTGTAAGGGCAGGTCCACAACAACGATTATTCCTTGGGGTGTTTTGGCTCTACTACTGAAAAAAAAAAAAAGTCTCTCTGAGGATTCTACCCAATGTTGCATTTATTAGGAGATCTTCCCACTCTAGCTGGTGGGAACATGAATTATTCCTGCACCTCTATGAGCTCTAGCAACTGTTCGCTCTATGATTCTAGTAGGTTCCCCCAGTTGTGATGAGTTTCCTCTCATGCATGTGCAGATCAGTGCTCAGCCAAAGATGCTAGGGGACTTCTGCAGACCTTCAGAGCTCTTTCTCTATACAATTCCATTCCATCCTCTCTGCTACCCCACATTGCAAATTCCAGGTACCATAGCCTCCCCAAACTGATTCCTGTCTTCTCAAGCCAACAAGGTCAGCAAGCTATGTACTGTTCCCTTCACCCTCACCTCACACTGTAACCCTAGTATCTGCCTCCAGGAGTAAGCTGGAACCCTATAGGTTCATCTTTCTTTTTTTTCTTCTCTTAGGGACCCCATTCCTATGCTATTAATACCTGTTGTCCAATGTCTTCCAAACCATTGCTTCAAAGGTGTTGTTTTGTTTTTTGCTGTTTAAAGTTAAGAGCATAAATCTGGTCCCAGTCACTATGGGATGGCTGACAGTGGAAGTAGGTACCTATCTCTGAGGGATGCTAAAGGACAAATGTCCACATTTCCTACACTGATCTATCCCACTGTCTCATTTAACTCCATTTTTATCTCTTGTCTCCAACATATTTTCTCTGGACTGTCTTCTGAACAGCCATATTTTAGACCTACTGGAAAGGATTCAGCATAAAGTCCCCGGGCTACTGCCAGGGCTTTTCCAAATGCAGGCATGTATCTCCAGCCTGCAGAAAAAAAAAAAAGCTTAGTACAATGCTCCCTTGATCTCTTACACAGAGACAGGTGAACTTGGTGAAATGACCTGACCCTCATCAGTGGGGTTACTGAACAAAGTCCTGGGCTAGAAGTTGAGGAAAGCAGGGTTCAAGTTTCATTCTGTGACATAGCAACTGTGTTCATTTGGGCATGTCACTGAGGTCAGTTTTCTCATCTGAATATTTAAGAGATTGAACTAGATGACCTTTAAGTACCCTACTAATTTTGAGGTTATGATCCTGGGATCTATCTGTGAAGTAAACCTGGCCATGTCCCTTTCCGTCCCTTTGCTCACATGGATAAGTTATGCAAGAACCAGTCATGCCCTGGTTCTGAACACCACCACCCATCAGTTCTCTCTAAGACAGAAGAGGGTCTTCCAGATTCGGGGAAGATGCATCCTGGGAGCAGGGTGGTCCCATTGGATGAAGATGCTTCCAGAATGGCCCTGCTTCCATGCTCTCATACAAGTGAATGCAGGTCCATTGTCTAACTGCCACCGCTGCTACTAAGTCACATCAGTTGTGTCTGACTCTGTGCGACCCCATAGACAGCTGCCCACCAGGCTGCCATCCCTGGGACTCTCCAGGCAAGAATACTGGAGTGGGTTGTCATTTCCTTCTCCAGTGCATGAAAGTGAAAAGTGAAAGTAAAGTCGCTCAGTCATGTCCAACTCTTCGAGACCTCATGGACTGAAGACTACCAGGCTCCTCCATCTATGGGATTTCCCAGGCAAGAGTACTGGAGTGGGTTGCCATTGCTTTCTCCATTGTCTAACTAGGCCCACCCCTTATTTTGTTCACTCAAAAAGACATCCATGCATGATTCCATTTGCCAGCATCTTTTTTCCCATCAACGACGTCCCACCATATATAAACACATGTTCCACATTCCTGCTCAGTCCAACCCTGACAAATCCAGTCTTCACTCCCCTCCCCAAATGCCTCAGGGCAAAGGATCTTCCCTTCCCCACTCCATCTGTTTCTACCTTGACAGCCAGGCACTGGGCGCTCTAATCACTACTGTACAACAGCTCTGGGCCCAGCATGAGGAGCAGAGAAACAGTGGGAAGCTGACAGGGGGTTGCTAAGAGCATTACATCATCCCAATCTCAACCGCCCCCAAGGTCTGGCAATCAAGTCCAGAGAACACATTTTACTCCCAGCAGTAATCTAGTGCAGGAACCTTAGGAAGCAGATAGTCACCTTCTGACTCTAGCCACTGCATCCTCTCCATTCTTGGGTGACCCTGGGCAGGCATGTTCCTTCCCTGGACCTCTGTTCTCTCCCACCTAAAGTGGGGTACAGCATTTCTGGACCCTCCATGAACTCAGGGATGTTGATGGGACAAATAAGATCTTAAATAAAAGGTCAGAGTTTGCTAAACGCAAGGTAGTAGCCACAGCGCTGAGGTAACTAACTTTCCTGAACTGACGAGCTGCAAATACATACACGCAGGAACTTTATTTTCAGGCTTTCAGGCTGTTAAAAGATGCTGTGATTTCCCTATTCACCCCTAGAGTCTCTTTGTGTTGTCCTGAAGAGAAAGAGAGGGGAAGGAGGTGGGGGTTGGGAGCAGATTTACTCCACAGTTGCTATTTTAGTATCTAGAGGGGCCAGGCTTGTTGATTGCAGAGATTGCTATCTCTCTTAGGCTCAATGAAGGTCACCTTCAAACCAGACTCTCCTTTCCTCCTAGTGCTTTGTGCAGGCAGAACCTGGGGCAGTGATGGATCAAGAATGGGGGCGGGTAGGTGCTGTGCAGATGATGCCCTGAGAGCTAAGAACCCAGGTAGGAGTAAAGGAAATAGGGTGAGAGTGATTCTGAAAGCCACTTCCTGCAATAGCTACAGCACATGTCTGGAAGGAATCTGAGTTGTTTTTAATAATAATACCCTTGTCTGCCTTGGCTCTCCCTAGGAAGACAGCGGGCTATGCATGGATGAAAGTGAAAGTGAAGTCGCTCAGTCGTGCCCGACTCTTTGCAACCCCATGGACAGTAGCCTGCACCAAGCTCCTCTGTCCATGGGATTTTCAAGGCAAGAGTACTGGAGTGGGTTGCCATTTTGTTCTCCAGAGGGAAGGGTTATACATGAATGTCAGAGATCACTGGACACAACCAATGCCTCAGAGGCAAGACTCAGGAAAGGAGAGCTGGCAGAAGCATTCCCAAAGATGTGATGTTAGTTGCAGGAAGAGAGGAGAAAGAGGGCATTCAAACACTGATCCAGGCCCCCCTTGGCTCCAGGGAGGAGGAGAGGTGGGGTGCAACCCATGAGAGAATGATGGGCCCACAGAGAATAGATTTCCTGGGACAAGATCCAACATCATCCACCATAGAGTCCAGACCACATGCCAATGTTTTCAGGAAGGAAGAGACCAGGGTAGTGGCATCCCTAAGGGACAGTCTAAGCCAAGCTGCTCCTCATTATCCACCCGTGTCCATGTCATTCTCCCCCTTCCCACCTGTCTCTCTGTTCTGCCCTCTTGAGATTTACTGGGTGACCCCCACTCAACTCTCTGCCAGAGCAAATTACCGTGTTCCGGACTCTTTCAAGCAGGCCTCCAGGGGCCATTTTCATGTTCCCTGAGGAGGCTCTGCGTCTCACACAGAGCCAGCCAGCATGCAGGGAGCCCCCAAAGAGAGGGCTTTGAAATGGGATCTCTTAATTACTGGAAGCAATGAGGTGTTTGTTTGTTTTGTTTTAAGACCCTCAGTTCAGCTCAGTCGCTCAGTCATGTCCTACTCTTTGCAACCCCATGGACTGCAGCACGCCAGGCTTCCCTGTCCATCACCAACTCCCAGAGTTTACTCAAACTCATGTCCATTGAGTCGGTGATGCCATCCAACCATCTCATCCTCTGCCATCCCCTTCTTGTCCTGCCTTCAATCTTTTCCAGCATCAGGGTCTTTTCCAATGAGTCAGTTCTTTGCATCAAGTGGCCTAAGTCTTGGAGTTTCAGCTTCAGCATCAGCCCCTCCAATGAATACTCAGGATTGATCTCCTTTAGGATTAACTGGTTGGATCTCCTAGCAGTCTAAGGGACTCTCAAGATTCTTCTCCAACACCACAGTTCAAAAGCATCAATTCTTCAGCGCTCAGCTTTCTTTATAGTCCAACTCTCACATCCATACCTGACTACCGGAAAAACCATAATTTTGACTAGATGGACCTTTGTTGGAAAAGTGGTGTCTCTACTTTTCAAAATATGCTGTCTAGGTTGGTCATAGCTTTTCTTCCAAGAAGCAGGCGTCTTTTAATTTCATGGCTGCAGTCACCATCTGCAGTGATTTTGGAGCCCCCCAAAATAAAATCTCTCACTGTTTCCATTGTTTCCCTATCTATTTGCCATGTATTTCCCCATCTATTCCCCCATCTATTTAAGACCCTATTTCAACCTTAAAGCCTGAGGAATTCTATCTCTGAAGCTCCTAGTGGGTCCAGGGATGGTCAGGCTGGGGTGGAGAGGGAGTATTAGTAAAGATCAAATCTAGGGCATGGTGCTTTCCATTCACCCTCATTTCACTCCAGGTCTCTGGATCTGGCCTCTGGGAGCTGAGGGAGAAGCTCGGGTTTTATTTCTGGTGGTGGTGGTGGTGGTGGTGGTGGTACTGTGTGCACGTGTGTGTTGGCAAGTATCTGTGTGTGAGCTCAATCATATGTAGTCACCTTGCCCCTTGGGTATCATTGGCCTTCATTTTGATGCCTCTGATGGCTGAGTGTTCCCCCAGCCTCTCAATCAAACTCTACCCTTGGTGCAGTAATCTGTCTTTAACAACTCCCACTGCCAGTCAATAAAATGTCAGTTTGGTTCTCCTTTTGTTAAATCTTAAACCTGTGTAATGCCACTCCTTTCTTGGCTTGTTCAGTCAAGCTCATGTTTAGCCCCCCTGCTTTCCCCGCCTCCTTAGCAGGGTCACCTTGTCCTCGAGCAGAGGAACAGAGATACTCAAGTGGAGGGTGATGCAGAGCTGTAGGGGTTTGGAGACCAGAATGGTGGGAGCCCTTAAGAGTCTCCAATTTTCCTTATCTCTTGGAAACCCTGACAAACCAGCCTCCTGTATCACTGAATTCCTTGATTTTCCCAAACTTGCTCTTCAGATGAGTAGTATTAAAGTGGACATGCATGAGCCCTGAGAACCAGACTCAGCTCCATCAGTCACTAACCATATGATTTAACTTCTCTGGATCTCAGTTTACCATATCTGTGCAATGGGCATAATAACAATATCCTCATTGTCCAGGAGGACTAAAGGAGTTAATACATGTAAAAACACCTTCTGAACTGGGAACAAGGAGGCTGAATGGCAGGAAGGAGTGGTCTGAGGCTCTGGAGTCAGAAACCATAGGCAAGTTACTTAGCTCTCAAGCTTCAGTTTTCCCACACACAAAACATGGGCTTGTTGTGAAGAGTTAAATTAGATAGCCTACATAAAAATATTGGAACACAGAAGGTGAACTCTGCATGTGAGGTCTCCTCCACATCCACTTTCCCAGCCTTCCCCTTGGAACAGACTCTGGGACTCACTGAATTTTTTTTTTTTGGAGTGGTGATTGTTTGAGTGTGCTTCTGGACACAGGAGCCCCAGGGGCCTTCATCAAAACTCAATTCAAGGAGAGTCAATTCATCGCTTTCATTTTGCCAAGTAAAATAAAATGGGTGGCTTCCCATCAATGGAGTCTCAGAAAAATTACTTTTGGCAAGTGAGCCCACCTCCAAGAGGAATGCTCCAGAACTGGGCTGATCTGGGTTGGTGAGTGCCTGGCTCTGAGATAGGAAGCAGTTGGCTTTCAGGCCTTCCTGCTGGCAGCTGAGCCCTACACTTGGTGGGTGATGATCTGTAAGGTCTCCTATGGGTTTTTCTTGTCACCAGTGCTCATTTATCAATACATCACCGCCCATCTGTGAGGTCAGGACTAGTAGAGATCAGGGGACTCCTCCAGGGTCACATCACCCCCAAGTGGTGGTCACAGGTTGCCCAGCTATAATGGCACTTACTTTCTTCAAGACAGCATCTTTGACCTCACCTTAAGACTCACTGGACTTCCCAGGTGGCACAGTGGTAAAGAATCTGCTTGCCAATGCAGGAGCATGAAGAGACACGGGTCCTGGGTTGGGAAGTTCCCCTGGAGAAAGCAATGGCAACCCACTCCAAGATTCTTGCCTGTGCAATTCCATGGTCAGAGAAGCCTGGGGGACTACAATCCACAGGGCCTCAAAGAGTCAGACACAACTGAACATAGAACAGAGGTAAGATGCATTAGGTTCTGTACCTGTTACACGGAGAAGGCAATGGCACCCCACTCCAGTACTCTTGCCTGGAAAATCCCAGGGACGAGGGAGCCTGGTGGGCTGCCGTCTATGGGGTTGCAGAGAGTCGGACACGACTGAAGTGACTTAGCAGCAGCAGTACCTGTTACAAAAGTCAAGGAAGGCTCAGGCCGAGGGAGCAGGCGGTGGGCTCTGTGTTCCAACAAGACAAGCCTTTGCTCTCCCTGAGGGAGCAGGTGTTCTTCTAGCTCACAAGACTTCAAGCCTTTGGTTTCTGTGGCCCAACATACGGTCTTTCCCCCCCAAATTCTAAGGATGGAGGACTTGCCTGTTGCCAATTTACCCTCTAGGATCATGGCTTCTCGAAGCCAGCTCCCTAATCCATCTGAAGCTTTCAATTAAAAATTGCCTGTGGAAGCATCCAAGGCAGCTGATTGATGGGCTGTGTCTGAGGAAGCCGATCTGACCAAGCTCAGGGATTTGAGACACAGCTATATCTACTTCCCTGAAAGGCACACCCCACCCCCAAGCCACTCTCCCCTCCAGATTTCAGCAGCATCAGGACCCATCGAGGACTGCTTGATGTGCCTTCAATATCTGAAGGCCGTCAGCAGGGAGGGCTCCACCAATTAGTCCATCCGAGAGCAGGAATCAGATAGAAGGCTGTAACTGCCCCGGGGCCCACGTGAGAACCTCAGAGCTCTACAGGAGGGTGACAGGACAAGAGTTTGGAGCAGATAGAGATTACGGCTCTAAGAGAAATAGGAGTCGTCACGAGCAGAGAATATGGAGTTCTTTAGCGCCTAGATGTCCTGCTCTTAAGGAACTGAAGTTCTCCAAATTCCTTCTCTTAAACTCCTCTCAAATTCCTAGTCTCCTTTCTTTTCTCAAGGCTGCCCTGTCTTGTCTTGTCCTTTCTGACTATGAGTCTATCAACAGCCTCTTAAATGCTCAAGAGGGTATCTGATTTCCACATGTCAACTGGGTGATCCATTCGGATGAAAGTTGGTTTAAAATTCCATTTGCTTAGGGCACAGGCATGTATGCATCTGTGCATGCTAAGCTGCTTCAGTCATGTCTGACTCTGTGCAATCCTATGGACTGTAGCCCACCAGGCTCTTCTATCCATGGGATTCTCCATGCAAGAATATTGGAGTGGGTTGCCATGCTCTCCTTCAGAGGATCTTCCCAACCCAGGGCTTGAACACACGTCTCATTTATGTCTCCTGCATTGACAGGCAGGTTCTTTACCACTAGCCCCACCTAGGGAGCCCAGAGGCCTATATTCACCCCAAGGAATACATAAGATGCATTGGGGTAGAGAAGGGGGAAAAAATTAAACTTCTGTTTATTTTTCTAAGAACAAATTTAAAGAAATTAACCTTTACTAATATATATATATAATAGTCATCTTGATACTGACACCCCTGCTCAGTCCATGGGTGAAGCAAGCAGGGGGAGAATGGAGGCCCTACAACTAAAAGGTTGATGGTAGTGTCCTCATTCAATCCTTCATCTTCAGCCTTTTTTATTTTTTGTATAATCATTCTCAGTTCAGTTCAGTTGCTCAGTCATGTCTGACTCTTTGCAACCCCATGGACTGCAGCATGCCAGGCTTCCCTGTCCATCACAAACTCCCGGAGCTTACTCAAACTCATGTCCATTGAGTCAGTGATGCAATCCAACCATCTCATCCTCTGTCATCCCCTTCTCCTCCTGCTTTCAATCTTTCCCAACATCCAGTAAGTCAGTTCTTCACATCAGGTGGCCAAAGTATTGGAGCTTCAGCTTCAGTATCAGTCCTTCCAATGAATATTCAGGACTGATTTCCTTTAGGATTTCCAAGTTGTATTAAATCATATTAATCACAATCCCTGATCCATATAACATTTCATCATTAGTCTTTAATTTATTTATATATTTATGTATTTTTAACAATGCAATAAGCACCCATCAATCTACCACCCAACAGGAAAGCTAGGACCTCAATGATAATTTCCACTCAGCCATGCAGCCATTCGCCATCCCATCATCCTGCTGTCCTGCCTAAGGCAGCTGCCATTCTGAATCACAGGTCCATTGTTCCTTAATATAGGAACAATGTTTACTCTAAAATATTGCTAACTCATCTGCGTGTATTCCTTAAAGTTGAAGATTTTTATTTCAATTGATCTTACCACTCTAAAAAAGGTGGGGGGGGGGCACTGTGCTGTATGTAATCAGAGCCTTTTCTTCCTTCACTTGATATTGCTTTGCTAAGATGCTTCCATATCGCTTCATGTCACAGAAGTTTATTCATTTTCACTGCTGTGTAATATTCCTTTATGTGACTATTCTACAGTTTATTCATCTACTCTCCTGTTTGTGGGCATTTGTGCTGCTTGCGTTAATAAATAAAGTTGTTTGTTTTTTTTTATTAAATGAAATGAAAACATCCAAGAATAGCCAGGACAACCTTGAATGTATATAGCATATGTAAATATATCCTCTGGAAGGATTTATGCACAGAATATATATCCCTGAAGTGTGTAAAAACATTGCTATGCTACTGCTGGCTTCATCAACTAGGATTAACCTCATTGTTCTAAATCACTTTTTGTTAGTAAGGAGAAACCTAATCACAGGATCTGCTAAATTACATAGTATATGTACATGTCAAATTGTATCTGGAGGTACTGCTGGGGATAAACCCACTGGGGATGTAAATCAAATAAAAATACTTAAGGTGCAAAAAAAGAATATATAAAGAATATAAAAATTCACTAAAAATAGGCTAAATTATCCAGTTTAAAATGGGAAGGGACTCAAATACTTCATTAAAAAGAATATCCACATGACCAATTAATATATGAAAGGATGCTCAATCTTGTCAATCTTCAAAGAAGTTAAAAACAAAAACCACGGTGAGATATGACCTCACACTCAACACAATGATGAAAATATCAAAGACTGACAACACAAAGTGTTGATGAGGATGTCAAGAAACTAGAACTCTCATACCCTCTGGCAAGAACACAGATTGGTACATCAGAACACAGGCACTGTCTATCCGAGTTGGGTATAGATATACTCTATAACTCAGCAATTTCACTACTAGATATACAGCCAAAGGAAATGCATACATATGTACACCAAAAGACAGGCATAAGAATGTTTATAGAAGCGTTATTCTTCATTGTTTCGTGTATGCATGCTCAGTCACTCAGTCATGTCTGACTCTTTGCAAGCCCATGGACTGTAGCCTACCAGGTTCCTCTTTCCCAGGGGGTCAAACCTGTGTCTCCCGCACTGGCAGGCAGATTCTTTACCACTGAGTTATCTGGGAAGCCCTCACTGTTTAGTACCACTTGCAAATTCTGCCCCAGGAACATACATGCTTTATGCATATGTACAACAGGCTATAAGAGAGACTGCAGGACTTCCCTGGTGACCCAGTGGCTAAGACTCTGTGTCCTCAATGCAGGGCACCAGGCTCAATTCCTGGTCAGGAAACTAGATCCCACAAGCCACAGTTAAGAGTTCTCATGCTACAACTAAAGACTGTGAATACTGCAAGGGAGATTGAAGGTCCCACATGCTGCAACTAAGACCTGGCACAGCCAGACAAATAAAATAAAACCCATCAACAACTAAAGTTATAAAAAAGAGAGAGTCTGGAACTTGCCTTTCCTCAAAAGGGAGTGTGAGGAGAGTATTCCTGAGGACAATGGGCTATGGAGAGGAGCTCCCCTCAGCCCCTTTAGAAAACAGTGATTGTCTTTCTAGAATAACAAGGTGGGAATCCAGTACTAAATATCTTTTCTTGCATTGTTGGAAGAGGGTGTTTGCTATGTCCAGTGCGTTCTCTTGGCAGAACTCTGTTAGCCTTTCCCCTGCTTGACTCTGTACTCCAAGGCCAAATTTGCCTGTTACTCCAGGTGTTTCTTGACTTCCCACTTTTGCATTCCAGTCCCCCATAATGAAAAGGACATCTTTTTTGGTCGTTAGTTCTAGCAGGTCTTGTAGGTCTTCATAGAACCATTCAACTTCAGCCTCTTCAGCATTACTGGTCGGGGCATAGACTTGGATTACCTTGATATTGAATGGTTTGCCTTGGAAATGAACAGAGATCATTCTGTCGTTTTTGAGATTGCATCCAGTCCAACGTCTGCATTTCGGACTCTTTTGTTGACTATGATGGCTACCCCATTTCTTCTCAGGGATTCCTGCCCACAGTAGTAGATATAATGGTCATCTGAGTTAAATTCACCCATTCCATTCCATCTTAGTTCGCTGATTCCTAGAATGTTGATGTTCACTCTTGCCATCTCTTGTTTGACCACTTCCAATTTGCCTTGATTCATGGACCTAACATTCCCAGTTCCTATGCAATACTGCCCTTTACAGCATTGAATCTTGCTTCTGTCACCAGTCCCATTAACAACAGGGTGTTGTTTTTGCTTTGGCTCCATCCCTTCATTCTTTCTGGAGTTATTTCTCCACTGACCTCCAGTAGCATAGTGGGCACCTACTGAACTGGAGAGTTCATCTTTCAGTGTCCTATTTTTTGCCTTTTCATACTGTTCATGGGGTTCTTGAGGCAAGAATACTGAAGTGGTTTGCCATTCCCTTCTCCAGTGGACCACATTCTGTCAGACCTCTCCACCATGAACCGTCCATCTTGGGTGACTCCACGTGGCATGGCATAGTTTCATTGAGTTAGACAAGGCTGCGGTCCATGTGGTCACATTGGCTAGTTGTCTGTGATTGTGATTCCAGTCTGTCAGATATGGAGATGACACCACCCTTATGGCAGAAAGTGAAGAGGAACTAAAAAGCCTCTTGATGAAAGTGAAAGAGGAGAGTGAAAAAGTTGGCTCAAAGCTCAACATTCAGAAAACTAAGATCATGGCATCTGGTCCCATACACTTCACGAGAAATAGATGGGGAAACAGTGGAAACAGTGGCTGACTTTATTTTTCTGGGCTCCAAAATCACTGCAGATGGTGATTGCAGCCATGAAATTAAAAGATGCTTACTCCTTGGAAGGAAAGTTATGACCAACCTAGACAGCATATTAAAAAGCAGAGACATTACTTTGCCAACAAAGGTCTGTCTAGTCAAGGCTATGGTTTTTCCAGCGGTCATGTATGGATGTGAGTGTTGGACTATAAAGAAAGCTGAGTGCTGAAGAATTGATCCTTTTGAACTGTGGTGTTGGAGAAGACTCTTGAAAGTCCCTTGGACTGCAAGGAGATCCAACCAGTCCATCCTAAAGGAGATTAGTCCTGGGTGTTCATTGGAGGGACTGATGTTGAAGTTGAAACTCCAATACTTTGGCCACCTGATGCGGAGAGCTGACTTATTTGAAAAGACCCTGATGCTGGGAAAGATTGAGGGCAGGAGGAGAAGGGGACGACAGAGGATGAGATTATTGGATGGCATCACTGACTCAATGGATGTGGGTTTGGGTGAACTCCAGGAGTTGGTGACAGATAGGGAGGTCTGGCATGCTGCCATTCATGGGGTCACAAAGAGTCAGACATGACTGAGCGACTGAATTGAACTGAACTAAATATCTACTTAACATCAGACTTTTCTTTAGGTAAAAAAAAAATACTGTATTTTGGACTCCAGTTTTTCAATTTGGACTAAACATAATCCATCTTTATGACCCAAGGCCAATATTGTTCCATGCATTGCCTGCTGGTCCATTCATTCATTCATACATACACTGACTCATTTTTGTTCAGCCAACTCCAAATGTAGAAGAATATACACAACATATTTGTGTGCTCCTCACCTTGCCTGGCCCCCTCCCTCAGTGCTCCCCATCTGTGTCAGAGATAAACATTATATTAAATCTTGTGCTTTACTTTTCAATGTATCACCAATATATGTATGCCTCATATTATTCATCTTTTAAGCTTTAATGTTGAAGTTTAGAAAACAGGTATTGTACTCTGTAAGCCTTCTAGAACTTGCTTTTCTCTGTTCATTATGTTACCAAGATTCACCTGTGTTGTTACATGCAGTTCACTCATTTTCATTGCTATAAAAATCTCCGTAAAGATATCATTATTCATTTATCCATTCTTCACCCTGTGGGCCTTTGAGTTGTTTCCAAACAGTGCTGCTGTGAACTCTCTTTTTCCTGTCCTAACACCCACCATCTCTCATACTATTGTTAAGGCTATGTTATGCTTTCAGACTTGTATTTCTGGAAAGGTGATAATAATAATAATATGATGATGACAGCTGACACTTGTCTGATGTTAATACTGTTACAGAACACCTTTATCAACGTGATCTAACTCAACAGCTCTAGACATGGGCCAGCCCATCACAGGATTGGGACATGGCTGAATCCAGGGCCTCTGGGTCTTATTTAGTGAATCATTCTGATCCACTTTTGGATATCAGGACTTAATTACTATCTTTGTCCCTGTAAAGACTAGCTTCAGTGCAATACACTATTAAAAATGGGTGGGACATTTTATGTCAGTGGGCATTTGAGTAAACTGAGGCATATATTGAATACAAAGGCCATCAGAAAGCAGCCAGAGCTGGTACCATTCAAGATTCTTTTCCCCTTCTCTAACCAAAGTTGAGATGCTCCAGTTCCTGTGGGAGACCTGGGCTGCCTGGAAGGTAGGATTCTTACAAAGGTTTACCTGGCACCCTTTGTCCCAGGATGAGAGCGAGTTGCCCTTGACCTTTTTCTGGCTGGCTGGCTGTCTCTCCCAGTTCCCACATCAACTTCTCTCTTGGGAGGCCAGGCTTGGCGGCAGAATGCCAGCCCTTCTTCTGCTCCTCCTCCCCATCACTGAATAATGAATACCGGCTAAGTGATGGGCTGGTGCCAGTGACCTCCTAGCAAATCTTCCCCTTGGAACTTGGATCAATAACACTCAGCTGCTCCTTTTCAGTTTGGAAGGCGGGCAGCAGGAAACCCAGCCTAGGCCCTTCCCCTCCAGAGACACTGCTCTGACAACCCCCAAGCCCACCCTCACAGGCTCTTACTGATCCCCAAAGTGAAGCAGTGTGTGACAGAAGTTTGATCACCCTTCTGTCTGCAGTCCGAGTCCCCCATCTCCCCTTGGAATGTGAGGGTTATGCTCCATCTCCAGGAAAAGGGCTCTTGTCCTGGGAGCTCTGGCCTGGGCCACCATAGGAGCTCAGGGGAGACTGTGTTTTGGATCTGTCAACAGCCATCAGCCATCTCACAACCTTGAGCTGCGTGGGTTGGGATTGGAGAGGAAGAGAGGAAAAGAGGAAGTGTTTCCACATAGACGGTCAGTTCAACAACCTTGGCTGTTGTCTGTGTCTGATCGAGGCACTGTCAGGCCCAGCCTGATTTTGGGATTCACACCCTCTTTGAGATGCCATACTGTAGAGCTGAGAGAGAAAGAACAGCTAACACTCACAGTGTGTGTCCCTCGTGCAGGCTCTGCTCCAAGCCCGTGGCTTACAGCTCTTTGAATCCTTAGTAACCTACTAGGTGCATACTAGTGTCTCCATTTCAGAGATGGAGGAACTGAAGCACAGAGAGGTTAAGTGGCTTGTTCGGGGTCGCAATGCCAGTGGGCAGTGGAGCTATAAACTGAATGCAGGCAGTCAAGTTCCACAATGCCTGGTCTATGCCACTCCACTACGCCAAAATCAAGGTATTGACAGAATCAGTTTCTTCTGAGACTTCTCTCATCGGTTTGCAGACTGAGTAGACCAGACTTGAAGCAGAATCTTTATTCTTTCTCTCTTATCTGTTTCATCCACAGAATCAATGCTGCCCAGCATCAGCTACTGTTTTCCTGGGTCAAAGATATGTGTCTGGGACCTCAACTGACCTGCAGTCCATTTACTGAGTGCTCACTGGGTGTGTGGAGCTGAAGCTCCACACTTTGGCCACCTGATGCAAAGAGCCGACTGGAAAAGACTCTGATGCTTTGAAAGACTGAGGGCAGAGAAAGGGGTGACAGAGGATGAGATGGTAGGATGGCATGACTGACCCAATGGACATGAGTGTGAGCAAACTCCAGGAGATAGCAAAGAACAGGGAAGCAGAGCGTGCTGCAGTCTATTGGGTCACAAAGTGTCAGACACGACTGAGTGACTGAACAACAATACTGGGTGTGTGTCCATGGGGATATGGAATGGACTTGGGATTGGGTCCCAGCATAACCCTGATTCAGAAGGGCCCACTCAGCTCTGATGATCACTGCCTTGTCCAGGTGGATGTGGACTTGTCATGGACCTGAGGCTAAAGTCATAATTCCCAGCTCTCAGTCCCACCTTGGAGTGGGTCCTCCACTGGGCCGCCAGCCTTCCATTGTTCCCTCATCATATATTCCTGAGACTTCACAACAAAAGGGAGAAGGACATGGCAACCCACTCCTGTATTCTTGCCTGGAGAATCCTGTGGACAGAGGAGCCTGGTGGGCTGCTATCCATGGGATTGCACAGAGTCAGAAGTGACTTCACATGCATGCATTGGAAGAGGAAATAGCAACCCACTCCAGTGTTCTTGCCTGGAGAATCCCAGAGACGGGGGAGCCTGGTGGGTTGCCGTCTATGGGGTCGCACAAAGTTGGACACAACTGAAGCAACTTAGCACAGTAGCACACCAAAAGAGCCCATTCTCCCCACCTTGCTTCCCCATCACCAGTTCTTCTAGACTAAAATCACCTGGCCCAAGTTCTAGGGGAGAACTGTTCATCCTGCAATGGTGCCTTCCGGTCCTCAGGATCTTTGGATCTTTGGATCTTTTGGATCTCCCCCCCGCCAGGAGAGAAGGGCAGGATTCCTCCAGCCCCAGCTGCCCACATCCCTCACTCACCTCATCCGTCATCCTGACAGATGGGCCCTGGAGAGAAGCCACAAGCAGGACAGGGGTAATTAGGATCCATTAAGGAGATGAGGCTGAGCTGCAGGGGGACCATTCATTGCCCAGACTCTCTTTTAAATGGGGCCATCAGCCACAGTGAGCTTGCTCCCTACTGCTCCCCAAGTTCCTGGAGAGGATGAGACAACAGTGGGTAAATGAGCACCTTGAGGACAGAGAGGACTGGATTTGAGGCAAGGGGACCACAGGCCACATTCCTGCAGAAGAGGCAGGGAGCCAAGAAGGGCCAGCAGGACCCCCAGCAGGGTCGGCAGCCTCCCCATGTGGCCCAGCCCAGGGCCCACCTTTTCAGAGGCAACGAAGGCAGCTCTGGGTACTCCGTGGCTCCTGCGTGCCTTCTCCAGAGGGCCCCTGCCAGAAGCAAAGGTGCTTCGTGAGAGAGGGTTACAGATTATACCCTCAGCAGTCTCCTCAAGCACCTTCTTCCTGATTAATTTGATTAATTTGTCAGACTGGCTGCTTCCCTGACAGAATGAGAATGCTCAATAGCCAGACTTCAGTTATTTTTTTCCTATTTTGATCAGATCAGAAGAATGGTGGGGAGGGGAGGGAATGGCAGATGGTGCTATGGTAGACAAAGGGGTAAAGTGTGAGAAGCCTCCCCTGCAGGGGAACCGAGATCTGTGCACTTGTGCACTTGTTCCAGGATATGGGGTCAACGCTGGAGAGCACTGGTGACCCATGCATGCTCACACACTCCTTGTGCATCAGGACATGACTGGAGAACAGAGCTCCCAGTTGTCAGATGGTGCCAATCACCAGAAGCCTGCAGAACCCTCAGGAACAGACTGGTTGTCTTGGGGGAGAGAGTACTGCCAGGAGAGCACCTACCATCCAGAAGCAGATGTGCAGAGGAGATGAGGCAGTGATCCCTAAAGCAAGGTGTGGTGCTCTACCATCCATGACTAGTTCCCTCCTCGAGGTGGTGGAGACAACACTTACCTCCGTCTCCTTGCCAGGAGATAGGCTTGGAGATGCTGAATGACATGCCAAGGTCACACAGCTAGTAAACAGCCCAGGCTGGACCCAATCAGCCTCTCTTTTCAGCAGAAAGTCCAGATCTTTAATACATGAGACCCATTTATATCATCTAAACCCTGGCAAGTCATCCATACCTTCATACCCAGCTCCTCTTTAGGAATCTGAATTCTTGACTCATGCATTCATTCATCCAGAGCTGATGAGAAATTGGCCCTATAAGAAAATATGCGAAAAGGGAACCCTCCAGCACTACTGCTGGGAAAGTAAGTTGACCCAGCCACTACGGAAAACAGTATGGAGGTCTCTCGGAAAACTAAAAATAGAATTACCATAAGACTCAGCAGTCCCACTCCTGGGCATATATCCAGATAAAACTATAATTCAAAAAGATACATACACTTCTCTGTTCATATCAGCACTATTCATAATAGCTAAGACACAGAAACAACCTCACTGTCCACAGGCAGATGAATGGATAAATAAGATATGGCACATACGTACAATGGAATATTTCTCAGCCATTAAAAAAGAATGAAACGATGCCATTTGAAGCAACATGGATGCAACTAGAGATGATTATACTAAGTGAAGTTAAGTCAGAAGGAGAAAGACAAATACCGTGTGACATCACTTCTGTGTGACATGAATCTAAAAGTATGACAGAAAGGAACCTGTGTATAGAACAGAAACAGGTTCATGGGCACAGAAAAGACTTACGGCTGCCAAGTGAGAGGGAGCTGGGAGAGCGGTGGGGTGGGAGGTGGGCTTAGCAGATGTAAGCTCCTATATATAGAAAGGAGAAACAACAAGGTCCTACTGTATAGCACAGTGAGCTACTGATATATTCAGTATCCCATGATAAACTATCATGGAAAAGAATATAAAAAGAATGTATATGTATGTATAACTGAATCATTCTGCTGTACAGCAGAAATTAACTCAATATTGTAAATCAACTATCAGTTCAGTTCAGTTGCTCAGTCCTATCCAACTCTTTGCGACCTCATGAATCATAGCACGCCAAGCCTCCCTGTCTATCACCAACACCCAGAGTTCACTTAAACTCATGTCCATCGAGTCGGTGATGCCATCCAGCCATCTCATCCTCTGTCGTCCCCTTCTCCTCCTGCCCCCAATCCCTCCCAGCATCAGGGTCTTTTCCAATGAGTCAACTCTTCGCATGAGGTGGCCAAAGTATTGGAGCTTCAGCTTTAGCATCAGTCCTTCCAATGAACACCCAGGACTGATCTCCTTTAGGATGGACTGGTTGGATCTCCTTGCAGTCCAAGGGACTNGATGAGTGCAATTGTGTGGTAGTTTGAGCATTCCTTGGCATTGCCTTTCTTTGGAATTGGAATGAAAACTGAACTTTTCCAGTCCTGTGGCCACTGCTGAGTTTTCCAAATTTGCTGGCATATTGAGTGCAGCGCCTTCACAGCATTATCTTTCAGGATTTGAAATAGCTCCACTGGAATTCCATCACCTCCACTAGCTTTGTTCATAGGGATGCTTTCTAAGGCCCACTTGACTTCCCATTCCAGGATGTCTGGCTCTAGGTGAGTGATCACACCATCGTGATTATCTGGGTTGTGAAGCTCTTTTTTGTACAGTTCTTCAGTGCATTCTTGCCACCTCTTTTATTGGTCCCATGATCTTGATACCTACATGCTATGCCCACATGCAGTGGTGGGACAAGCCCTGATTTACACCAGACCATGGTGTTGAGACAAAATCTGATAGTCCAAGGTCCCAGAGCATCACATTCTGTGGCCTAAGAAGAGTCCAGAAACTTTCCCCCTTTGGTCATGTAGTTGAACCCTGTACTCCTTGAGTAAAGAAGCAAGAAAACATATTTTGAATACAATTCAGTGTCTGGTGTAGCACATATGCTGTCTGAAATGTGTTTGTTGGGTCTTTAGTATTTTTTGTTGTTGTTGTTCCTTTGTGACATCAGGTTCCATGATGTCTGCTGAAAGGAGCTAGGAGACATAGTGCTTCAGGACCACAGACAGCAGCTCCAGCAAACTGTGCCCAAAGTATCCTGCATCCTGCTGCCCAGGATCCCCTGGAAGGCTCGTCCTAGCTTCCTCTTTCTCGAGGCCCTTGGAGAGCAGAAATGGATAAAAATCTGAATCTTGAATACCTGAGTCTGGCTGCACCTTCTGTAGGGACCAAGCTACTTCTGCCTTTCTTTGCTGGTTTTAGTCAAGGTAGCAGGTAAGCCCACAAGAGACCAGGAGATGGGAGATGACAATGACTAATGTGCTGAGATACACTAGATGTATAGGTAGGTAAATAGGCAGATAGATAGCACTGAGGCCTGATATTAAGTGTATGTGTGTGCTAAGTCGCTCAGTCGTGTCCTACCGTTTGCAGCCCCATGGACTGCAGCCCACAAGGCTCCTTTGTCCATGAAATTTTCTGAGCAAGAATATTGGAATGGATTGCCATTTCCTACTCCAGGGGATCTTCCCAACCCAGAGATTAAAACTGCATCTCTTGCATCTCCTGCATTGGTAGGTGAGTTCTTTAGCACTAGAGCCACCTGGGATGATACTAAGTATTCAGTTCAGTTCAGTTGCTCAGTCGTGTCCGACTCTTTGCGACCCCATGAATCACAGCACACCAGGCCTCCCTGTCCATCACCAACTCCTGGAGTTCACCCAAACCCATGTCCATCAAGTCAGTGATGCCATCCAGCCATCTCATCCCCTGTCATCCCCTTCTAAGAGGGACTAATAATTCAGCCAGGCAGAAACTTTGGGAATCCACCTGAGGTTTCCCAAGATAGCCTGCAGTGAATGGCCGTACACTTGCACTGAATGGCCATATACGGCAGCTTTCTTGTTCTTCCCTTTGTCCCTTCATTGCTTTGACTAATTGTTTCTCAGCACCCTGTTACTTTGGAGAAGGAAGTGGCAACCCACTCCAGTATCCTTGCCTGGAAAATCGCATGGACAGAGAAGCCTGGCAGGCTATAATTGATAGAGTCACAGTCAGATACAACTGATGAGTAAGTGCTCACTCACTCACTCATCCTGTTATTTCTCTCATTCCTTTGAAAGGATGAAGTCTCAGTGACCTGTAAAATGTTCACTTTCACTTGCACGTTAATGTCATACATTTCTAATTTTGGAAATATGAATGGACACAAAGCTCTTGATCAAGACAGCACCAGGAATCTCTCCTGCCTCTCCAGGAAGTGGGCTGTTGTCAGGTGTGTTCCACGCCTAGAAGGACCCTCTGATGAAAAAGGCCCTACATTTGGTTTAAAGCATGTGGTCACTATCTAGAGTTTCTCTATTATTTTTTAACAAGGAGCCCCACATTTTCATTTCATACCTGGCCCTACAAATCACGTTTGCTTCTCTAAGTCAGGTTTGCCTGGGATATGGCTGAACTCCAGTGGTAGATGGACACCATATGATAAAGTCTCCCAATAATAGATTGATTGCAGCATCTCTGCCCCTTCTGGTTCTTACCTAGCTCCCCAGCACCCTTAACGGCCATGACTCATAGCAGAAGGACAAATCCTATTAGCCAGTACTCCGTCTGATGCCAAATTTCCTGAGCTCAGCTGTCTGGCTAGCCTGGCTCCCTCATGAAGAAACCGAACAAATGGAAGCACAAAGAGTGTTGTCCGGACCTGGGTTTTAATAGTTGAAGTCACTTCCTTTGTTCAGAAAACCTAAGTGAGCTAAGAGTGATTTCCCTGGTCCTAGGGACTCTAATGGACCCAATAAGAAGCATGGAGCTGCTATTCTTATGCAGCTCATGCCTGTTCCCTGCCCACTTCTCCACTGTTCCAGATAAATGTCATCCACCTATTCCTACAACAAGCATCACTAGATTGCTCCAGGCTGTCCTAGGCACTGGGGATCCAAGTGTAAACAGAGAGACTCGGTCTATGCCGTCATGGATCTTATGGTCTCATCACAAAAGAGACCCAAATACCTCATTCAGCCATATGCACATTCACATGGGAAGGCCCAGCTGCCACATCTCAGCCCTGGCACTGACTCATCCTCACTGGAGTGTCTGTTCCTCTCTTCTGCCAAACCATGCCTAGCTAACTGGATATCCAGAAGCCAGCTCAAAATCTGTTTCTATGAGGAGTCCTTCCCCTTCCAGCTCCATGCGGGCCACTGCTTTGTGGCGCTTCCCTGAGCCGCCTCTGTGCTGCAGCCACCTGGGGATCCAAGGCTTCTGTGTCTCTGTGTTCCTTGGTTCCCCTGAGGATTATAGATTTCCCACCTTGATAGGAAGTGCACAGATCTGGGATCTGTTTTCCCGTGTCCCCTCATTACTGTCCCTGATGTAGCAGGTACTATTTTCTGCCCACACAAATTCATTGCCCTCTTCCTCCTGGCCAGCGGGCCCCAATTTTGTTTCACACTTTTCTCAAGGCTATCTCACTGGGAAAGGTGACCTTATCTCTATCCTCCTCACCCTAGGAAAGTGAGGCATAAATCTTAAAGGGTCTATGAGGATCCCATTTTTCTTCCATATTGGATTCAAAAAGGGTTGTATGCCCTAGTTTTAGCCAATGAGATGTGAGAGGAAGGATGGGGTGGCTTCCAAAAATAGATTTTCAACAGATAAAAATAGAATCCTGGGAGGACATGGTCCCTTCTCCTCAGTTGGATCATGTCATGTCTGCATATGATGCATGGAAGTATGGCAGCTATTTTGTGACCATGAGGGACACAACCAGCAGGTTGAGTGAGCAGTGATGGAGAGGACCTGGGTCCCAGACAGCACAGCCGAACAGATGTTAACCAACCTGAAACCACCCTACCTACTTTCAGGATTCTTGTTATGTAACTTAAAAATTCTCTTTATCACTTAATATATATTTATTTAGGTTTACTTTCTTTGTTACTGAAATGTCCTAAATAATAAATATGGTTTTTCCTATAAAATATGTGCCTTATAGGTTTTTTCTGACTAAATGTTGGGTACAGGGCAGGCAGGTTGGCAGATCCCCTTGAACCTGAGCTAATTAGACAGCTTGGAAGAATTATGAATGGCTCATCAGAAAAAGAATAAAGACACCCTGGTGTTTCTGAGTTCCAGTACTTACTCTGTCGCTGACTGTGATTTTGACAGGATAGAATAAAGGAAACTAAGGCATTGAGGAGGAAAATCTTGACCTTGGTTGTACCACAAACTAAAGAAACTCAATCTAGACCACCTGCTTGGAACTAATCCCAAATAAAACTGGGACATAAGAAAAATATATCTTGTTGAACCAAGATTCTTTTGTATCAAACTGTTCAACTCTTTGTTGTTGATGTTCATCCCAGGTAATTGTTCTATGCCCCATTTTCTATCCCTTGTTTTATGCTTAAGATAAAAAGGGCCTACCCACAAATAGGAATGTTCGCGTTTTAATTACTTTAGAGATAATTATTTATAGCCAAAAGATTAAATCTCTAATGGTGGAATTTCAGACTTCATTAGTTCTAGATGATTCTAGTTTAGATAGGTAGATGTTCCCCAAATCCTACTCCATTCAGTTCAGTCCAGTAGCTCAGTCATGTCCGACTCTTTGTGACCCCATGAATCACAGCACGCCAGGCCTCCCTGTCCAACACCAGCTCCCAGAATTCACTCAGACTCACATCCATCGAGTCAGTGATGCCATCCAGCCATCTCATCCTCGGTCGTCCCCTTCTCCTCCTGCCCCCAATCCCTCCCAGCATCAGAGTCTTTTCCAATGAGTCAACTCTTCACATGAGGTGGCCAAAGTACTGGAGTTTCAGCTTTAGCATCATTCCTTCCAAAGAAATCCCAGGGCTGATCTCCTTCAGAATGGACTGGTTGGATCTCCTTGCAGTCCAAGGGACTCTCAAGAGTCTTCTCCAACACCACAGTTCAAAAGCATCAATTCTTCAGCGCTCAGCCTTCTTCACAGTCCAACTCTCACATCCATACATGACCACAGGAAAAACCATAGCCTTGACTAGACGGACCTTAGTCAGCAAAGTAATGTCTCTGCTTTTGAATATACTATCTAGGTTGCTCATAACTTTTCTTCCAAGGAGTAATCGTCTTTTAATTTCATGGCTGCAATCACCATCTGCAGTGATTTTGGAGCCCAAAAAAACAAAGGTCTTCTCCAATACCACAATTCAAAAGCATCAATTCTTCAGCGCTCAGCCTTCTTCACAGTCCAGCTCTCACATCCATATATAGTAGCCACTAATTTCTCCTGCTTGGAAGCAGGCCTTACTCCTGCCTTACTCTGCTCTGACAGGTAAGCTTATCTTTGCTGTCGTGATCTACTCTCTGCCCTAAGGCAGCTTTTGGCTGACCCCTACTGGCCAGTGGACATTTCTGTTTGCCCCAATTAAACAGTCTGAGCTGGTGAAAGGGAAAGAAAAGGGTAAGAAGACCTGCAGGCATGAGTCTGACAGTGACCTATTCCCTCTCTGCCTCCCAGAAGCAGGAAGAAACAACAGCAACAAATCGCTTTAACTAATGTAATGGAGCGGTGAGAACACTCTGGGCTACCCCCAGCAGGGTGGAGAAGCTCACAGATGTAGCAGCCGTCTTCAGCATTGCCCTGGCTCCAGGGAAAGGAGACCTTTGGCTACAGGTCCTATTTCTCTTGGGGCTACCCAGGTGGCTCAGTGGTTAAAGGATCCACCTGCCGATGCAGGAAACACGGGTTTGATCCTGGGGTCAGGAGGATTCCCTGGAGAAGGGAATGGCTATCCACTCCATTATTCTTACCTGGAGAATCCCATGGACAGAGGAGCCTGGTGGGCTACAGTCCGTGGCGTCACAAAGAGTCGGACACAACTGAGCAAATAAGCACACACATGCACATCTGTTTCTTCTGCATTTCCAAGTCTCACTGTGCTGAGAAAGCACAGCCTCAAAAAGACCTGAGAGAGGAGTTCAAGGGGCAAAACTGCTTCCAAGGAGACAAGAGAATGGTGAGGGAGGGATACAGGTTCCCCTGACCACTGTTGAGCCTTCAGGGTGGAAGCGAGGAAGGAAGGGATGAAGGGAAGGAGGGAAGAAAAGGAAGAAAGGAAGAATGACTGGGGGAGTAAGAGGGAGGGATAGAAGTTCAGGCGGAGAAGCAGGCCATTGCCTTCTAAACACGAGTCCCTGAGTGGAAGCTTCTCCTCTAAGTGTCTACCCAGCCTGTCTCAGTGGCCTCAGACAGGAAGGGCTTGGCGATGCCGATGCTAAGAGACTAGCCACCTCATCAGCACGCAGATGAGACGAAGACAGTGTAGACACAGACGCTGCTCCCAGTGCCCTGCAGGCCCCTCCCTGCAGCGCTGACCTCCCTGTGCAACAGGTGCTGAGACGGGAGGGCAGCATGGGTTATCTTTCTCTGCAGTGAGCAAGAGGCCACGCCGGGATGGAATCCACCGGTGTGTGCCCTGCTGCTGTGGGGACTTCTGCTCTGGAGCCAAAGCTGCGGGAATGCAGCCCTCTAGGGTGACCAAGAGAGTCACATTTCCCATTTTAGTGCCACTAGACTGGGTCCCCTTGGCACCCCGCATGGTCCCCATGCTATCCATGAGACTTCTGAAGGCGGTGGGCTTCCTGCCCTACCCTAACTTAACGTGCCTGGTGGTTCCCAGTCTCTAAAAGTATCATTTTAAAGTGGAAAGAGCCTGAGTCACACACCTCTGGTCCTACAGCTTTCGAGACACACCTGGGCTAGTTGGAATAAAACTGCATGGTCCAGGAGAACTTTCTGTGATGACAGAAATGTCCCACATCTATGCTGTTCAATTGGAGAACGAAATGGAAACCCACTCCAGTATTCTTGCCTGGAGAATTCCATGGACAAAGGAGCCTGGTGGGCTACAGTCCATAGGGTCCAAAGAGTTGGACACAACTGACTGACTTAGCATGCTGTTCAATGCACAGCCAGCCAGCACACATGGCTAGGGTGACTGATGCAACTGAAAAAACTGAGTTTTCAGCTTTGAAAGTGAAAGTGTTAGTCACTCAGTTGTGTCCGACTCTGCGATCCCATGGACTATAGCCTCTGTCCATAGAATTCTCCAGGTGAGAATACTGGAGTGGGTAGCCATTCCCTTCTCCAGGGGATTTTCCTGACCCAGGGATTGAACCTGGGTCTCCCACATTGCAGGCAGACTCTTTACCATCTGAGCCACCAGGGAAGTGTAATCTTAATGAGTAGAAGTTTCAATTCAAAGGCCCACAGGTGGCCAGTGATTACCATATAGGACAGAGAAGGAAAGCTTAAGGCCTCCCACAGCACCACCAGTGGATGCCAAGTAACAAGGGGATAATAGGAGAATCCTACGCTAAGCCCTCGAGGAGGAAAAACCACTGAGGGAAGACAGCTAACTGGCAGACATCAAAAGTCCTGCTCCACAAATGGCCATTTTCCCACTAAAAGTTCCAAGCATCAGTGGGTGATACAAACCCAGAAAACTGTGGCAAAAGGAAGAGCTACACACATTTGTCAGCTCAACAAGAGGGAAGAGTGGGAAACATACACAGCAGGGCTGCAGAACAGAGAACCTGTCATTTTTCACTTACGTCCTGCAGGGATCCGATGCCGTGAAAGAGACGTGTGCGTGCTAAGTCACTGCAGTCACGTCTGACTCTGCGACCCTATAGACTGTAGCCCACCAGGCTCTTCTGCGCATGGGATTCTCCAGGCAAGAATACTGGAGTGGGGTGCCATGCCCTCCTCCAGGGGATCTTCCTGATCCAGAGATCAAACCCATGTCTCTTATGTCTCCTGCATTAGCAGGTGGGTTTTTTTTTTTTTTTTTTACCACTAGTGCCACTTGGGAAGCTGGTGAAAGGGACAAAGATAACAAACCCCAGTATGAACAGGCTTTGGGGTGTATGATGAATTGAGACCTTGTTTGCCGTCTGTTTTGGAGGGTACCTACTGTGGGACTATCTCACAGGTCGGAACTTCCATTTAATATCAGTAAGATCCTCCTGGGGTTTCAAAGTGCCTGGGCTGGGATCTGAGTTAGACTTTTCTGCTATCACACAGCATGAAGCTCAAGTCAGGTCCCAGCCTATCAGTGTCTAGGTAGTTGTGTCATCTAGTGAAAACAAAGTCATTAGCCTCTTTTTATTTGCATTTAGTTCAGGTCATCAATGGAGAAAGCAATGGCAACCTACTCCAGTACCCTTGCCTGGAAAATCCCATGGACGGAGGAGCCTGGTAGGCTACAGTCCATGGGGTCTTGAAGACTCGGACACAACTGAGCGACTTCACTTTCACTTTTCACTTTCATGCATTGGAGAAGGAAATGGCAACCCACTCCAGTGTTCTTGCCTGGAGAATCCCAGGGACGGGGCAGCCTGGAGGGCTGCTATCTATGGGGTCGCACAGAGTCGGACATGACTGAAGTGACTTAGCCGCAGCAGCAGCAGGTCATCAACATGACTGGGGAGGCTGTTCTAGGAAGAAAGGTAGATGATAAATACGAGGTAAGCATTCCAGACAAGCAGACAGAGAGAGGGTACCACAATCCCTGGGGGAGCCAACAGCGTGAGGGGACTCACATTCCACCCCCTGACCTGTTCTTCCTCTGGTGTCCCTTATCTCAAAACGACAACCCGCCAGCTGCTCACATGCCCAGAGAGAAAGTTGGCAGGGGTCACCTCAGATACTTCCTAGACACTTTCTTTTTCTTTAGCCCCATATCAAATCGGTCATTAAGCCCTGCTGGTTCTACACCAGAAATGTTTCCAAACCGCCCTCCTCGTGGCCTCACTACCTCCTCGGGGACTCTGGCTATTTCTCAGCAGGACTCTGCCTGTGTCCGTTCACCACCTTCCCTCTCTCAGTCCCTGCTCCCTCACTTGCAGGGGTACCAGACTGAAAATCACTCTCGAAGCATGGTTCTATTTAGCCTAACGGGCAAAACCAATACCCCTCAGTGGCAAGCAAGGCTTCCCAGGATCCAGTCACAGGGTTTCTCTCCAATCTCCCCTCATACAGGTCTGCCACATGGACCTACAGTCCAGTCCACTTTGCTTCTTGCCATTGGCTCTACACGCCTGTCTTTGACATACCCTCCCCATGCCTAAGATGCTCTTCTCTTCCCAACGAACTCCTCTGTGAAGCACTTTTGAATGCAAGGGGAATCAGACACTTCTGTCCTCTGTGCTCCCAGAAACCTCCTGCACAGACTGTGTTTATGTGTTCCAAGGTCTGTCTTCTCTTTAGATGGGGAGCTCTGAGCTCCTCAGTGCCTGGGAATATGGTTTCTCAGTCATTTCTATTTCCCGCTCACCTTGCATGTCCCTGGTATATAATGGCTATTTGGTAAATAAAAGAATGAATGAATGAAAAGTAGGTTCATCAGACTAAAAGCACAGACTGCACTTCTCAAGCCCCAGCATGCACACGAATCGCCTGGGGACTCTGAACACTAAAGAGCACAGTCTGACGCACCAGGTCAGAGTGGGGCCTGAGAGTCTGCATTTCTATTCAGCTCCCAGGTGACACTGACGTGCTGAGCACGCATCATGGTGACCACACTTTCAGTAGTCAACACAGACCTCCTGTAAGCGAGGAAACACAGAAACCAAACAAACCGTGTCTGTCACTCAGCCATACAACCGAACACCTCTCAGCTATTCAGAACGATGCTCCATTTATTGACGTGGGTGTATGCTAAGTGAACACATGCAGAAGATGCCTGCATTGTTTAAATATAACTAGATAAATTCAAGCATACCTTGTTTTATTGCTCTTCACTTTAGCGCACTTCGCAGATACTGCATTGTTTACAAATTGAAATTTTGTGGCAACTCTGTGTCAAATAAGTCTATTGGCCCCATTTTTCCAATGGTTATTTGCTCACTTGGTGTCTCTGTGTCACATTTTGAGAATTCTTGCAATATTTCAAGCTTTCTCATTATTAGTATGCTTGTTCTGGTGTCTGTGACCACTGATCTTTGATGCTACTATTGCAGAAAGATTATGACTCTCTGATGGCTCAGATGATGGTTAGCATTTTTTTAGCCATAAATTATTTTTAATTATGTTCATTTCTTTTGAGACATATGGCTATTTCACCCTTAACAGACTACAATGTCGTGTAGACTAACTTTTACATGCACTGGGAAACCAAGAAAACTTGGACTTGCTTTATTGTGATAATTGCTTAATTGTAGTTGTCTGGAACCAGCCCACAGAATCTCCAAGGATGCCTGTGATAGAATTTATCAGATAGATGGAAGGAAGGAAGAAAGGAAAGGGAAGGGAAGGGAGGAGATAAGAGAAGGAAGAGGATAACAGAGAAGAGAAGGAAAAAGGCATATTTTATCAGAGTGTTGATAGTGGTTGTCCCTGGGGAATGAAATAGCAGGCATTTAATTTTTTTTTCTTTGTAAGTATCTGAATTTTCCCATTTTCTACAGTAATCATCCATTCTTTTATAACATTAAAGCTATTTTTATCTTTAAAATTTGCCCAAGAATATACTTCCTCATTTTCTGCACTTCCTGAAAACAAGCAGACAGCTCAGTGGGGGTCCCGGGTCCCCCATCAGGGACTGCTCCATGGCCTTTTGTGAAGGGATGGTACAAGGGCAGGAAACAGCTGTGAGAAGCCTCGGGCCAAGCAGCAGCCACCTCCCAGAAAAGGTGCTCTAAACACCCAGAAGAGTGAGTCAGCCATCCTCACCACTGACTGTACAACCCAAGGCAAGAGGTGACCCTGGGTCTTGGGATGGGGCCAAACACTGTAGCTAAAATATATGTGTGGGTTTACAGAGAAAATCATGCCAGCTCACAGCCATGACTGATAGGCCCGTGACTCTCTCAACTCTTGTCCTCTGGCTTCTCCCCGAGGCTCTTTCTTTATGCACAACATTGCTTCATTCTCACCCCCTTTGAATAGTTTAAGGCTATAAGATGCTGTCCTCAATGAATCCTTCCTTCTTATACCACAGGGACATGGAGCACCCTGATTATTTGAGTTTTTCAAATAGGAAAACAGGCAGAGTAAGGAGCCAGGGAGAGAGAGCCGCCAGTGTCACGTTCCAGCCCTAAAGCTGGAAGAGCTGTGTTCCGGAAAAAACTTCTGACCTTGTTTCTCTCTATGCCTTTCTCTTACTCCTCTGGGAACCAGAACCCAGGGCCTAGGTAAGGGTTTTATCAACAGAGGCCTAAAGGAGAGGAAAGTGCATCCAAAGGAAAGGCCCTCCTGCCCAATCCAGCACTGTGGGCCCCATGAGCACACAGCCTCTCTTTGTGAGCTGGGGCCACGGTGCTGATAAACAAGGCCAGGGTCACATGCAGGTCTTAGGGGATGCCAAGCTGCCATGGCAAGGAGATTGAAAGCATTTGGTGGCTTGAAATTAAACAGCCTATTTCTCTCTCAGGTAATAGTCCAGGATGGGTTTTCAGGCTGAAGGCATGGCTCTGCTCCACGTGGTCATGCAGGACCCTAGCGGGTAGCCATTCTACAATCTCCAGTGGCTGACTTTCTAAGCTCCCCGGGCATTGCCTTTCCAGGCAGCCAGAAAGGAGAAAGAGTGTGGAATGGCATGATGGGGGATGTCTGTGGGCCGGGTCTGCAAGGGGCCATCATCACTTCTGTTCATGCTCCATTTCTAGGTCTCAGTTCCATGTCCACATCTAAGAGCAAGGGAGGGGAGTCATACTAGCTGCAAGCCCAGGAAGAAGAGAGGGTGCATTTTTATGGACAGATTGCAGCTTCCACCACTTCATCACCTAGAGTCAGACCCCAAACTTTAGGGTCACAAACGATTACTGGGCACCTACCTACTATGTGCCAGACACTATACGAGGCACCAGAGGCTCAAAGATGAGTAGGACACAGTCCCTGCCCTTGCGGGGTCCCGACATAGGGACTGCAGAGAGTCACTGAGACCAGCAGCAGGAGAGGGGGCGAGGAAACACAACCAGCCCAGCAGATATGCACTCAGCAGTTCTAACATAGATAATAAGAAAGGGGATTTGTGCTCCACGGACATGCAAACAGGGACTTGTGGGAATCTGTGGGTGATTTCCTTGGGCACGTATCTGTGGGCAGAGTGCCCCAGAGTAGGGGTGTATGTGTGTGTGTATGTTTGAATGTGGGGGGGGGGTTCAGGGGGCACACACACTGAAGTGCTTGATGTATATCAGGCATGTAGGAGAGAAAGAGAGAGGGGATTAAATGATATTCAGGACTACTCAACATCCTTAGCTGACGCAAGCGTTTCCTTTCTATTCTGAAGACCAATGGCTACATCATCTAGATCTAGAAATCTAAATAATTTTAAATGAACTTTAATTCTCCCTTCAATATTCTCTATTCTTCTAATAAAAGCTCTAATTAAAAAAAAATACATGTACCTAGTATGGAGAGAGTAACATGGAAATTTACAATACCATATGTAAAATAGATAGCCAATGAGAATTTGCTGTATGACTCAGGGAGCTAAACAGGGGCTCTGCGACAGCTTGAAGGGTGGGAAGGGAAGGGAGATGGTAGGGAGATTCAGGAAGGAGGAAACACGAGTGTACCTATGGCTGATTCTTGTTGATGTATGACAGAAAACTACAAAATTCTGTAAAGCAATTATCCTTCAATTTTAAAATGTAAAAAAAAATACATGTACCTCAATGTTCATAGCAGCACTGTTTACAATAGCCAAGACATGGAAGCAAGCTAAATGTCCATCAACAGATGGATAAAGAAGATGTGGTATATACACATACACCATATATATACCATATACATATAGAAATATTTTATATATAGGAATATTATATACAGAGAAATATATATACAGGAATATTCCCTGGCCATAAAAAAAGAATAAAACAATGCCATTTGCAGCATCATGGATGGACCTAGAGATAGTCATACTAAATGAAATAAGTCAGAGAAAGACAAATATCATACAATACCATATTTATGTGGAACTTAAATAATGCTAATGAGCTTGTTTACAAAACAGAAATAGTCTCACAGACATAGAAAACAAACTTAGATCACCAAAAAGGAAAGGCGGAGGGATGGAATAAATCAGGAGCATGAGGTTAACAAATACACACTATTATGTATGAAATTAACAAGAATTTACTGTATAGCACAAGGAACTCATTGGGAAAGTCCATGATGCTGAGAAAGATTGAGGGTAAGAAGAGAAGGGGACAACAGAAGAAGAGATGGTTGGATGGCTTCACTGACCCAATGGACACGAGTTTGAGCAGACTCTGAGAGATAGTGGAGGACAGGGAAGCCTGGTGTGCTGCAGTCCACGGGGCGCAAAGTCAGACACGACTTAGTGACCGAACAACAGGGAACTGCATTCAATATCTTGTTATAGTCTACAATGGAAAAGAATCTGAAAAGAAATATATATATATATAACGGAATCACTGCTATATATGTAAAGCTAACACAGTATTGTAAAACAACTACACTTCAGTTTAATAAGTAGAGACTATGAAAAAATATAGTCTCTCTTATTCTTAGATTTCTGCCCTGAACGACTCAGTCCCATGTTCCAGAATTTCTTAAGCTGCTCTCCTGTAATCATCCAGCCAGCATCTCAACCTCTCGCTGTCCCTCAGTCTTCCGTCATGCTGGCGAGGGAACGGCAACCACCACTGAGTGGGGCCCAGTGACCAGTGGTCCAGGCCCCAGAGGGCCTAGATGGAAATGCATCTGTTTGGGTGCTTTCTCAAAGACCCAGACATCTGGGCCTTCCCAGGAGAGCTCACAGCCCTACACAGAACCAGCGTGGACTGGACCGCTTCCCCAGAAGAACAGGCAAGCAGACAGCACTGGGTGATTTTCTGTCCAGAAACACAAAGGTGCTATGGTGTAGGAAGAACAAGACTCCAGGCAGATGAAGGATATTGCACAGAATAATAAATTCAGGGAGAGTTGGGCATCCTCACAGAAGGTGGGGGACACAGGGCTTGGGCTGGAGCAGTGGCCCACAGAGGACCACCAACAGGTAGTGATAATAAGCTGAGGGGCCGTGAGCTTTCAGTATTTGTAGGCAAGGAGCAAGGATCTGAGCCATTTGGTTCCAGCAGCGGAAGCTACTGCAAAACCAAATGAGTTGCTCCTAACAGCAGGCCCCTCAGAGAGATACTCAGGTCACCCCAGCAGACCCCACTCTCTGCCCAGCACCTCCCCTCCTGGGGGCAAACCTGCCGGCCAACCTCTCCCCAACACACAGGCCTCCTCCTGCTTCCAAGCTAAGGGATGGAGAAGCAGTGGGACAGGGTCATACCCCCCCACCCCCGCCGTCCAGGTGGGGTCACCCTCATCCTGAGTCTGGCTGCTCTGTGCGGAGGAATGAAACCTATAGACATAATAACTATAATAATAAAAAGTAACCACAAGGATTTGCCCCAGCTGCACAGAGCTGTTTAGCTGGCAAGACCCTTTAGTTGCTACTTCACCGCCCCCTGCCCCCCCGCCCCATGTCCCCGGGTAGCTGGCCAAGGAAGGGAAGAGATACCCTGCTCCCTCATCCGCCCAGACTCAGGCCCACAAGGGGCCACCCACACAGGCTCCCACCACTGGCACTGTGGCCTTTGCCTGGCTGAGCCATTCCCCCCTTGCTGGCATGCAGCATGCTCCCTTGATGGCCCTGTCCTGGAAGGAGGCACTGTCCCCACCCCCAGGGGCTAGAGGGATCCTCAGAGGACATTCAACAGCTGCTCCTGCCTCTGGGAAGGACAGGCGGCTCCTGAGTCATCGCAGGCAGATGGGAGCCTGTCCTATTTTTTTTCAAAATACCCACAAGAAATGCCACCATCTGCTTAGGTAGTCAAATGTGTCTGATGATCTGACAAGGCCAAATGGGAATCCATGACAGCACCATTTACTGCTGGGACCAGCAACCAGAGAAAACAGAGAGAACCCCCTCCTCAGAACAGCAGGCTCCAGTTTGCAGAGCACTTTCTGGGGAGCTTTGCAGCTTCCAAGGGTCCTACCTGTGGAGCTTGTAAAAGAAGCACTATTTTTTAAATGTGGGTCCTGTCCTCAAGACTCAGCAGGAGTAGGTCTGGGACGTGACCTGGGCTTTTGTGGTTTTGAAAAGGGCTGCAGGTATTTCTGGTGCACAGACAAAACTAAGAGGCCCTGGGCTGCATCATCTCACTGCTTCCTCACAGAAAGAAAGACGTCCCTGGGAGATGGAAGACATGTACTGCTATTCCCAACTTGTAAATGAGAAAACTGAGGCTCAGCACACCTAAACAACTTGCCCAGGCTAACACATCTAACTAAGCCTAGATCGAAGAGCAAAATCAGGGCTCTGGACCACATTTCCCCATCTCACCACAATGCCCCATCAGAATAGGGATGGAGAGGGTGCTAGGAAGCTCTCCTTGCTCAAGAATGTACTTCCCGGGGAGGGTGGAGCCTGTGAGTCACTCACACCTTGGTTAATCTAACAGTGTTCGGTCATGTCAAGTTTCCACATCATTGTGGGGAAAGACAGCAAATCAATGAAACGGAGGTTATCTTTCCAAACTTCCAGTAGTGTCAATAGAAGACCAGCCCCATCCAGGAGTGGTACATGTGCCCCATAACTATTTAAGACAGTTTCCAAGCTCTTCTGATGCTAAAAATCTCCTGAGACACTTAATCAACTACAAATTCTTGGGGGGGGGGGGGAATTAAAGGGAAAAAAGAAAGAGAACTGAGTCAGAATCTCCAGGAGAAGGACTGGAGAAAACAGCTTTAGCAAGTGCCCTGGTGATCCTTGTGATCACAGAAGTTGGGGAAATTGTTCTAAGGCTGTGGTTTGCCACAGCACAGGGCAGAGATTTCAGCATGGCAGGACTCCCACTCAGTACTTACACCTTTAAAGCTGTCCTTGTGGCCTCTCAGGTGACAGGAAGTGACATCTAGAGCTGGATTTCTTAGTCTTGCATAATTGACATTTGGGAGCAGATCATTCCTCCCTGTGAGGGGGACTGTCCTGTGCATTGTAGAATGTTTAGCAGCATCCCCAGCCTCTACCCACTAAATGCCAAGAGCACTTCCTACCCAGCTCTGATGATCAAACTACCTCCAGATATTGCCCAGCACCCTAGAGGGCAAAGTCTCCCCAAGCTGAGAACTGCTGGTCTAGTGTGGAGACCCGTGAGTGGGGTTGGCTCTGCTACTGGCCTCCGTGTACACTGAGGCCGCAGTTAACAACTTCTTGAAGCCTCAAGACCTCCATCTGTGAAACAAGGCTGAGGTCTGTCTTACAGCAATGTTGTGAAAAAGGATTATGATCCGGAATATAAGCATTCTGATTCACTTAGTAAAAAGCATCCAGAGGTGGAGGGACTTAGCCACGTGTCCCTTAAAGCATCTAGGATTAGTCCAACAGTAAACCCCATAAAGGCCTTGTTATGGACTGAAGTGCATCCGCCCCATGCCACATGCGGAAGTTCTAACCCCTAGAATCTCAGAGCATGACTGTACTGGGTGAGAGGGCCTTCAAAGAGGTAATTAGTTACTAGCCCAACGCACAGTTAGGGTGGGCTCTCATCCAGTCTGGTGGGTGTCCCCAAAGAAGAGAACGTGTGGAAACACAAAGACACCAGGGATATGTGTGCACAGAGGAAAGACCACCTGAGGAACCATGAGGAGATGGCCATCCACCGTCTCCACAAATGACAGAGGCCTGGGGGAGAAGCCAGCCCTGCCGACACCTTGATCATGGACTTCCAGCCTCCAGTACTTCGAGATAACAAACTTCTGCAGTTTAAAGCCACCCCGTCTGTGGCCTTTTGTGATGGCAGCTCAGGCAAACTCAACCTGGCCTCTTCCTTGACTCTGCCACTGAAGCAGACACTTGCCCACATCCTGCTCTTGGCCTCGACTGTCTCCACCACTGTCTGGCCATCTGGCTCCCACTTCCCTCCACTCTTCCCCAGGAAGGGGTCGGGGGTCAGGAGGGAACCACACAGCCCCTCACAAGCAAATCCCAGAGCGACCGGGTAATTAATCTCCCACATCCACACATTCCCTCGCTCTCCAGTCTAAAGCCCTTTCCGGGGGATCCTAACAACAGTACACAGGACTAAGCCTCCAGCACGGATTCCTCGCTAAATGTAGGTTTTTCCACTCAGGGTAATAATACCCTCTGTGCCTACACCACAGTGATAAAAAGACATCTAGATGAGGGTGTGCTTTCCCAGTGTTTAATAATCAGCATTTCAGTAGCACCTGGTTAGAAATTTGATTTTCTGGAGAGGGCACCTGGGGACCAGGCTTTTGTTAATAATTTAAGAGCAGTATACCACACAGGTGACCCTCTATGGACACAGGACATATAAAGATATAGAGCGTGTCCTAATAACAGCTTTCACCTAACTCCATCCTGCTGGGATCGGGCACAGTTATAAGTGCTGCATCCACGAGCAACCCTATGAATTGGCGCCTTTGGTATTTTCATTGTAAATGAGGAAACTGAGGCACCGAGAAGTTCTGCATCTTGTCCGAGGTCCACTGTCTTGGTCCAGTGAGTGGCCAGACCAGGAGCCAAAGCCCAAAGTGTACAGACGTCCTGAGGAGAGGAAGTGGGTCCTGTTCACTGGGGCTGCAGCCCTTCCCCACACCCACAAGGCCAAGCATGCCACTCAAGCAGCCCCAACACGAGAAGCACTATAGGGTCGTGGCAAAAGCATGAAACTTTGTGGGGAATCCTGACTCCTCCACCAAACAGCTGTGTCATCCCAGGCCAGCTACTTATTGCTCTAAGCCTGAGCTTCCCCGACTGTGCAAATGTGAACACCCCTCACAGGCTATTTTAAGGAAATAACAGGAAAGTCTCAGTCATAAAATGCCTCGGGGGGCACCAGGCACCCAAGTTCCTCAATGAATGTGTGTTCACTTCCCTCTCCATCACTTCTTGCTGAAGGACTTTGTCACCAAATCTTCAGCTTGGAGAAATCTTCCTCTCACGTCAGTGGGCTTCCCTCGTGCTCAGACGGTAAAGAAGCCACCTACAGTGCAGGAGACCCGGGTCGGGAAGACCCCCTGGAGAAGGGAATGTCCACCCACTCCAGTGTTCTTGCCTGGGGAATTCCATGGACAAAGGACCCTGGCAGGCTACAGTCCATGGGGTCACAAAGAGACACAGCTAAGCAACTAAGTTTCACTTTTTCTCGTGTCAGAAATCATCCCCCAAGACCACTGGTGTCTCCAACTTGCTCAAAGCCTGGTTGACCAGCGCACGTAACCAGAGGCTTGTTATTTTCTGTGTTGAATGTGTCCCCACCATTCCTCAACCCATATTGGAGTGTCTACCATGCAGCTGTCCTTAGAGATCACACTCTCCAAACTCACAACAAACTGTGTTTGACTGGTTGCTTAAATGCAAAGTCCTGTCTACAGGGTCCTATTCACCTGGTTCTCTCCCAAGGAGTGCTCTGGTCTACAGGAGATTTGAGCAGAATGGATAACCACCTTTGGAGCCTTGGTGGGGGGTTTCTTTTGTATGGCCTGGAATCAAGCTCCTATCAGTTGTTAACACCTGGGGGTAAAGGAACACAGCCTCCCACCCTGTCTCCCAGCCCCCATCCCAAGCCCTACAAAGTGTCCTCCAAGAGACAGGGAGTGGGGATCACCATTTCTGTCACAAAGTGAGGGGAGGACAGGAGAAAGGGTGAAACCAGAACCTTCGGGGCTTCTACTCTGAAGGGGTCTCTGGGCAGCCCTCTGGGGCCTCAGCCTCCTTACCTCTCCTGGACTGGAAGGGAGGGGAGGGTTAGAGAGCCAGGGCCCGAGCCCTTTCACGTCTGTGAAGGAGACATCTAAATTTAAGTTTTAGAAACCAGACTTCTTTAGAAGCCGCAGTGCCTCGCCCCACTGTCTCCGATGTCATGGATACAGAGAGAAGTCGTTTCTTGCCTTGGGGAGAGAGAGAAATTGAATCTAGAGACATCACGTGGATCATCGTAGTAGCATCTCTTATATTAAAATAAAAAAAAAAAACACCCCACCAAAGAGGCAGCGGCCAAATTAATTGTTTTCCTGATTAACAAAACACAATTAAGCCCCAAATGCTGACGCTTGGGGGAAGGTTGTTCATGGTTTTTTCCCAGGGACCTTTCTAGCCACCGAGCAATGACAGCTTCATTCTGATCCCAGCAAGAGGGGCTGAGAGAGAAATAACACTGCAGACTCATTACAGCCGCACTATCTGATTCCTCTCCCGGGAAGCCAGTCCCAGGCTCAGGTAGGGGGACACTAAACAGAGGGAGTGCTGTCACTGGGCAGCAATGAGCCAGGCCAAGGGGCAGCCAGCCGCCCCGGGAGCGCAAGGGGAGAGGGAAGGCGGGTGGAAGGTGGATGGAAGGTGGGTGGGAGTCGGGGCTCTTGGAGGACAGGGAGCCTGAAGGTCAGAGGCCCAGAACTGCTCCCTGCAGAAACTAGCCTCTCCATGAGAACCTGTTCAATTAGGAAGGAAAGATGGAAGGGAGGGAAGGAAGAAGGTGGAGAGGGAGGAAGAGATTGACTCATGTACTTTCCTAGAACTGCAGAGTGGGGACAATGAGACATATTCCCCAGTTGTGAAAGCAGTAATGATAATGCTTACTTACTGAGTATCTACAAGGGTGGCTCAGACAGAAAAGAATCCACCTGCAATGCAGGAGACCTGGGTTCAATCCCTGGATTGGGAAGATACCCTGGAGAAGGGAATGGCAACCAACGCCAGTACTCCCTGGTGGGCTACAACCCCTAGGGTCACAAAGAGACAGCCTCTACTGAAGCAACCTAGCACAGCACTGCTATTTTCCAGGCCTTCTGCTAAAAGCACCAGTATCTCACCCCACCTTCCCAATCATCCTGCTCATTTTAAATGGATGCTCACAGAAGTTGAGTAGCTTGTCTGAGATCTCACCTGAGAAGCAGATTTGCACCCAAGTCTCTGGGACTCAAACTTGCATGCTGTCAACAAGAGTCTTAGCAGCATTTTCTCCTAGAGGCTACCAGCCAAGGCACTGACCCTCTCTGGGACAAGGCTCAAGGCTGCAGGATCAGCTACTCCTTCTGCCTGGCCAGCCCCTTTGTGCTGGTCCAGAGTTTCCACGGAGCTAAATGACGGTGAGTGGAGAACTCCTTGGGGCCCATGTCTGCAGACACACTCCATATTCACATTGACCTCTAACGCTGGAGATGCCTTTCCACTCATGGGCATAGAGCTGGTGGGGTAAGAGCAGGATGAAAGAGGGAGGGACAGCCAAGGGCAGAGGAAGGCAAAGAAGCAGGGTGAGCTGGGCAAACAGATGTAGTCCAGCCACAGCTCCAACCCATTTGGTGGGCAGGCCCAGAACAACACAGGACCATCCCTGGATGTTCCCCACCGATCCAGGGCTCATTCATCCAAAGTCCTCAGCCACACAGAGAATCTCCGAGAGCCAGGCTTGGAGCTGACAAAGCCTCCCAGGGAGGAAACTACGGAGGTTTAAATAGGCAACGACATGAAGCGAAGAACTCCAGACTCTCAGCTGGAGTTGAGTTTCAACAGTGAAAAAGCATCTTAAGCCACTTGACTGCATCTTAGCTCTTCAGATATTTTATGCATGACCTAACAGCGAAAGCTTAATGAAAGCTAGTTACATAAATTTGGGGAAAACAGCAACAAAAGCACTTCTTATAACACAAGACATCAGCTCCTTTATTGTTTCATTGCTCTTGGCATAAATGAAAGTTACTGCGAGCAAGTACTCCACAGGGCTACATCATTTTGGTATTTTTCACCTTACTCTCAGGAGTACTGACTTCAAAGATCATTTACCATCAGTAAAAAAAAAAAATCTATCTTTGATATCCTTTTTTTTCTCATCTCTTTTTTTTCTGATTCAACACTCATCATGTATTAGGATGCATTGCTCACCTTTATCTACAGCTCTGGAGAACAACATGTGCTACAAAAATTACTTGGGCCACTAGACTCTAGAGTCATGAATGTACCACTTAGAAAGTTAAGAGAATGCTCTGGCAGTCCAGTGGTTAGGACTCAGCACTTTCACTGCAGTGGTCTGGGTTCAATCCCTGCTTGGGGAACTAAGATTCCGCAAGCCACACAGAGAGGCAAAAAAAAAAAAAAAGAAAGTCAAACAAGACTTTGAACGAATGTTATCATAAGGAAGTCCAAGCAGATGTATTAATATGCGGGAAGAAGACTTGGGGAAGACGTCCAGTTATGTAACTAAAACTCATGATCTGGAGTTGGACTTCTTGGGCTCAATCCCTGGTTCTACCAGTTACTGTTTGTGTTTGAACAGCATTTAAAGCAGCTTAAGCCTCCTAACTTCATCCCAGCTCTTCAGATATTTTACCAGAGACCAGCCTAATGTGAGTGAAAGGTGTGAACCTGGGTGGGGCAAGCATCTTAATCCAAGCCTCAGTTTCCTGAGGTGGTAATGGTATCTGTCTCAACCACTGTAGGGATGTTACAGGAACCAATCCTTGGGAAGCACCTGGCACAGAAGCCACTTGATAAAAGTAAGCTATCATTACTGGATGTTTCCTATGATTAAAAAAAATATTGAAAATAATGGGACTGATGAGTCAGGATTGTGAATGTTTATTGTTATCATGAAATTCATGGCCAAGGTCAGTGGTGAGGCATTGGCATGAAGGTAACAACACTGGCTTCTGCCTCTAAGCCTCCTGTGACATCAGTTGACAAAAACTGCCTCAGTCACTCACTCACTCTGGGCCCTGCCCCGTCCCTTCTCTGTCAGGTGGGGTACACCACCCTCTCTCTGAGGGCCTTTCCAGCTCCACTGCTGTGTCCTTTGTTGGGGGGGTGAGGGGCGATGCAGGGAGGATATACTGCATCTGCACTGGTGAGAGGGGGAAGCTCTTGCCTGGAATTGATCCCTTTACCCGCGGCTGGCCAGTTCTCATCTGTTTCACGTTCTCCCCTCCTGCATGAGGCTGCACCAACTTCCCTTGGTGGGGCATGAGTAGCTGAGATGATAGGATGAAGATCATATTGTTCCCTTTCACACACACATGTGCACACACACACACACACATGCACACACACCTCCTCTTGTGTCTGAAGCATTGGTAGCAAAAGGCAGGATGATTTAAGTCTCCTCTGGGGGTAGTGTCTGCACCAGCTGGTACCTCCAACAGAAGAGGCTGTTAACCCTCCCTCAAAGGGTCTGGAATGAGAACAGCTGGATTACTGGCAGGAAAAAGAAGAGAGAGAAAGCAGACCGCCCCCCACCCCATCCCACCTCCACTCCACTGAACCATTTGTCTTGCTCATCACTCAGACCCAATCCAGGCTGATGCCAGGGCCCAGCAGGAATGGATGCAGGGGGTGTGTGGCCACTGCAAGGCCCTGTTCCGCCTGGTCTCTGTGAGACTTCCTGCTCCCTCAGGAAGGGAGACCCAAGGGACCATGTTTGGTGGCTGAGTAAACTCTGGCTCACGGTCCTTTCAACCAGCTGCTCTGAGCCTCAGTGTTCCTAGCTGGTCATCACAGTGGCTGCTCAGATCCTGCCTGATCACAGGGAGATCAAGCTTGAGATAACATGCACAAAATGTAAAAACAATTCAGAGAACCAGTCCCAAACCTCAAGATGGGGATATTGAACGTGCCATCTCTAAGCGGCAGCACCCAGGGTGAACCTGCCACATTCGGTTACCGGGTTCAGAGACAGACACCTCCCCGGGGAACGATGCCTGCCCCACGGCTCCTCTGGGGCTCCCGGGTATGGAGCTTCAGACCTTCTGTGCAAAGACTGCCGAGCGACTCTTTGGCATCTCCTTCCCTTCAGACTTGCGAATTCTCTGCTCCCCACTCCCCATCTCCTCTCCACTCCCAGGGGAATGAGGTGGTCAGGGGGCTGTCCTACACAAGGGGCTAAATCTCAGGTTCTGCTCCCTTGCTTGATAAACAAGCATTGTTTGTTTCCCCATGTCCACCAGAGCCTCTGGGAGTAGGGCCCTCAGAATTCCCCAACCAGGGACTTCCCCGGGGGTCCGGTGACCTCCCAATGCAGGGTTCAATCCCTGGTCAGGGAACTAGACCCCACATACATGCAGCAACTAAGTCCGAAGATCTTGAGCGCCACAACTAAGATCTTGTGCAGCCACATAAATAATACATAAATAAATCTTAAAAATACTTTTGTAAAAAAAACATTCCCCAATCCAGCAGTGAGAGCCAGAGGCCAGGTTCCTGACTCAGGGGCCACCATGAGATCAGTTAAGTCCTCAGTCCCTCTCTGCTTCAGGCCCCACATCTGTAAAATATTGACAATCATCCCCATCCTGCCTAATTCCAAAGGATGTTTCAAAAAGCAAAATGAAGGTACTTGGGGTAGGAAGTATGATTTAAACGTAAACTATTTACAAAGGTTTTGTAAGTCTTTCATATTACTTTTGCTTGGGATTATTCTGGAGTAAGAAAACCTCTTCAGGAGGAGTTCTGCTATCTTATCGGAAGTTAATGAACCACAGAAAAGTAATAATAAGAATGGGGGTGGGGAAAACTAAAGATAACAAACAAAAGTCCTTTCTGGAATCCAGGGACACAAAGTCTTCATGCCACCTCCAGACAAAGTCCTTCCTCTCTGGAACATGACCTTCATCACAGGGGAGGCAATGGTACATCGGGGTCAACATGCTGCCCAAACAGTCCCTGTAGGATTCACCATCTTCTCTCTCGTGGAACTCTTCCCACTGCTCCAGAGCTTGAATAAAAAGGCCAAGAAAATACGATTGTATAAAGTCAGGTCTATGCCCCCGGGTCTTAAGAATCCACTAAGAGAACAAGGTCCAGGCAGCTGTTCTGACCACGAACCTTCTGTTCTCTCAAGCTAAAAGGACTCTCCAGAGAAGACGTGATGTTGATCATGATGATGAGCCAGTCCCGCGACCATCACTCACCAAACCACTCACTTGACCTGGTTTAATGATAGTGTCACAACCTCTTTGTAAGGTTACTAGTAGCATCAGCCAGAGCAACAGTTCTCAAATGTAAGCACACTCCAGAAGCACGTGAAGGGTTTAAGAACCCAGATTGCTGGACCCCGCCGCCACTGAGTTTACCCTTCAGTCATTCTGGGGTAGGGCCCAAGAACTGGTATTTCTAACAAATAAGTAGATGGTGCAGACTGTGCTCCTGGGGGTCATACTCACAAGTTAGGGTTCAGAAGAGACTCCATTCAAATGAAGTTCCAAAATCACTGTGGAAATTAAAAGACACTAGCTCCCTGGAAGAAAAGCTATGACAAACCTAGACAGCATATTAAGAAGCAGAGACATCACTTTGCCAACAAAGGTCCATATAGTCAACGCTGTGGTTTTTCCAGTAGTCATGTATAGATGTGAGAATTGGACCATAAAAAAAGCTGAGCACTGAAGAATTTATGTTTTTGAATTGTAGTGTTGGAGAAGACTCTTGAGAGTCCCTTGGACAGCAAGGAGATCAAACCAGTTAATCCTAAAGGAAATAAACCCTGAATATTCACTGGAAGGACTGATGCTAAAGCTCCAATACTTTGGCCACCTGATGGAAAGGGCCAACTCATTGGAAAAGACCCTAATGCTGAGAAAGATCGAAGGTAGGAGAAGGGGATGACAGAGGATGAGATGGTGGGATGACAGAGGATGAGATGGTTGGATGACATCACCAACTCAATGGACATGAGTTTGAGCAAATTCTAGGAGATGGTGAAGGACAGGGAAGCCTGGCATGCTACAGTCCACGGGGTCAAAAAGAGTCGGACACGACTGAGCAACTGAACAACAGCAACCCTGGGTTATCTACCCACAGCCGCACAATTTAAAAAATAGCTGCACTGAGGTTCCAGTCTAAGTCCTCTACTGATGCCAAGTCTTTCACACATTCCTGGTTGCCTCGTTGTCTCTTGGGGCTAAACCCAGGGAGGGTAAAGTGTGCAGGGCTGGCCCTGAATGTATCTAGTGTTTACAGCCTTTTGAAGAAGGTCTGAGGACAGGACAAGGGAAGGAAACAGGACCAGATGTGTGACACTTGGAAGAGGCCTGGTGGCCACTTGGGTCAAATTCTGCAGGAAGGAGAGATTTACAGCAGTCGTCCTGGCTTGCTTTATTTCCATGCCAATTCCACCACTTGCCAGATGCAGTCCACATGGAGACTGTGCCTAAGGTCCCAAGTCAAATGGTCACCCCATAAACTTGCTGTGAGGTCAGCCTCCAAAACCCAGACCAGTGCCATGTGACAGGATCCAAGTTGCAATGAAGTCAGTCCAACCGGTGGCTGTGACTCAGTTTCCTTGTTTATTCAAGAGGAAAATGATTCCTGTCCCCTCAAGGCCCCAGCACAACTGTGTAAATAAGCAGGATTTAAAAACAAATACCCAGTACTAGCAGCTCCTTTGCATAGGTGTTTTGTAAACATCCCCGACTTCAGCCATATCAGTGATGTGGAGCTCTCTGTGGAGGTTTGCAAAGCACTTTCCAAACGTGATCCTTGTAGTTGATGTTGGCACGAGCTTTAAAAGATTCCTGGATGGAAGTGTTTCCTGCAGATTTTAACTCGATCCTCTCCCCAGAATTTTTGTTATCACAGAAAATAAATTGACAGTTTTGCTCAGTGGCCATCCCATTTCAGCAGCTCCGTCTCCCGGCCTTGGCACCTCTACGCTTGCTGCCAGCAGCAGCCACATCAAGCACTCATTAAAGGCAAATTGGGTTTTTAAAAATAGTGAGACATCTGCATGTAGTGTTGTTTTATCATTACAATTAGGCAAATGGGCTTCTAAATCAAATGCAAAATGATTTCAGAAGGATTTATAGTCAGCACAAGACAACAGCGCAGGGCCAGCCCTGGACAGGTCAGCCGCATCCTTGCACGTCATCCGGCGAAGCTACTGGAAAGGGAGCCTGAGGGAGAACTCCGCAGCAGCTTTGCTACTCTGTCCCCATCACATTCACAGTCCCTGTGACTCTGTGGAGGGTGATTCCTGGCTCCTAGAATCCAGCTTGTAAAAGACAGAATCCTCTCACCTGTCTCCTGCCTGAGTGCATGCTAAGTCATTTCAACCGTGTCCAACTCTGTGCAATCCTATGGACTGCAGCCCGCCAGGCTCCCCTGTCCATGGGATTCTCCAGGCAAGAACACTGGAGTGGGTTGCCATGCCCTCTTCCAGGGGATCTTCCCCACCCAGGGATTGAACCTGCGTCTCTAACCTCTAACCTGTATTGGCAGGTGGGTTCTTTATCACTAGCGCTACTTGGGAAGCCCCTCCTATGTCCTGACCCTTCAAATCTCATCAGGGGAGCGTCTATTTACTGTACCTTTGGGAAGCACCAGCCTGCCACTAAATCCTGGGGATCACCACCTCCATCCTGCCCCAGATAAACTTTCAAAACTCCAAGGCAGTTTTTCAGAGCCAACTGCCTAGAAAAAAGGGTCAGTGATGGTTATCGATAAGCACCTGATCAATGTCTTTGACGTCTGGTGGTATTAATCATTCAGTCGTGTCCGACTCTTTGCAACCCCTTAAGTCTATCAGTCCCTTACACAGTTAATATTCCCTTGCAAAGAATCATGCCTTCTAAAATCAGCGAGATCTGTATCATCCATTCAATTCCCCTTTTTTGCCATGGCTACCAGACATCTCAAAACTAAATTTAATATTCAATTGCTGTCACTTAAGTAGCCTGGATTTTTAGTGTAATTATCTCTGCCCCTTCTTCTCTATGGTTTTCAGCTTCTATTTTATGTCTTATTGAACACATGCCAGCCTCAGAGCTAACATTAACCCTCCCTTTCAGCAGGGGTGGAAAGGATCTTACAGTGTTTCAGGGAGCTGGAAGTGGCCCAAATTCATTAATGAGCTGAGCCATAGACCAGTGTTCCTAATAGGGTTCTTAGGGTGTTAGAATGATCCCAGAAGGGAAGTGAAAAGAGACCTCTGATTCTATTTATCGAGTGTCCTCTCTGTCCCAGTCACCTCTAAATATCTGATTTCATCTAATCCTCACCACTACCCTCTGAAATTGGGTTAGTCAGTTTCTATAACCCTCAGTTGCCTCATCTGTACTCTGGGAACAGGTTTCTTATTCAAGTTCTCATGGTTAATTAATGGGGCTGGGATTAGCTGCATGATACATCTGACTTCAGAGCACACCCCAGCCCAGCCTACATAGTGCTTTTATGGGAAACAGAGAAGGACATAGCTCTGGCAAGACCCTGTCCCACAGTGCCAGAGATGCTGTTGGTCATGCAAACTGTGTGTTCTACAATCAGGGGCAAGCTAGAACCCCACTTCTTCATTCTCAGAAACAGCCCAGAGATAGACAGAGATCATCAGTCCTCACCAAAATCTTTGTTCTCCTTCTTTTGGGGTCATGTTACTCAGTCCCTGAGCCCTTAGGTGGGGCCACGTATATCCAGGGCATCGCAGGTTGCACTAGTAGTAAAGAACCTGCCTGCCAGTGCAGGAGATGAAAGAGACATGGGTTCAATCCCTGGGTCAGGAAGATCCCCTGGAGAAGGGTATGGCAACCCACTCCAGTATTCTTGCCTGGAGAATCCCACGGACAGAGGATCCTGGCAGGCTTCAGTCGATAGGATCACACAGAGTCAGACACAACTGAAGTGACTTAGCACATATGGCCCGTATACATCACTTCCTGGCTTGACCTGTAATCAACCCCCCACCCTCTCTCCCCCTCCCCCTGGCTGAACAGAACACCTTGAGGACGGGAAGGATGGGGTCCCGAATTGAGAGGAGTCTAGAGTCCTTGAATGACTCGGTGGAGCTGAGCCCATTTCATCTCCTTCAAATTGCATTGGACTGTGGCATGAATAAGAAATAAAATTTGATTTTGTTTAGGCTTCCTGAAATTTGGGGGTTATTTGTTATTGGGGGTCATTTGTTATGGTGCTTGACTCACCCTGCTGCTGCTACTGCTGCTAAGTCGCTTCAGTCATGTCCAACTCTGTGCGATCCCATAGACAGCAGCCCACCAGGCTCCGCCGTCCCTGGGATTCTCCAGGCAAGAACACTGGAGTGGGTTGCCAATTCCTTCTCCAAAGCAAGCGTAACCATGTTGCTTCCTTTTAACAGGCTTGCTGAAAAGATTGCAGGGACCTAAGTTTCAAAACTTAATACAGTTCTGATTCAAGAGATTGTAGGGAGGACATGATTCAGTTTCCTTGTTCCTCTAACTGAAGTTGTCCACAAATCACCCCTACTCGAAGGAGCTTCAAGAACATTTCAGGTTAATCTCCCTTTCTGCTCAGAGCATCAGTCATACCTGTGAGTCATAGAACTGCAGGGTGTTCGAGCTGAAAGGCACCTCTGAGATAATTATCACAAATTTGGAAGATAGGAAAACGAAGGCCAAGATGTCTGGCTTGCTGGGGATATCAGAGCTGAGGCTAAAACCCAAGGCTGGTGACTCTGGATCCAGGGTTCCTGTTCTCCCTGGACAGATGGAAGCCAGGCTCAGGTGGCTAAAGAGATGAAGGCAGCCCAGCCTTGTCTGTCAACCCTCCTAGGGAAGCCAGGAGTGTTCAGAGGAAGGCTGCTCTGTGGATGGAGCCCGCTGGTGCCCTCCACTGGACAGACTCAGTCCTACACCTCCAGACTGTCCAAATTGCAGGATTCCTAACCGAGACAGGGAGCTATGGCAACGCTCTCTGGGTGTCCATAGCCACAATCAGCGCCTGTGTTAAAACCCCTTTGAGATCGTGAGCTAGTCCCTGGCATGTCCCGCATTTCCCAGTCAATGGATCCTGCCTCCCATACAAATGTATGTCACTTCAGGCAGGGACACTTGAGTCGACTTCTCTTTCATGCCAAGAGTGGGGAACAGAGCTTCCCAAATCACAGCCTCCTCTCTTTCCAGCCCCTCGACTCTGCTTCACCGCCTCTGTGAAAACAGAGAATGTCCTCCCTCTAAGGTCCTGTCTCTTTTAAAAAAAAAAATTTAGTTTCCAGCTCTCCATGAAATTAGCATTTGTCCTCTCTAATTGTATTTGCGGACACATCAGAATAGAAAAGAAAGGAACCCAGGAGAAAAAGAGGTAATAAAAGCTTCCATCTAAATGACACCCGGGTGGAAAATGAGAAACGGGGCCCGGAGGCCAGTGTGCTTGTTGCAGCCTCTCTGCAGGCTGCCCTGAACAAAAGCTTGCTGGGGACGAAGTGCGGTCTGGCAGTAGCCAGCATGCTGAACAGGGAACCAGAGAGGAATTGTTCTCTACTGAAAAGGCAATTTTCTCCGAGATGGCGAGGAGCCTCTGCCTGACACTGAGACTCAATTTCCCCAGCTCTTTAAAGCAAATGATTAAATAATCATGGTAAGTCAGACATGACATTTTATCTCACCAGTTCCCTTTGTGTGTGTGTTAGTCACTCAGTCGTGTCTGATTGTTTGCGACCCCGTGGACTGTAACCAGCCAGGCTCCTCTGTCCGTGGAATTCTCCAGGCAAGAATACTGGAATAAGTTGCCATTCCCTTCTCAAGGGGATCTTCCCATCCCAGGGGTCGAACCCAGGTCTCCTGCATTGCAGGTGGAGTCTTTATTGTCTAAGCCACCAGGGAAGCCCAGTTCCCTTTGCAGAAGTACAAAACCAGGCCCAGAAAAGGACAGGACTTAACATAAAATCACCCCACTGAGACACTCAGCGCAGAGCTCAGGGCTCTCTCCTTTTCCCTACACAAGAAATGCAACTCTCCATCTACCTGGGGTGTAGTCCTGTCCATCCCCAGAGGGAAAGAACAAGCAACATTTTAAAGTACTTCTGCCCCAAGATTTTAGGAACCAGGAGTTCCAGTGAACACTGAACATGCCATAAGGGGCTGATTCCAGATGTCTTGGGTGAACTCAGAGATGTAAGTCAGGGGACTCAGGGTTCTAGACAAATCTACCATAATGCCAGTCGTGGGTAATGAGCCTGGCCACCCTGCTCCATAAGATTAGCATGAAAGATTTGATGAAAAAAATATAATCCAAAATTTTATCTTGCTTTGTTTCTGGAGAGGAGACCCTTAGGGTGAATCTCAACTGATTTCTTTATTCATAACCATTTAAAACAGATGGACTCATAGAAGGTACATGAAATGAATTTCAGGACTCTGCTCCCTAAACCAGCTTGGAGGCTTACACAGGAAGCTGAAGACCCGCAGACTCCAGAACATTCTCAGAGCATAAAAGGAGTTTCTTAATTATTTATAAAAATGGCTATTTATTTGAGTACCATCCTCTTCATCATCTAGGTCCCTGGCAGCTTCCTGATGGATGAATGCATCCTACACCCTCTCACCTAACACCACATCTTGCCCACAGGTCCCTTCCCAGCCTCAGAAAGTCTTGAAAACAAAATCTTTGCTTTGTTTCCTTCTGTATTCCCAGCAATGAGGACATCTAATGTGTCATAGGTATTCAATACATATCTGCTGAATGACTGAATGAATAACATTACCCTGTTTTTGCTCCAAGATTCTGTTTTTTGTTTATGTTACTCTCCATCCATCATCCATCTCACTAGAATGAGCCTTCCCCGAGAGGAGACGCCTGTCTTATTCCCACCATATCACCATTGCCAATAATAGTATCTGACACATAATAGGTGCTCAATAAAAAGATGTTGAATTAATGCTTCAGAACCCTTGAGCTAGGACTTCTGTTTGGGCTGGGGTCAAGGTGATTATCTCAATCAAGAAACCTACCTGCCTGCACTCATGTGCAAGAAGCTGGGATAAATTTTTAAAGGTATAAAGCATGTACCTTCCTCCCAAATTGCCCAGAGATTCATAGGGGAGATGGAGACCTGAACAAATGATTGCAAATGCCTCAATAAGGTGTGAACAAGATGTTTTGGAGGTACAGAGCAAGAAGCCATCTCTATTTCAAACACCAAGAAGTCTTCAGAGAGCATGTGATACTTGAATTTGTTGTTGAAGTAAAACAAAGAGGTGAAAATGTGGAAAAAGACATTCAATGAAGGGACGATTTGAAGGCAAACGTGTGTTCAAGAAAGAGTCTAGTTAGGAGGGAGTGTGAAAAGGTTGAGGCTAGAATTTCTGGTCCAGACCAGGTCATGCTGAGAAGTTTAACTTTGGTCTATAGGCCAAAAATTCCCAAACTACTCAAACTGAGAACAATTTCTCCCCCTTTTTAAGAACTCTTTGTAAACCAGCTGTATGAAGGTGAAGTATTCATTCATATAGGACAAATAAAACTTCAAAGTCCAAAAACGTATGAAGTCCATACTTTCACTCCAGAAACATAAAACGATGATCAGCAATTACAATTTAAGAAGCAAATGATTTCCGTGCTTCACTGACTGTCATTTGATAAGTATATCTTTTAAGTCGTTTGATTAGAAAACAAAGAAACATGTAACTGTATGACATACGCAAGACTTATTAAACAAATCTGTTTTGTATTGCACGGATGGCCACAGAATTAACCTGTATAAAAAAAATGACTCCCCTGTCTCCTGGATGCACTGATAGTTACATGGAGCACACTTGTGGGTTACTGAGCCCTAGTTCTACAGGGTGTCCTCTACAGGCGGGGAACCACTGCCAAAAGTCATAGGAAGTCATAAACGATGGTGTGTGCGCGTGCGTGCTAAGTCACTTCAGTCATGTTCGACTCTTTACAACCCTATGGACTGTAGCCCACCAGGTTCCTCTGTCCATGGCAAGAATACTGGAGTGGGTTGCCATGATCTGGCTGTTAGCCAGCAGTTAACTTGCAGATTAGAGAAGGGTGCTCTGGGGTACTGGAACAAAGGTGTCCTCATTTGTGAAAGACAGATGAACAGAGGCAAGGATCTCACCCCACTTCTTGCTCCATAGCCTACCCCAGCTCGGAAGAACAACCACCAAGCGATGGCCCATAGGGAACAGTGAGCCACACCGCCCTCTCCTGTTAATTTTCAACCACTCTGCCCTGACCACCAGAAAGGGGAAAAAGTCTTAAATGAATCATATGCAGTCTTGCAGGCTGGGCCCCACACTCTTCCAAGCACCTAACATTTTGGTTAATTTCCTTCTAGACTTTTCCCTGGGTGTATCAGGATCACAGCGCCACGTTCACTTTTTCTTCCCACTCTCTATATTATTCATACTGCTGTGTCATAAAACATTTTTCTAAAAACACGATTTTTAGTTGTCACATAATATTCCACTCAAGAATGCCCCGTAATTTACCATGCTCCCATTGTTGGGCGCATAGAGGGTTTCCAATATTTCACTATTATAAATAGCTCTGTGAGGCACATTCTCGCACATAAATCTCTGTGCACATCTCTGATTATTTCCTTGGGGCAGATTCCTAGGAGTGTGATTGCTGGAATGTTTGCCATTTTGATGGATCTCACGCTGCACTGTTCCCCCCCTGCCTGGTGTTTTAGTGGCAAAAGATAAATACCCATGAAGGGATGCATGTAGGGGGTTAAAGAAAAAAAAAAAAAAGAGCTCTAAGTGAGCGCCGCTGATGTATCTCAGCAAAAAGGAGATCCTTCCCAAGGGCTAATCTGGGTGACAAGCAAGGCTAGTTATTTATTCATGGCATTTAACTGACCCCTTCTGTCCAAAAGGGACTGACCTCGAAGAAGAACTCATATATCATATGAAAATGTCAGGGGGAGTGGGAAAGAGAAGACTGCCAATGGTGCAGGGACTCAGCGGCCCAAGACCCAAAGAGAATGACAACAGGCAGAGTAGGAGGGCTCTTTGTTGTCTGCCCTCTGCCGCAAGAATTGCCAGATAAAACACAAGATGCCCCGTCAAATCTGAATTTCCAATAAACATCAAATAATTATTTTAGTAAGTGTGTCTCACGAAATGTTGGGGACATAATATACTAAAAAAAAAAATACTCTTCTGAAATTCTAATTTAACGGGAATGGTGGATTTTTATTTGTTAAGTTGGGCAAATCTACCTGCTGCACCATTATTGCACAGGAGCTCTTAAGAGCAGCAATCACACCATTTGGGAGGTGAACATGAATTGAGGGGATATAGCGTGGTGTCCAGGAAATTGAGAGCACTAGTTTAAAGGAGGTGGGGCTGCAGCTTGTTACCAATGAGGGGATTTATTTACAGGATCTCAGCTCAAGGATCCCTGCACTTGAGAAGGCCACAGAGAGGGACTACCCTGGTGGTCCAGTGGTTAAGAATCTGCCTGCCAATGCAGGGGACACAGGTTCGATCCCTGGTGTAAGAAGATCCTACATGCCATGGAGCAACTAAACCCACACATCACAACTACAGAAACCTCGTGTGCCCAGAACCTGTGCTCAGAAACAAGAGAATCCATCTCAATGAGAAGCCCATGCACTGCACTGTAGCCCCCGCTCGGCACAACTAGAGAAAGCCCGCAACCACAGCAACAAAGACCCAGCGCGACGGAAAATAAGATAAATAAATAAACACAATTTTAAAAAAGAGTCACAAAGAGATCCAAAGATACTGGCGGGGGGGGGCTCTGATTGCAGCCTCTTCAGGACACAGGGCTCGGGGGGCACAAGGATTGCTGGCATAGACTAAGGCTATACCCATTGCAATTTTTCCAGGAGGAACATAAGGGAGGCAGCTACAAACAAGCCGAAAAATAGTTTTCTCCCAGACCTCGCTTCTGCCAGCAAACTGCTTTATTTAAGAAAGGAGAAGGAAAAGAAAACTCTCCCTTTACACACACACACACACACACACACACACACCCTTTCCTGTGGTCGTGCCTTGGCAGTCCCTCGCACAATATGCTCTAAATTAATAGCTTCAGGGAGATAATGGTTTATAAAGCAGAAGTTTGTATGCAACCAGGGAAAATGCTCTGCTCCTCATTATACAGCTATATTTTTCTTTTGCAGTCAGATTATGGGCAAACAAGGTTAAATGCACACACAGACACACACACAGAGGCAAACAGGCTTCAATTTTCTGCTCTGTGACCCGCCGCCTCAAACTCCCTTCTTTGACTTTGCTTTGATGATTTTTCTTGCTTCCATGTTTCTCCTTGTCCTTACCTCCCTCCTTATCTTCTCCGGCTCATTATACTTTGCTGTTGCTGGTCGGTTGCTAAGTCGTGTCCAACTCTTTGTGACCCCACAGACTGCAGCATGCCAGGCTTCCTTGTCCTTCACCATTATGCTTGGTCCTTGTTTATTTTCTTTTCCCCTTTTTCCTTTTTCTATTTCTGTGCTTTCTTGGTTTTCTTATTCTTCATTCTTTTTTTAAAGATTTTTTTTTGATGTGGACCACTTTAAAAGTCTTTATTGAATCCATTACAATATTGCTTCTGTTTTTATGTCTTGGCTTTTTGGCCAGGAGGCATGAGGGATCTCAGTTCTCCGACCAGGGATCAAACCTGAACCCCTGGCAGTGGAAGGTGAAATCTTAACTACTGGACCACCAGGGAAGTCTCTTATTCATTCTTTGTCTTTCTCTTTGAAGCAGGAGTATGGCCCAGTCAAAAATAAATTGAAAATCATAGAATGTTAGGAAAAAAATGTGTCTTTGAAATCATTCTGATGCCAAGAAACTGAGGTTCATGAACGCTGAAGGGACTTTGTCAAGACAGCATGGTTTCTGAGTGCTGAGGACTGGGGTCCAATCAGCCCTCCCTTAACTCAGTTCCCTTTCCACTGAAGCAAACTCTTTCTCCTAAGGTCTGGCATCATTTGGTCAGCTGAGGGGCTTTCTGTTTTGGGCTGAACTATGTTCCCCAAAGTGATAATTCTATGTCCTAACCACCCCTCTTCCTCATACTTGTGAATACGACCTTATTGGAAAACAGGCTTTTAGCCAATGTGTAATCATGTTAAGATGCAGTCATGCTGAAAGAGGCCAGGCCCTAAGTCTGATGGCCCGTGTCCTTATAGGAAGGCTCTGTAAAGACACAAGAACACTGAGATATACAAGAAGGCCATGTGACATGGGGGAGGGGCTGGAGCAAGGCAGCTGTAAAATCTAAGGCTGACCGATGGACTGACAACTTGGGAGAGAGGCAGGAGACCTCTCCCTCAGAGCCTCCAGCAAGAATCAACCCTAAGTTTGGACTTCCCGCCTCCAGAATTGTGAGAGAATGTGTAAGTCAGCCATGATGTGATCGTGTGTTACAGCAGCTGCAGGAACTAATGCACCTTCCCATGTTCACACTCAACAAACACAGAGCGGGTGGACCAGAGTCTGGAGTGTGGATCCACAGCCCCTTGGCCCAGGCTCTCCTCCCTCCTCTAAGAGCTGCCGCATCATCCTTAGAAAAAGGACCAGAGGAACATCTCCCACGGCCAGAGGTCAGACCTGGGATTTCTGAGCTATAAGCAGGACAACACATGGTCCCTGCTTTCCAGATGCTTCTGTATAAAGAAGACCATGCTAAGTAATGGCTGCAGGGCTTTCAAAAAGGAGGCCGGGCTGGAGAATTAGGGGCAGAATGGATACATATATATGTATGACTGAGTCCCCTTGCTGATCGCCAGAAACCATCACAACATTGTTAATCGGCTATACCACAACACAAAGTAAAAAGTTTAAAAATAAAAATTAAGAAAAATAAAAGCAACATCCATTTGATTTAACCTCCCCCCAAAGAAAAGGGGGACCAGGCTGCCATAGCCCCAAATCAAGGAACTTCTGAACCTGAAGCTCCATCCAGAGGGAAAAGAAGAACAGCCCTTTCTTTCCAGAGCAGGACACCCCTCAGATCCTGGGGGATGGCAGAGGGCAGGCCAACCACGAGGACGCTCCTGTGAGCCAGCAGCTCTCTGAGGCTTGGATGTGCAGCACGTCCCAGAGGAGCTCGAACACTCCTGACAGCTGGCCTTAGTTTGACTGGGGCAAGTGAGGAAGGGTGGGCAGGGGATTTGGGAGCTGTGAAGGAGGGAGTCCCACGCTGCCTGAGACCACACACCCCGGGTCTGCATTGGGCCCAGCCTTTCAGCCCTTTGGGGCTTCCCTGGTAGCTCAGAGAGTAAAGAATCTGCCTGCCATGCAGGAAACCAGGGTTCGATACCTGGGTTGGGAAGGTTCCCTGGAAAAGGGAATGACTACCCGTTCCAGAATTCTTGCCTGGAAAATCACTTGGATGGAGGAGCCTGGTAGGCTACAGTCCATGGGGTCGCAAGGAGTTGGACACGACTGAGTGACTTCACTTTTCACTTCCAGAATTCTTGCCAGGAGAATCCCAAGGACAGAGGAGCCTGGCAGGATTCAGAGTCAGACACAACTTAGTAACTAAGTACACACACACCTTGAATCCCAGAACTGCCAAGCGGCTCAGCCAGGCCCAGGGGGAGCTCTTCTTCCTGTACAGGGTGTGGAGAAAAATAGTGGGGAGGGGCTCTTCCAAAGCCCACCAGTTCAGCAGAAAACAGGTGGCCGGCCCTGCACTCTGGGCCCTGTTCAACTGTGACTCTGGGGGACTTGGCTCCAGCAAATTAAAATGTCCTTTATATTTATAACAGGGACAATAATCCGCCTTAGGTTTTGAAGTCAAGGCAGAATAGAGTCAATTCTGCTCCCTTGTCAGATGCTAATCTGACTCACTGATAATGAAGAAAGGAGAAGGAAATCAGAGGGGAAAGCCAGGTTGGTCTGCATCGTCAGAGGATTTGCAAGGGAAGGGGGGCTTTGAATTAAAATTCAGTATTAGGAGGTAGGGAAATCAAATGCAGAGAGACTAGCCTAAAAGTGATACAGGAGTTGATGGGGAGAGAGAGAGACAGAGATGGGGGTGGGTGGCGGGGGGAATGACAGCTGTGCTGGCTTAGGGAGAAAAGAATTGGAAGAAATGGAATAATAATGCTGTACATCTGAAATCAGATTACAGATTCCCCTCCTGAATTAACTCCGGGGAGAGCGCTGGGGGCAAAGTGTGGGGGGCGCCGGATGGTAACAGTGGATTTTCAATGAGCCTTTATCTTTTATTTTAGTTTCCCCACTTAGTTTGTGAGTTTGGGCTCTTCTGGGCGGGGAGGGAGATCAGTAAAGCATTAAGAGCTGAAGGAGAGAAGCAGAGTGAAAGAACTAACAAATAGCACCTTCTGTGTCTGGCTCGAGAGAAAGTTCAGAATCGGATTCGGCAGCTTTTGCCCCATGTCTTGAATTAAAAGATTAAACAAAAAAGTAGTGTCTCTCTCTCTTTTTTTTCATCCAGAAAATGGAGAGTACAAAAAAATTTTCTATTCCCAAAGTTTGAGTTTACATGTCCTGGCATGTCCCTCCCAATCCATCCCTTGGGTGTCTTTGTCCCTGTTTTGGGGGGACACAGTGCAAGCTCTTTAACAAGCTCTAGAGATCCCCTAAGTGAGACGTAAAACATCGCATGGCATCTATTTCAAGGCAGATCATCCCAAACACGCCCCCCAAATTCACCGAAAACTCATCAAGCTATTGGCATATGATGCAGGAAAAATAAAAACCAGAGGGAATTGTATTTATATAAGGAAAACCTGTTCTACTGTCAAATGATTCAAAGGATAAGAAAGTGACTCCTTCTGCATTGAGCTTCAGCCAGTGTCCCCTCTCTTCTGCCCGTTGGCTGTCATTTTCTAGACCAGAGCTGCTCCCATGCTGGAAGATTCCTGCCTTGGCCTCTGTTTCTCCATGTTAACTGAAACTGGGTCCCTTGTCTTCTCCTCACTGTCTTAGCCTGGGTGGCTATCACAAAGTGCCATAGACCAGCTGACCTACGAACCGCAGAAATTATTTCTCATAGCTCTGGAGGCTAGAAGTCCCAGATCAGGGTGCCAACACGGTTGAGTTCTGATGAAGCCTTCTTCCAAGCTGCAGGCTGACTTCTTCTTGTACATTCACTTGGTAGAAAGGGGGTGAGAGGCATATGAGATCTAAGTTAGATAAAAGTTAAAAGTGCATACCAGCACAGGACCAGGTAGCAGGCACTTTTCTGCCCTGTTCCCCCTAGCGGTCATCACCCAGAATTGTCAGTATTCATTTGCCTTTGGTGATGCCTGCTAGAGAGTGACCTCTTGAGAGTGGAGATGCTCAGGTAAGCGTTGCATCCCCAGAACCTACCATCACATCCATCCTTAAGACAGGAGGCTCACAAGAACAAACCTCCCAGGACTTGCACTCTGCCTAAGGCTGCTTTGGGCCCTGCGACTCTCTGATGTTTGCCCCACACAAAAGAACCCCTTGGTTCAAAAAAACAAAAGTCCTCCCTGGAGAAAGCCCAGCTATTTACTGAGTGCCACCTGCCACATGGGTTAATCCAGCCCTAGACTTTTCCTTTATGGCCAAGCCCATTTCAACCACAGCTGATGTTCCATCTGACCCTCAGAACCGTTGAGAAATGAGGGGCAATAAATCGCCATCCATTGGCCCAGCCCTGGCTCGCTGCCACCGCCATCACCTCTGCCTCCACACCTCAGAAGAAAGACTTACCGGAGCCGCAGATGATGCCGAACTTCAATTAGGCCCTGCTGGCAAATTAGTCACGCAGGGTGACATTTTCCAATCATGGAACATTAGCATCCTCCCTAATTATGAAATTGTGGAGCTGACTTGTTTGGGAGCAAACAAGACCCTTGCTCCCAGCATTCTCGAGCGTGTGCACAGGAGCACACGCATCCAAGTGCACACACACATGCAGGCTCGTGCTTGGGGCCATGGGGCCACGAGACCATGGGGTCATGGGGCCACAGGGCCAGGGAATCCGCTTCTCCTCCAAGGTTGTTAAAAGTTGACTTTGCATTTTGCTTGGAAGAGAGGAAAATGCCATGAAGGAAACCCATAAAGCTGAGGGAGCATTTCTAAGAATTTCGCAGATGAACAGAATTGCAGGAAACAAAGGCTGTGGTGCTAGAAACATTAAACCAGTCTGAGACAACACCGTCTACTCTTTCCATTTAGACCTATTGTCAAGGGTCCGAATTTGAGAGCGAGATGCCTCAGGTTCCCTCTGATGCTTGCCTATTCTTTGAGTTTGTGGATCTTGTTGGACCTAACCTCCCCTCCCACACCTGTAAGATGGGAACATCTACTTCTCCAGATTCATTCGTTCAGCAAAGATTTACTGAGTGTCTCCACCACGCCGGGCACTGCCCGAGGCCCTGAAGACAGTGGTGAATGAGGAAGCATAAACGCATCTGTAAACATCTACACGTGGCCTGACACCCTTACCACTTCAGTGCAAGGATCCCGAGCATCATGGCAGAAACACGGGTCACCCAGCGGTCGGCGGGTAGCCACAGCCTAACAACACTGGCCTTGGGGTTTTCCCTGGTTACAGAGGCAGCTCTTCCAGGTCAAGAGTCTCTTCTGAGCAGCTCTTCCTGCTGGAACCTCCCGATCGGTATTAGATACAGTTTGTGTCACTAAAAAGGAATGAACTTTTAGAGAGTGTGAAAAAAAAAGTTAAGTATACAAGTGAGTGGTTATAGGCATTTCCATATTAAAAGTGAGGGAAATAGAGAATAAATGATTGGCACATTATATATATATGTAAATATATTTATATATGCTGTTCTGTGCTCAGTCACATCTGACTCTTCATGATCCTACTAACTGTAGCCCTCAGTCTATGGGATTATGCTGGCAAGAATACTGGAGTGAGTTGCCATTTTCTCCTCCAGGGAATCTTCCCGACCCAGGGGTCAAACTTATGTCCCTTGTGGCTCCTGCATTGGCAGGCAGATTCTTAACTGCTGAGCCACCTAAGTGTTAGTTCCTCAGTCATGCTGGACTCTGCAACCCCGTGGACTATAGCCTGCCATGCTTCTCTGTCCATGGAATTCTCCAGGCAAGAACACTGGAGTGGGTTGCCATTCCCTTCTCCAGAGGATCTTCACAACCCAGGGATTGAACCCAGGTCTCCTTCATTGCAGGCAGATTCTTTACTGTCTGAGCCACCAGGGAAGCCCTATATATATATATGTAAAATACTAATGCACATATGTATATATGTGCATGCTTGTGTATATATATATGTGCACATGTGTGTCTGTTTATAAGTGTGTGTGTGTATGTGTCTGTGCTGTGTGTAGTGTTTATGCACGTGTGTGTAGTCATACATCCACTTCCATGTTCTGTTTATTTGAGTTACCTTAAGGTATAACTAAGCACGTTAATTTTCTAGCAAAGGGCCTAGCACACAGTGGGCATCACTAAGCATTATCTATCAGTCCTCTTGCTGTCCTCGCTTTAGGACACTGGAAATTGATGACAAGCCAGCTCCTCTATGCAGCACCACCAGTGCTGCACTTCTAAAGAACACAGAGGTCTGCACTTGCAGCTCTACTAAAATAAAGCCTGGCCACCTCGCCACTTCTTCATATATAACACTACTACCTAACCAGTCCACTGTCTCTCATCTTGACGGTGACATGGTCAGGTCAGAGGGGCAGAGACAGCCACCACCTTGCCAGTAAGCCCAATGCCGCCCACACTGAACCTGGGAAAGACAGCTGCTCATTCAGATTTACACTTTGCGGGTCCTCCTTCCTCCCACCTGAGGTCACCGCTCCACGCACACTGTCAGGGAACGACTACTTGAGCTCTGCGCGCCATGGAGCTGGCTTAGGCTTTTGAGCTCCCTGCATTAGCCTCCTGTTTGCCCACGCACTCTCCACTGCTCCGAGCGCGCCAGCTCTAATTAGCAGCCAGAGGCAGACCTTCCAGGCTGTGTTCTCTTGAAGTATTGCTCTCTCCCCTCTGAGTTGTATGAGAGCAAAACAACCCAGACAGAGCCCGGCCCCCTCCCCATGGCGCACCGCCAGTCGTGAAGACGTCATTGGATTGCCTGCTCTGTTTTTTTTTAAGTGCCGTTCCTTGTCGCCACAGATTGATCTGCCAGTTAAATATTTAGACGTGCTCATCTGCCTTTGTCATAAAAACACCTCTTGACTTTGAGCAATGAGCAAGGAGGCACTGAGGCTGTAGCTATTCCCTGCCTGAAACCTGGAGAGAGAGGGAGGCGGCGTTCAAAGGAGTACACCACCTTGAATCCAATCAACCCACGTTGATCGAGTTCAGCACACCCAACCTCCAGATTTGGGAAGGGCCTACACGGGGGACTTCCTATCCTCTTCCTGGGTTTTACTCAACCAGACCCACTGGTCCCTCTCAGTCCGTCTGTCCTGCCCCAGCCCTCCCAAACATCAAATGGCTTTCCCGCCAGTTCGTTCAGTCATCTTCATCATATCCTAAGAAAACTAAAAGTGCCAGCAATGTGGCAGGACACATCAATCACTCATGAGCTGAGACTCCTTGTCCTGATTTACTAGTGGCAGCTGGGGCTCACAGAGGTAAATGAATGGTTGGCCAAGGCCGCTCAGGAAGGAGAGAGGGGCCTGTGACTACAACTTAGGTATCCCAACTCCCACAACTGTGTTCTTTCCCCCAGATATCCAGAGAAAGTCACCACCTACATGGACCCTCAAAACTCATGCTTGATCACCTCAGCCAAAAAGTCCCTTATTCCTCTGCAACTTCTGCAGAAGCAGAAGATCTTTCCTGGGAAAGCTGGCTTGTTCCTGTTCACAGGGAGAAGTTAAAGGGCAAACAGACGGGACCACTCAGCTCCCAGCTTGAACGTTTAATCTAGAAGGTACCTTTCAGAGCCTTGGCCTTCAAAGCTCTGGGACGCTGCTCTGCACTGGCTGAACATAAAGTGGACTTTGGGAGATGGGAGGCCAGTAAAAGCTCTTCAAGGGTGGTCAAGGAGGGTTTGGGGCAAGGTGAGGGCAAGGGGGTCCTACAATGGACCACAGAGGACAGCACAGCGTGGAGACTATTTGAATGCTAGTGCAACAAGCCCAGTGTTTGCTCTGATGGAAAAAAAAGTTTGCAAAGAAATCCTGCCTTTCATTGCCCTGTTCAGTTGGAACTGTCTGAGAAGAAGGCTAAGCTGAGTACCGCATGGGATCAAAGACTGCAGGAAAAGAAGAGACTTCTGCTCAGAGTGTTCACAGGCTCTGCGGTGAATAGTTAGATGGAAGGGGTCAGTTACTGGATCCAGCTGTCTCACAGATGAGAAGACTGAGGCTTCAAGAGAATTCTGAGTGCCTTACAAGAGAATTCTCTGCTTGTCAGTAGCAAGAGTTCAGAATTCCCAACTCCCAATCCAGCTTACTAGTTCTATCTCCAATCCTTCCATCTCTCAACTCTGTGTGTTGACTCCGAGTCCTTTACGGCTGTATGTGTTCTTCTTGGAACGCATAGGGGCCTCAGGTGGCTCCGTCTTACGCAAGTTCCACTGGTGACATTCAAGAAAAGACTTCCCTCTCCTGGCCCATAAATTAGCTTTGCTAAAGTCACATCCACAATCCTCAGCTCAATCAATCCATCCATGATGGTAGAGACAGAGAGTGGAATCAGCAGCCTCCACCAGAAGGACCAGAAAGGGAAGAGAGGCAATTTCCCCAAAGAAATGGCAGGAAAAAGAAATCGAGATAAATACAGTAGATGCCCACATACAAAAACAACTCAGACATTCATGCTTCATGAGATTTTTTTTTAATGCAATCTCAAAATTTTCTGCAGAATATTTTATATTTTAGATTCAAGGAACAGGGAAGAAAAAGCCAAACTCGGGTCTCTGATCCTAACTCATATTTTCCAAGCTGATTTTTTTTCAGAGAAGGCCTGCCTTTGGAGTCATCAGGAGCTGTGCTGAGCTGCTAATAAAATAGTATGTTCTTCCATTTGACTACTGTTTTATTATGAATATGCTTCCCTCTTGGCTCAGACTGTAGGAAACTTGCCTACAATGTGGTAGACCCGGGTTCGATCCCTGGGTCAGGAAGATCCCCTGCAGAAGGAAATGGCAACCCACGCCAGTATTCTTGCCTGGAGAATTTCATGGACAGAGGAGGCTGGTGGGCTACAGCTCATGGGGTCACAAAGAGTGGACATGACCGAGCAACTAACGCACTTTATTTTGAAAATCCTTCCTCCATCAGGTATCACCAGTGGAAGTTGTGTAAGAGTTGTAGGAGCAGAATGGTGAAAAATAAGATGTGTAGATAGCAAATCCCTGATACTTCTTCAACCCTCTGTGCCCCCCACCCCACCTGACTGGTCTTTTCCTGAACCTGCACTTGTAAAAGCCAAAGGAAGTGATTAAGAAGAAGACAGGGGAGAAAAGTATAAAGTGGGATGTGCAGTCAAGGGAGGTTGGCACCTGCTCCTACCTGGGAGGCAGACTTCAAAAGATTCTAAGTCAAGCTTCAGAGCCCTTCCCCATCACCCAACCTCCACATTAGCTCCTTGGGAAGCTCTGTATTAGAAGAGTCTCACATTTCTCCAGAGAAGGCATACAGATGGCCAATAGGCACATGAGAAGATGCTCAACATCATCAAAACTACAATAACGAATCACTACACATCGGTCAACCCACTCGAGTATTCTTGCCTGGAGAATCCCATGGGCAGAGGAGCCTGGCAGGCTACAGTCCATAAGGTCGCAAAGAGTCAAGTATGACTAAAGTGACTTAGCATGAATGCACACATCAGTCAGAATGGCCATCACTAAAAATCTATAAATAGCAAATGCTAGAGAGCATGTGGAGAAAAAGGAACCCTCTGATACTGTTGGAGGGAATGTAAGTTGGTGCAGCCACTAAGGAAAACACTATGGAGTTGCCTCAGAAAACTAAGCATAGTGTTACCATATGATCCAGCAATCCCATTCCTGGGCATGTATCAAGACAAAACTATAATTCAAAAAGATCCATGCACCCCCATGTTCATAGCAGCACTGTTTACAGTAGCCAAGATAGGGAAGCAACCTCAGTGTCCATCAACAGAGGAATGGATAAAGAAGATGAGCACACACAAATGATGGAATGCTACTCAGCCTTTAAAAAGGAAAGAAATAATGTCATTTGTAGCAACATGGATGCAACTGGAGATTATCATACTAGGTGAAGTAAGTCACAAAGAGAAAGACAAATGCCACATGTCATCACTTATATGTGGAATCTGAAATATGACAGAAATGAACCTATCTACAAAACAGAAGCAGACTCGCAAACATAGAAAACAGGCTTGTGGTTGCCAAAGGGGAAGGGGTTGGAGGAGGGATGGAGGAGGAGGTTGGGGTTAGAAGATGTAAGGTATTATATATAGAATGAATAAATAACCAAGTACTACTGTATAGCATGGGGTAACCTTATTCAACTGTGTTAAATGATGATAGAAAAGGTTTTTTTAAAAAAAGAATACATATATGCATATATATGCATAACTGAATCACTTTTCTATATATAACAGAAACAGAAATTAACATAATATTGTAAATCAACTACACTTAAATTAAAAATAAATAAATAGAAGAATCTCAAAGATTCCAGCCGATGATGTTGATAACACTGAACAATAGCGTTAGATGACTCAGAGATTAGTGTTTCCAACTAAAGGACCTTGAGCAAATTACTTAGCATTTGTGATCCTCAGTTCCCTCATCTATAAAAGGAGAAGAGTGGTTGTTACCCCTATACCCAGAGTTGTCTTGAGGAGTAAACGAGAAAACATCTTTAAAATGCTTAAGCACTCAAAAAATGTTAGATGTCTTGTCATTAGTAGCTGTGTATATGTTGAGTCCACAGACTGAAGGAAAAGTATGTCTCAGCCAAACATGCACCGTTTTTCCAGTGTGCTGTTTTAATGAATTAACTATAAACTCATTGAAAACTGGCACTGAATAGTGTCCCCTACAATAATTATGTTTTCTCTGTCAGCGAGCAGTCACAGTATAGCTACTCCTGTGCTGTTTTTTTCAATTAAAAGAATCCCCATACTCACAAAAATAGGTGGAAAAGCACCAGTATACATCACAGTATGGTCTTTAGAGTGACTTAGATTCTGCAGACGTTATAACTCAAATCCAAAGCTGAGCACTGGATCGCTATCATTTTCAAAGAATGACGCTCTTTCTCTACTGCCCTTTACTACTATTGCTTACAAAGAAATTAGGTAGAATTCATGGCATCAGCAAGCATTAAATATCCCCATCTGTCCTGCTTACCCTAGGAGTTTTGCTCACCTGGATTTTTCTCTCCTGCCCATGACGGATGGCCAGGAGTCACACTGTCAGATTGACTTCCAATCCATAAATAGCTCTGCCAGTTAGATGCCATGGGGATAACATTAATACCAAACACAAAGACTAAATAAAAAGCCTTTAGCAACTGAATGGCCCTTAGATTTCAGAGTTATTGATCCAGGGGAGCCTGCTAAGTTATTATGACTACAGTTCTGCTCTGAGAAATCTGTGATCCTGAGAAAAGTTAGCAGAAGTCACAGTCACCTTTAACTACAAAGTACAGCAATGGGACTGTGGGGCTGGCTCATTGCCCCCTGCTATATTCCAAGGCCTGTATCCTTTCATCCACATTCTGAATCAGCTGGGGAAAAGCTCTGTGACTCAGTTTCCACAGACCAACAAAAGCCCCAAATTTACAGCACTTCTGACTTCTATTGTTCATCTCCTAAAATGTCTCCAAAATGGGATGAATATCATTACATCTCTGTATATGAAGAATTACATGATGAAGAAATTATGGTCAAGTGACTTAAGTGCTCGCTTCCCTGATGGCTCAATGGTAAAGAATCCACATACAGTGAAGGAGACTCAAGTTCAATCCCTGGGTTCGTAAGATCCCCTGGAGGAGGAAATGGTAACTCATTCCAGTATTCTTGCCTAAAAAAAAATCACAGACAGAGGAGCCTGGTAGGCTACAGTCCAAAGGTAACAAAGAGTCAGATATGACTGAGCGACTAGGAACATATGCACAACTTAAGTGCTAAGTTTACTGTTACAGCTAAGGCAAGAAGCTTCCGATGGAAGCCTTCAGACTGGCTCAAGGACCCTGTATCCATCCATTTGGATCATCTCCTAAAGTCTTAATGGATTCAGGGCTCAGACTCCACCCAGCATTGAGAGTTGCTGTCTCTTAGAAATATTGATGCCCCCGTCCCTTAATAATCCCCCCCCCAACATTTCAAGCTTGGGCTAAATTGAACACACTACCTTGGAATTCGAATTGAGCCACAGGCTTGAGGTAAGCACCAGCCAGCCTTGCCTGGTGCCACCTGGAGCGATGGTGGAAGGGGCTGGCCTTGCACAGGTCCTGGCTTCTCTGGGCATTGTGCAGAGGCAGTGGTGGAGCTGGGCTGCAGACTGGTACAGGGCAGGGCTGTGTGTCAGCAGAGGAACCCACACCCTGAGGTTTTCCTTTTATGGGGCAAGCATGACAGTGGCCTTGAAAGTAAGTTAGAACCTGCCTGAATGTGGGTGCCAAATGCTCTCAATTCAGGTACCAGCTATTCAACAGGGGTGACTGGGAATGCCGGCTGTAGGGCACCTGGAGAATATGGAGGCTGGGGAAGTTGAGTGCTCACAGCTCCTACTGCTGATGAGGGAAGGCAGACGTGGTCCCAGTTAGCTTGTTACCAAACTCTTATACCTGAAGACACCCTGGAGACCCTCGGCAGCCAGTACTGCTTGCCCTGAACACTTGGGATTTGGGACTGTCGAGCTCTCCCTAGGGTGCGTGTGTGCCAAGTCACTTCAGTCATGTCCAGATCTTTGCAACCCCATGGACTGTAGCCAGGCAGCCTCCTCTGTCCATGGGATTCTCCAGGCAAGAATACTGGAGTGGGTTCCTTGCCCTCTTCCCGGGGATCTTCCCGACCCAGGGATCAAACCCCAATCTCTTATGTCCCCTGCACTGGCAGGTGGGTTCTTTCCCACTAGTGCCACCTGGGAAGCCCCTCACTAGGTAGGGGCAGCATAAAAGAGAAAGAAGGGAGAAAGGCTTTCTATAGCAAGAGTGAGCATCTGTCTCTTCTTCCCAGGATCAGCTCTCCAGTAGGTTGTATGTCCTGGGCTGTGTGATTCATCATAAAGGTGAAGTAAAGAAACCACAGAGGTGCAAACACAAAGGGGTGGTGACCCACTCACAGCTATTCTCCCCAGTCGGGGTATCGTCCTGCAACATGGAATTTTGACCCTGCACCTGATCATGGCTGAAGCTTCCATATGTAGACCCCAAAGTAAACCTGGGCCATCTCTTCCAACTGGGGATTCATCTTATGCAGTAATCAGAGCCCCAGTTAGGAAAATCAAGCACAAACTTGCACAATAGCAGTGACCAGGGGGAGGAAGGAGCTCCCAGGACCCTCATGGGATCTCCAGATACCCCCCAGTTTTTTCCCTCTTTCTGATCTTGGTTGTTTAACACATTTCTTTGAGCCATGAGATTTCCCATTATGCCCTCCCCAAATTCCCCTTTGGCTTAAACTAGCCGGAATTGATTTCTTCTGCTATTTGAAAACAAACAGGTCTCTTAATTAGTGTGTGTGGAATGACTATTTTCAAGCTCTTTTGTATCATTCTCATATGTAAACTATTCTGAAAGAGAAAAAAAAGGGTTTCTTTCATAAGCCTCTGGGACAAACATTTTTTAAAAAATCAAAAACCTTTTTAAAATTAGCAGAGATGTGACTTTCCAAAATTTCCATTAATGTAGAAGACATGCTGGTAAAGAAAAAGAACAAGAGTTGCCTGGGAAAGGTTTGTCATAAGCTCAAAAGCTCTTCCTTTGAGGGATTTTTTTTTCTCTGTTTGGAGTGTGTGGGAGGAACAAAGGGGATGGTGGTCGGGGGGTAGGGTGCAGGAGGAGTGGGTCCAGACTGGGAGAGCAACTTTCAAATGCAAGCATCCCTCACCGACCTTGATTTGGGGAGGCAGCTTCGGGCGTGAGCTTGGTTGCCATTTCTCAGCTGTAAGGTTCTAGGCATCCTCACTGGCAGGCTGTAACGTTTTCTGTTTATGTCTGGGGTCATGCACGGTGCCTGACATCATTGCCCAGTGATTAAAGACAAGTTCTGATTGATGCTACCCACATTTAAACCCTGGCTCTCACCTTGGAGAACACTATGAAGCTTCCTTTAAAAAACTAAAAATAGATCTACATATGACCTTGCAATTCCACTCCTGGGCATATACCCAGAGAAAAACAAGGTTTAAATCAACACATGCATATCAGTGTTCACTGCAGCACTGTTTACAATAGTCAAGACATGGAAGCAACCTAAATGTCCCATCAGCAGAGGAATGGATAAAGAAGATGCGGTACATATACACAATGGAATATTACTCAGCCATTAAAAAGAATGAAATAATGCCTTTTGCAGCAACATGGTTGAACCTAGAGATTGTCATACTGAGTGAAGTAAGTCAGACAGAGAAGGAGAAATATCCTATGATATCCCTTATATGCAGAATCTGATAAGAAATGATACAAATGAACTTATTTACAAAACAGAAAGAGAGTCACAGACTTAGAAAACAAACACATGGTTGTCAGGGGAGAGGAATGGGGCAAGGGAGAGTTAGGGAGCTCAGGATCAACATGTACCCACTGCTACGTTTTAGACGGATAACAAAAAAGCTCCTGCTATATAGCACAGGAATTCTGCCCTATGTTATGCGGCAGCCTGGATGGGAGGGGAGTTTGGGGGAGAATGGATATGAGTATATGTATAGCTGAGTCCCTTGACCGTTCACCTTAAACAACACAACACTGTTACTTGGCTACACTCCAATATAAAATTAAAAGTTAAAAAAAAAACAAATAATATTAATAAATAAATCTTGGCTCTGTAAGATCCTTGAACAAGCTACTTCAACTCTTTGAGCCTCGGTATCCTTATCTTTCTGGAAAATGAAATGACATCCCACTCCAATATACTTGCCTGAGAAATCCCTTGAATAGACTGTGGCAGGCCACAGTCCATGGAATCACAAAAGAGCCAGACAGGACTTAGTGACTAAACAACAACAAGCCCTTACCTTTAAAGGGGGAGTAGTAGCAACCTATCACACAAGACTTTTATAATAATTAAATAAGATTTAAAATGTAAAATGCTAAGAAAACTAACTGCCAATAAGTAAGTGCTCACCAAATGGTTGGTTGCTATTATTATATTATATTCTAGCACCACTCTAAATTAGACAGTTAGCTGGAGGAAAGAGAAATAGGAAGACATTCTAGAAGCAAAACTTAAATTATTTTTGAAAAATGGGTTATTTTTGTGAAGGAGCTGTTATTATCCTCTAGAACTAATTAGAGAAGCAATGAAACACTTAACACTTTGCCTCCTCTGATAAAGCTTAAGTAGGGTTATTAGATGGATCAGCAGGAGAAGAGTTAGAAGTGATTTTCTGAAAAACTCTGCACCAGGCTGAGTACATCTTTGACACTTGAACCACCGAAAGAAAGTTAAGTATTCTCCTTGTAGCTGAGCAGGGAGACCAAGAGGAGGTTAAAGTGGTAATTAATGGCCTAAAAGGATGCAATGAAAAGGTACTTAATTTGACAACAGATGTTTCTATTTCTCTTAATATTATTCTATATAGTTCCTCTTGTTTTATCTCATAATTAAGAACTGGTAGTTATATTGACAAAGAGTTCTGCTTTTCTAGGAAAATGTATGAGAGTCTTGATCAAACAGTACATTTCTATTCCATTCCGATAATTCATGCCCTGGATCTTGGGGGCAAGCTGTACCATGCACTGGGTGAGGGCTGATACTTTAGATATTTTATCATTGACTTCATTTCATGCCTTATTTCACTTCATTAGTTCACTTAGTACAAAGAGCTCTCTATGGCAGATACTGCTCTCATTTTGCAAGTAAAGATACAAGGACGTGCATCAGTTCACAAGCTAACATTCTGCTGAGAGCTTTCCATGTGCTAAGCCCTGTGGAAGGTATTTTTTTCAAATATAATCCCTTTCATCTTTATAACAACCTATTATTATTCTCATGTTTCTTACAGAAAGAGAAACTAAGGCTTATGTAAGCTCTGTAATGTATCAACTTCACATAGATAGGGGAGGGCTGGGTTTGAACTTGACTCTTACATGACTTGATGCCAGTAGTTCAGAAAGATTAAAGTCTTAGGTCTTTAGTGAGGACCCTTCTCTCTAACTCCTTTGTGCCTTTCAGGTCCCAGCAGAAACAAAGTGCTTGCATATTTTTAATATTAAAAATGCCATTCTCATAGTAATTAGATTTATCATGGTGATCATTTTGAAATGTATAGACATATTGAATCACTATATTCTGTACCAGGAATTAACATAGTGTCGCAGGTCAATTATACTTCAAAAACAAGCAAACTCACAGAAAAAAAATAGATCAGGTTTGTGGTTACAGAGGCAGGGGATGGGGATTGGGTGAAGGTAGTAAAAAGGTACAAACTTCCAATTTTAAGATAAGTAAGTGAGGGAGAGGATATATGTATATATATAGCTGATTTACTTTGTTGTGCAACAGAAACTAACAAGATTGTAAAGCCATTATATTTCAACAAAAAAAAGATAAATGAGTATGAGGGCTGTAATATACAACATGGTAAATATAGTTAACGCTGCTGCACATTATATATGAAAGTTGTTAAGAGAATAAATCCTAAGATTTCTCATCATGAGGAATAGTTATTCCTATTTCTTTCACTTTTGCATCTATATGAGATGATGGATATTCACTAAACATATTGTGGTCATCATTTCATGATGTTGCTGTTGTTCAGTCGCTCACTCGTATCCGACCCTTTGCGACCCCATGGACTGCAGCACGCCAGGCTTCCTTGTCCTTTACTGTCTACCAAACTTTGCTCAGATAATGTCCACTGAGTTGGTGATTCTATATAACCATCTCATGTATGTAAGTCAAATCATTATTCTATACATCTTAAACTTATACAGTGCTGTATACAGGAGACTCGGGTTCAATCCCTGGGTCAGGAAGATCCCTGGATCCCATGGAGAAAGAAATAGCAACCTGCTGCAGTAGTCTTGCCTGGAAAATCCCATGGACAAAAGAGTCTGGTGGGCTATAGTCCATGGGGTCGCAAAAGAGCTGGATATGACGTAGCGACTACATGACAATGACACGTCAATGATATCTCAGTAAAACTGGAAGAAAAAAAAAATGCTATTCTCCAAGTGAGGACAAACAAAGCTGTCTTCAAAACAAAAATATTTCTAGTGTATTCTAGTAGCTTCAGGGCCCCTGAGCAGAACCTAGGCAGTGATCGTACAAAAAGTCAAGGCTCCTTAGCAAGAAGTCTAGTGTTTCCACAGCTGTCGAGTCCATGGGCAGGCCCCTGTGGGCTTTGCACGTCATTTACCTCCTCCTCACGTCACACGTCCAGCAGCTGCAGCTAGAGCCAATCAGAGCATTCAGGTAGGGCTGGGCCCCAAGGGAAAGAGCTGAGACCTACCTTTCCAGTTAACAAAAATCTTCAAAGGATGAGTATGGAGGTATGAAGTTTGAAGCAAAGACCATAACAACAATGATGCTAATAATGCCAGTCAAAGCGCAGGCTCTACAGAGCACTCTCTAGCATCCCCCACCTGAGATCAGCCCCCGTTCATTTGTATTTTCTTTACATCTTGGTTCTTTATTGTGTCCCCTTACTGCCTCTCATGCCCAAACTAGTGTTATCTGGCTCTCAACAAAGGAATTATGTTTTATTATCTTAATGGTATACAAGTTTAATAGAAAATTAGGAAATGGGGAGGAGGAAGTAAGCACGTTGTACCACAGATGTTGTTGGTGGGCACTGGTACGGGCTCTGAGTCTCCAAGAGCCACAGTGGAAGCCGCTCTGTCATCTGGCTGCCTCGTGCTGGGAGTGGACACGCGTGAGAGCTGCTGCATGGATGGGAAGGGAGGACCCCGTGTTGGAGACCTCAGTCCTGCAAGGTGCTGAATGCTGGGTCTGTGGCAATAAGTTGTATTTCATGGGTGGGATGGAGAGGCAGCTGTTTTATGGTTTTGTTTTTGTTTTTTCTCTCTTATCTGGCAAAAAAGTCTTTTGACCTAAAGGCCAAGGACCAGTGTCAACTGCAGCTGAGGCTACCAGCCATGACCACCATAGAGCGCTCAAAACAAGGAAAAGCCATCAGCAAAGATGAGCAGAACTTTTCAGCTCTTCCTCCATCCCTGATGCAAAAAGGCACAGGCCAGTTAGTGTGCCTGTAAAACAGAAGTAAGCAGAGGAGGCGTGACTTTCTGGAGAGGGCGTTGTGTAGGTTTACAGGACACTGGGCTTCTGAGTCAGGATTTCTGCAGGATCCTGAGAAGCCACCCCTGCACTGACCCAACCAGCCCAGAAGCAGAGGCGAGGAGGCAGCATCCTAGATCAGAGGGGGCGCTGGCAGGTTCGTGGCTCCGACACACAGACACCCACTCACTCCTGCTCCCTCCCCGCAAGGCCTCTTGCTAATGAGAGCAGATTTATAAGGCCGCTCCTGGGAGAGAGCTGCTCAGCTGTCAACCTGGCTTCCCCCCAGGTTCTCAATGGGGCCTCCAATTTCCAGAGCCAAGAGGCAGGGTTTGACTCACTGAACATTCGGGAACTGCTGACATGGCCAGATGCTGTGCAGGATTCCTGGGACATCAGGCAGGACAGGTCCAGGCCCTGAGGGGCTCCCAGCTAGTGGAGAGTAGACATGTGCGCAGATAACCTTCAGACATGCCATAGTTGACCTGCCTGCCCCAGGCCAGACAGATGTCCCCAGGAGGCTAAGGATGTAGGTCCAAACTCCTTGGAGGGGCGTCTCACACAGTACCAAGTAAGTGGGCTCTGCTCAGCCCTTAACTGAGCGCCACTCACATGTGAGCAATTTGTTCAGTAAGAAACTGGGACGGTGAGACACAAACTGCTACATACAAAACAAATAAGCAAAGGTAAGTTAAGGGAATATGAAGGGAAATATAGCCACTATTTTGTAATACGTTAAATGAAGTATAATGTATAAAAATATTGAATCACTGTTATACACCTGAAACTAACATAATATGGTCACCCAACTGTACTTTAATTTATTTTTTAGACCACTTTTTATTTTATATTGAAGTATAGCCAGTTAACAATGTCGTGATAGTTTCAGGTGGACAGCAAGGGGATATATATACATGTATCCAGGTGGCTCAGATGGTAAAGAGTCTGCCTGCAATACAGGAGACCTGGGATCGATCCCTGGGTCAGGAAGATCCCCCAGAGAAGGCAATGGCAACCCACTCCAGTATTCTTGCCTGGAAAATCCCAAGGACAGAGGAGCCTGGTGGGCTACAGTCCATAGGGTCACAGAGTCGGACACAACTGAGCAACTTCACTTATTCTCCCCCAAACTCCCCTCCCATCCAAGCTCCCACATATTACGGAGCAGAGTTCCCTGTGCTATACAGTAGGACTTTGTTGGTTATCTATTTTAAATGTACTTTTATTTTTGGCCACACCATGTGGCATATGGGATTTAAATTCCCTACAATTGAACGTATGTCCCCTGCAGTGGAAGCACAGTCAGCCACTGGACTGCCAGGGAAGTCCCTACTTCAGTTTAAAAAGAAAGAAATGGAGGGCTTCCCTGTGGCTTGGTGGTAAAGAACCCGCCTGCCAATGCAGCAGACACCGGTTCCAACCCTCTTCCAGGAAGATCCCACATGCCTCGGGACGACTAAGCCCATGCACCGCAACTACTGAAGCCCACGTTCCTAGAGCCAGTGCTCCGCAGCCCAGAAGCCACTGCAATGAGAAGCCAGCATGTTGCAACGAAGAGTAACCCCCACTTGTTGCTACTGGAAGAAGGGACCCACAGCAACGAAGACCCAGTGCAACCACAAATAAATAAATAAATAAATAAGCATTGGGGGGATGGCATTCACATCTGTTCCCCAAGCAGTTTCTCAAGTTGACAGGAAAGCAAAAATTACGTATCAAAAAAAGACCTGGTATAAATCGTTTATCAATTTGGACTAATTCAGATGGATGAGCCTCCACTGGCACTGAAAAATAGTAGGTCTGCATGAAATAATGAGGTCCCAGCAGACACGTTTCCACATGATTCTCCCCATCTCTCAGAAAGGAGACAAAGGATCGGTACCTGGCTCATCCCCATTTATTGCTACCCCATCTCACAAACTCCACTCCCCAAAGGACCCTCCCCTCTGTCGGCCCCCTCTCAAGCTTAGCACTGAGCTCATAGAGATTGTTCTGATGATGAGATTGTGGCCTTGCTGAGGATGGAAAGAAGGGGGTGACTGATGTGCTGTGTGTATATGTCCCAGGAGGGGTTGGGGGGAGGGCCCCTGGAGCCCTCCCCAGGGCAGAGGTGGCAGGTAGAGCATGCAGTGTTCAGGAAAAGCAGGCGATGAGCAGATTTGACAGGCCTCCTGCTTACAGGAAGCCAGCGCCTCCTCCCCAACCCCACCCAGATCTCCCCCTACCTGCCTCGAAACCACATATATTCAAGGTAGACATGTCCTGCCACCTGGATCACTCACCTGCCACAACCTTCTTCCAAATCAGGTCAATTAGTTTTCTATCCCACTCTCAACTTCACAATAACTTGGCTTTACATGAACATGTCAGGGAAGGACCACTTTCTTGAGGGAGAGTGGTTTTCTGGTAGGTTTTTCTCCTCTTCTTGCCAAAGAGGAGCTTGAGGCATAAGAGGTTAAAAAAATAAAATAAAACAATTTCTCTAGCAGTCTAGTGGTTGGGACTCAACACTCACTACCATTGCCTGGGTTCAGTCCCTGGTAGCGAAACAAGATTCCCACAAGTATGCAGCGCAGCAAAATAAATAAATTTTTAAAAAAGACAAAATGTAAAAATACAGTGCAGTCAGCCCTCCATATCTGTGAGTTCTGCATCTGTGAATTCAATTAACCACAGATGGAAAATATTCAGAAAAAATATTGTAGAAAGTTCAAAAAAAACAAAACTTTTATCTAACACAAAGAGGCAACCATTTAAATAGCTTGTACATTTTATTAGGTATTATTACAAGTAATCAAGAGATGAGTTAAAGTATACAGGAGGATGTGTGCCCATTATAGACAAATACTGTTGTTGCTGTTCAGTCACCCAGTCGTGTTTGACTCTTTGCTACCCTATGGACTGTAGCACGCCAGGCCTCCGTGTCTTTCACCATCTCCCAGAGTTTGCCCAAGTTCATGTTCATTGCAGTGATGCCATCCAGCCATCTCATCCTCTGATACCCTCTTCTCTTTCTGCCCTCGATCTTTTCCCAGCATCAGGGACTTTTCCAATGAGCTGTCTATTTGCATCAGGTGACCAAAATATTGGAGCTTCAGCTTTAGCATCAGTCCTTCCAGTGAATATTCAGGGTTGATCTCCCTTAAGATTGACCAGTTTGATCTCCTAGCTGTCCAAGGGACTTTCAGGAGTCTTCTCCAGCACCATAGTTCGAAGACATCAGTTGTTAGGCGTTCTGCCTTCTTTACAGTCCAGCTCTCACAGCCGTGCCTGACCACTGGGAAGACCACAGCCTTGACAATATGGACCTTTGTCCAGACTATACAGACACGACTGAAGCAACTGAGCATGCAGGCATGGGAGCCCCTGGACCCAGTTCCTAGGCAGCTCAGGCCTCCCACATCTTCCTGTGAGAATACCCTGAGGGAGCTTCCTTGGCCCCATCAGAGACAGGTGCATGCCAGGGTGCATGCTTTCCGAGTGACCCTCTTCTGAGGAAAAGACCCCACTCCTCTGCCCCTGGGAATATATTCCACAGAATGTTTCCAAGGTCTCTAGGAGAATTCCAGAAGGACTGAGATTCAGTCGCCCACAGTGACAACCAACTCATTAAATCACTCTTTACTGCCCCTTCTCCCTCAACTGCCTCCTCGGGGCTTTCCCCAGACAAATTATTTGTATCAAAATACTACTTGTCTCAGGGTAAGTCTGGCAGGGAATCCAAACAAAGACATCTATTAGGGAGTCAGCTGCATCCCCAGAAAAGGTATGTTGAAATCCCAACCCCCAGGACCTCGGAGTGAGTGAGTAAGTGAAAGTCGTTCAGTCGTGTCCAACTCTTTGCGACCCCATGGACTGTAGCCCGCCAGGCTCCTCTGTCCATGGAATTCCCCAGGCAAGAATACTGGAGTGGGTAGCCATTCCCTTCTCCAGGGGATCTTCCCAACTCAGGGATCACATTCAGGTCTCCTGCGTTGCAGGTGGATTCTTTACCATCTGAGCCACCAGGGAGGCCCCAGGACCTCAGAATGTGACCCTATTTAAAAATACTGAAGTGACTTAGCAGCAGCAGCAGCAGCAGAGGCTTCCCTGGTGCTCCAATGGTAAGAATGCACTTGACAACACAGGAGACACAGGTTCGATCCCTGGTCCGGGATGTAACCCCCGTGCTGCAGAGCAGCTAAGCCCGTGTACCGCAACTGCTGAGCTCAGGTTCCAGAGCCCGGGAGCAGCAACTGCTGAGCCTACAAGTCACAACTAGACAAAAGCCCACGTAGCAACAAAGACTCGGCACCCCCAAAAATAAATAAACAAATAATATTATTTTAAAAAATAATTCCATTTCTGGTGTGATTAAGATTAGGTGATACTGGAGTCAGGTGGTCTGTAGTCTGATACAACTGATGTCCCTTTAAGAGGAGGAGTGGAGTGACACAGAGGCAGAAAACAGGTATGTGATGATAGAAGAGCGATTACGGTGATACACCGACAGGCCCAGGGATGCCAACAAACACCAGAAGCTACGGAAGTCCAGTAAAGACTCTCCCCTACAAGTTCCAGAGAGAGCGTGGCCCTGCCAGCACCTTGATTCTGGATGTCTGGCCTCCAGAACCATGAGACAATAATCTCCTGTTGTTTAACCCACCAGTCTGCGGTCTTTTGTTAGAGCAGCACCTAACGATAGAGTTTGAGGGGAGGATAAAACTGAGTGTGGGGCCCAGTGACTCTGGCTGTGAAGCTCAGAGGGGCGTGCGGTCCCCCCTGAGATGGCCACCCTCATCTCCGCAGCCTCCTCTCAAAGTGTGAGGACAGGATCTACTAGGCTTGCAAGGCGCTCTGAGAAGCAAAGACAGCTGCGGCTGGCTGTAGACAGAAGGGACTCGGCGGACGGTCTGTACCCCCCTGCCCCTCCCATTTCCATCCCCCTTAAGCCTAATACCACAATCCCTTACTGATATTAAAAACCGACAAGGAATTTTGCCACCAGCACTAGCATTTTAATATTGAAAGGTTGCGAAATGTAATAAGAGCTACAAGGAGGTTGATGGGGGTGGCGTTATTTTTTCCCCCTTTCGAGCTGCAATAGAACCGGGATTCAATAAGCAAATGTGACAGAATGTGTAATTTCCCCTTGATCCACTGCGACCAGGCATTTCCTGTTTAATAACCTTAAGTCAGCCTCGCCCCCCTCTAGAGGGTCCTCCCCCGCCCGAGCATCTCCCCTCTCCATCTTATCAGAGTAATCCTTCATTTGAACGCAGCTCAGACTGGCACTTTGGTGGCACCTTATCACCGCTTGAAGACACAAAGGGAACACGCTGAAATATTATTTTTCCCCTTTGTGGAAAGGTGTTAATGAGATCTTCCTGCCATCGCCCTGCCCGAAGACAGTAGGAGATTCCCTGATCCCAGCCCTTGTCAGATCCCAGCTTTGAAAACTGCCCGTAAAAGAGGATGTTCCTGGCCCATGCTCAGAACAGACGAGGGGAGGCCAGGACAGAAAATTGCCAGCTAGAAAGTGACAGGCAGTGGGAGGAGCCTACCCCTGACCTGGGAGCATGGGCTCTGAGTGTGAGTGTCAGACACACGTGACAATGAGGGCAGGGGAGGGCAGCAGAGGACTTGGGGCAGGGGTCTGGGCAGGCTGACAAGCACAGAGCAAGCTGCCCTGTGGGGAGGGATCCTGCAGCCCGCTGGGCCACCTGTCCTAGACTCTGAAAGGGGCCCCAGCTCAGGAGAGAGAGCCAAGACGGGTGCTGAGCCCTTGAGGAACAGAATGAAGTCACTGGTTCCTGTGTCAGTTTTCTGGAATTAGTCAAAGAGAGTTTTGCTAGTCCTCAGAAAAGAGGGCTAAAGTATAAGAGGGAAAGAGTCACTAACCATCTACTATGGGCTGAACTGTGTCTCCCCAAAATTCATGCGTTGAAACCCGAATCCCCAACATGACTCTATTTGGAGACAAAACCCTTAAGGAAGTAACTAAGACTGGATGAGGTTCAATATGATCCGATGATCCAACATGACTGGTGTCCTTATAAGAAAAGGAAGAAACACCACATATGCGAAAAAGAGGAAAGGCCACATGAGGACACAGTGAGAAGAGGGCCGTCTGCAAGCCAGGAAGAAAGGCCTCAGGAAAAACCCAGCCTTGACCTTGGACTTCTAGTCTCCAGAAATGCAAGAAAATAAAATTCTGTTGTTAAAGCCACCCAGTTTGTGGTATTTTTGTTATGGCAGCCTGAGCAGCCTAATACATCATCCTTCATTCTTACTACAATCCCCACACTAGAGCCCAGAGAGGGTAAGTTACTTGTCCCAGGTCACACAGCTTGCTCAGAACTAGAAAGAAAACAAAGGGCTGCTCTCCGTTCTGTGCTAATGCTGTTCCACCAGCTTCCTCACAAAAGAACAAAGGACGTGCACCAAAAGAGTCAGCACTACCTAATAAATACACACACATACACACACATACTCAAAAGCACCTGAATTTTTAATAAAGGAGTAAAAATCCCTAACCTCCACAGCTCTGAGTGCTCCTAGGCAGGAATGATAGAGCTTCTTCATTCTCTGCCACACATACCATCATGGTGAGGGCTTGGTATTTACTTGGATAAACAATAATCTCCCCTAAATGGCAGCCAGCCGCTGAGGGTCACCTGACTGATAACATTTGCATTGCTATGTTACTCAGCTCCTAATTTGCTGTCATTTGTTACTTGGAGCTCCTGGAATTCCCTGCAAAGCTAAAGGAGGCAGACTGGAAACCACGCTGGCTGGAGTGGGCAATGCTAGATTCCCAGCCAATTACACCCTGGCCCCATGAGAGTCCCAGCCAGGGTCCCCAGCTCTGATGGACAAACTCTCCCCATGCTTTCCCCGCTGGTTCCCTCCTCCTTGGGCCACAAGGGAAAAGGATGTTAACAGGAGTAGGGGAGACACAGAGGTGGCCCCAGGTAGATAGAAGGGGGGGGGCAGACCAGAAAGCATCCGTTAAGGATCCTCTAATGCTTAACACCGACTCAACGGACATGAATTTGAGCAAACTCCAGGAGACAGTGGAAGACAGGAAAGCCTGGCCTGCTGCAGACCATGCGATTGCAAAGATTCAGACATGATTTAACAACTGAACACCAACACATTTAGCATCAGAAGCCAGAACTCAGACACCATGTGGTGAGTGGAAAAGAGCACCAGATGTGAAACCCAAAGACCTGGCTTGGAGTGCAGGTTCTACTGAAAATAGCTGTTTGCCTTGGAGAAATGTTTAGACCTCTTGGAGATTTGGTTTTGTCAGCTATAATCAGTTTACGGGCGAATATAATGCACAAGGGATCTTCTAGCAGCACCTGGTGCATGATGGGCTTATGGAAATATTTGGTCCTTCTTCTGTGCTACCTACAAGGGTTGGTTTTCAGCTCTCAGAGGACTGGGAAGGAGCAGCTGGGACAACCATAACGACAGACAAAGGCAAGAGAGAGTAGGACAGAAGTTAAGTAGAAAGACAGCACCTAACCCATCCTGGGTGTCTATGAAATTTTCTATGAAATTCTAGAAGACTCTTTCGAAAGAGACAGTTTTCAGTTAGAATATTTGCTGGCAGATGCAGTGATGAAGCCAAGTGCAGGACGTGGATGGGAAAGTGACAAGAGGCAGGCGCATGCTCAGTTCTCCTCATGGTCCCTTCCTTCTGCCCAGGAGCAGCAGAGGCGTCCTTCTGTCCTGCCCTCCTCACTCACCCTCTTCTGCAAAGGGTCCTGAGGAGCAGGGAGGGGAGATCTGAGGGCAGAGTTGAGAGCTGGCATGAAGAATCTTCCTGATCCCCTCTGCCAGCCCTAGTAGAACAAATCTTGGACCATTAATGTGAAATGCCCCATGTACAGCAAAAAGGCTCCAGGCCTTTCTGATAAAGTGGATTGCTAGAGCTCTCCTGTAGGGATCTCATTTATCCACTTTTCTGCAGAGTCTATGGGGCTCCCATTTCCATGCACGTGTGCGTGTTAAGTCATGTCTGACTCTGTGACTCTGTGGACTGCAGCACACCAGGCTCTTCTGTCCATGGGATCTCCCAGGCAAGAACACTGAAGTGGGTTGCCCTGTCCTCCTCTAGGGGACCTTCCCAACCCAGAGATCAAACTCATGTATCCTGCATCTCCTACATTGGTAGGTGGATTCTTTACCACTGAGCCTCCTGGGAAGACTTTTCTGTTTGCCTATATGTCTATAAAAATATTTGGCAATAAATTCAAGGAAAAGGTCTTCCTCCTGGAAGAGTGTTATATCGTATATAAGGTAATTTACTTTCAAACATGTCAGTATAAACAAGATGGGATGTATGTAAACTATTTCTCAGTACACTTCAGAGGTGGTGAGCATTCAAGACGTCCTAAAATTAACATTCCCAAGAGGGCTGATTGCAGTGGGCAATCAGCACGGAGAAACCCTTATCAGGAACCATCTTCTGCAAAGCTGATTATTAGCATTAAAATTATCAGTGTCAAAAAGTCTAAGTCAGGTTGCCACATGAAGATTGCCAGAAAGAGGATGAGCCTAGCCATCAGCTTATATAAATGTACATACCTGGAGCAACAGCTTGGAGACTGGGAAACAACCAGGTCTGATCAAGGTGACCAGAGCAGTCCTCAGGATATCCATGCAGCTAACAAAGGCTGTTATCTAATCAATGGCTTGGCAGAATGCTGCCATCAAAAGCCATGCTCCTTTTCTGGCTTCTCCATGCAGGATCAGGTTTCTGTGAACACTTCCCTTCTTCAAGGCTTCTGCCAGCACTGACCAGGGAGGAGGGGCTGTGATCATGACCAGGTGTTCTGGTCCACCTGTTGCAGAGTGTGGTTGTCAGGGACAAGCCCTGGAATCAGTTTGCTGCTGCTGCTAAGACGCTTCAGTCGTGTCCGACTCTGTGCGACCCCATAGACGGCAACCCACCAGGCTCCCCCATCCTTGGGATTCTCCAGGCAAGAACACTGGAGTGAGTTGCCATTTCCTTCTCCAATGCATAAAACCGAAAAGTGAAAGTGAAGTTGCTCAGTCATGCCCGACTTAGCGACCCCATGGACTGCAGCCTCCCAGGCTCCTCCATCCATGGGATTTTCCAGGCAAGGGTACTGGAGTGAGTTACCATTGCCTTCTCCAGAAACAGTCTGGCTGTTTTCAATTCTGCCCTCCCTACCCCCCATTCATTAGCTGTGGGCCCTCATGCTTCTTAGCCTCTCTGTGCCTCAGTTAATACAGGTAAAGGGCTTATAATCTTGCTCAGCAAGTAATAAGTGCATTACTAGGCAGCATTATTAATTATCACCCCATAGGAGAGACTTGAACACCAGCCCACCCAGGCTCCTAGACACCAGGTTTTACTGTGATAATAATAACTACCTTTTAAAGAGAATCTCAGTCACTACAAGCACATTCTATCAGCCCCTTTACATCCATTCTATTAGTTCCTGAATCCCCACAGCAGCTCTTTGGGGGTAGCTAAATATTCTTATCCCCTTCTTATAGATGATGAAGAAGCTTAGAAAGATTAAATGACTTGCTCCCTGCCATACAGCCCAAAGCAGGAGAACCAGGACATAAACCAATTTCATGTGATTCCAGACCCTGGGTTCTTTTGTTTTTCGAAAGATTTTTTTTTTTTTAATGTGGACCGTTGTTAGAGTCTTTATTGAATTTCTTACAATATTGCCTGTTTTATGTTTTAGTTTTTTGGCCGTGAGGCATGTAAAATCTTAGTTTCCTGACCAAGAATCAAACCCACGTCCCCTGCATTGGAAGGAGAAGTTTAACCACTGGACTGCCAGGAAGTCCCCAGAGCCTGGGTTCTTAACTGCCACAAAGCCCACTGCTCCTAGGCATGCCCCGCACCTTACCGGGACTGCTTTGTCTCTCCATGTTGACCTTTCTACCAGGGAGAGAACTCATGGACAATGGAATGGCTCTCCCCATTGGCAATTCCATCCCGCTTCGAATTAATACAGGAGTGTTTGGATTTATGCGGCAGTCTCTTGGTGGCTCAGTCAGTAAAGCGTCTGCCTGCAGTGCAGGAGACCCAGGTTCAATCCCTGGGTCAGGAAGATCCCCAGGAGAAGGAAATGGCAATCCACTCCAGTATTCTTGCCTGGGACATCCCATGGAAAGAGGAGACTGGTGGGGTACAGTCCATGGGGTCACCAGAGTCTGACATGGCTTAGCAATGAAACCACCACCACGTCTTATAGACTCCAGTGGTATTAGGGGTTCACAGTTTGGGCTGCACATTAGATTTAAAAATCCCAAATGCAAATCTCAGGGACTGTGACCCAAGCATCTGTATTTTTTATAGCTCCCCAAGTAACAGCAATGCCTCCAAGGCCGTGAACCACTGGATGAGAGTTCAACAGCAAAGCTGAATCTAACAGACTCTCATAGTATTAAGCCTCTGATTCTACATCTGAAGTTCTGAGTCTAGCCACCAGGACAAAGTGTATTCCCACTGACAACAGCATCTCCCTCCTAGTTCTCAGAGCAGGGGACAGGGGATAATCACTCAGCTCAAAATTAAGGCTTTGCAGGAGAAAGAAGGACATGCTATTTGTGACATCATGGATGGAACCTGAGGACATTATGCTGAATGAAATATGTCAGAAAGAGAAAGAAAAATACTGTATGATATCATTCGTGTGTGAAATCTAAAAGAAAGTGGAACTTGGAGAAGCAGAAACTAAAACCGTGGTTACCAGCTGCTGGATGGTGGAGGGAAAGAAAACATGGTAATCAAAGAGTTCAAACTTCCCCCTACGTGATGAATAAGTTCCGGAGATCTAATGTGCAGCATGGTGATTCTATTTAATACTGTGTACACTTGAAAGTTGCTAAGAGCATTGGTTTAAACATTCTCACCACAAATAGGAAATGCGATGGATCTGATGTGATTCAGATGTTAGCTGAAGAAGCTACGTGGTACTTGTTCTGCCTCACAGTAATGCACACCTTAAACATATACAATGTTATGTCAATAATATATCCATAAAGCTGGGGAAATGGTAAATATGGATAACATAAAAATAAAGTTTTTTACAAATAAATTAAAATATCAAGATTTTTTTTTTTAATCCAAGCTTTGCCTCCCTCCCCACAGAGAGAATGGTCCTTGGGAGCCTGGGCTTTCCCTACACACTCCTCAAGTAGTCTCCCAGAAACAGCCGCAAGCACTGCCCTCCAGGCAGCTCCTATCAGGCCTTCATCAGTGTCCCTAAGGCAGCCTCAGATACCACACTTGAATCTGGACATTTGGTTATTATTCTCAAAATGAAGGATCAGGCATTGCCTGGGACATAATGAGTTGAATACAATTTTATGGGTCTCTCTGGGAAGGCCGGGAGGGGCGCTGGGACGGAGGGGGCCGGCAGGGGGAGGGTAGACGGGATAACAACCCCTGAGTCTCTCTCCAGGGGCAGATAGAAAGCCTAAAGCAGAATCCTCAGAAGATGCGGGCAATCAGCGATATTAGCATACAAACTGCCTCCTCCAGACGTCAGCTCCTGGCAGCCAAGGACCCATCAGGGGCAGCAGGCTCTTAGGCCTACAATAAAGACTTATAAAAGCTCACTGATGCCAAACCTCTTGGGAGGCCTGCGGGGAGGGGAGAGCAGCCTCGGAGCTGAAGACTGAGAATTCAGAGATGGACAGAGAGAACCATAGGCTGAGGGCAGAGAGTAGGTGGACGGCCATTCTTGGAGAAGCCGAGAGAGAGACGCCGAAACCGTCTTCGCACCCGTGGAGGACCTGAGTGAGGAGGGAAGGCACTGGCCTGCTGTAGGCGCGGAGCCTGGCGCCACCTCTCAGCAAAGCTGGGGAGAAAAGCCACTGCCCCTAGGAAGATGCTAGAATAGTGCCCCCTACAGACCTCACCTCCGATAGCACGTGTCCCAGATGGCATCAGTGTTCGCTTTGCTTGGCTGAATTCGGACAGGTTTCTTCTTGCCTGTAGCCCCATCGTCCTTCACTTAGAGCATTTACTCTAGAAAATGCTAGAAACTTCTAAATTCTTATAAATGAAAAAATTGTAAATTTTTTCAGGTGCTGCCTACAGATATGGCCATATGACTTCATTACCACATAATTCTCAGTTAATTATTATAGATAAGGGAAAAGGGGTGGGGGAAGGATAAATTAGGAATTTGGGATTAGCAGATACACACTACTATATATTAAAGAGATACGCAACAAGGACCTACCATATAGCACAGGGAACTGTATTCAATATCTTATAATAACACATAATGGAAAAGAATCTGGAAAAGAATATATGTATGTATGTCTGTATATGCACATACACATGGGCTTCCCCAGGGGCTCAGAGGTAAAGAATCTGCCTGCAATGCAGGAGCCGCAGGAGACGTGGGTTCAGTCCGTGGAAGATCCCCTGGAGGAGGGCATGGCAACCCACTCCAGTATTCTTGCCTAGAAACTCCCATGGACAAAGGAGCTTGGCAGGTTACAGTCCATGGGGCTGCAAAGAGTTAGACATCACTGTGCTTGCTAAATTGCTTCAGTCGTGTCCCACTCTATGTGATCCCATGGACTGTAGCCCACCAAGCCTCTCTGTCCAAGGGATTCTCCAGGCAAGAACACCGGAGTGGGTTGCCATGCCCTCCTCCACAGGATCTTCCCGACCCAAGGATCAAACTCAAATCTTCTGTGTCTCCTGCCTTGGCACTCCTACCACTAGCACCACCTGGGAAGCCCAGCATGTGTATATAAATGTATAACTGAATCACTTTATGGTACACCTGAAGCATTGTAAATAACTATACTTCAGATTTAAAAATAAAATAGGAAAAAAATTAACATAGACTATCTTTGTCCTTGTTGAGGTTGGAGTTGTATTCATTTTGAAGTCCATCTAGATTAAAAAAAAATACCTAGTGTGTTAAGATATTTAATGAGATGGTGTGAGACTAATATGATTAAAACAGCAAATTTTATTTAGCACTTTCTTTCAGCCACTGTCTAACTGCCTTACATGAATTATCTCGTTTAATGTTTTCAACAACCCTATGAGGAAGGTACTAATAAAATCTATTATAGAAAAGAAAACAGAGAGAAGCTGAGTGATTTGCCTAAGATCACCTAATTAAGTGCCAGAGTCTGTATATGAAGCCAGAGAGCCTGAACTTGTAATACTTTCGACCACCTCCTACACTACAATTCATCTCACCACCAGAATCTAAGCATATCTCTTGGCATATCCTCTTCTTGGGCTGCTTTCAGAGAATCACCAATAGCTAAAAGAACCATTGTTTTATTGGACTCATCAAACAGTAGACTATTGGCCTATTGCTGGCATTTATATATTGCTATTACCGCTTTCTCCCAAAACATCTCATGTCGACTGTTCTATAATACTATAATGACCACACGGTCTGGATTTTCCAGAGTAATCTTGATTACTCAATAGTGTGACCTATTTTCTACATAAACCACAAAAAGTTAGAGGAATTACAATGTGTTCACATCCAAAAGAGCTTCCCCACTCTTTCTCACATCCAAAGGAGTCCCAGATTCCTTTGTCAGATTTCCTTTGTCAAAACTCCTTGGGCTCTGAAAACACAGCCCTGGAATCCTATTGACAGAGGAGTTTTAGCTCACTTCTTACTCCTGGCTGAGGCTATTTACACTTCAGCAAAGCCATTATGCCACGTGCTATCACCACCACAGCTGAGCCAGAGCGGCCCCCAGCCACAGGCGCTGGTGCTTAATTAGCCTCCATATACCTATTGACTGCCATCATCATCCCGAGCCAATTCTTATTCATACAGACCTCTGGTGGTAGCACAACTATTTTCCAGCAGCCTGATTCTCTCCCCTAGAGAACAGCCAGCAGATTGTCATAAAGCACTGATGCAAGTCCTCACCGCTCCCTGTATCATGCTGCTACGCCATGGCACCGAGCCCTGTGCAGACCTGGCCAGATCACACAGCCTGGCCGGTGCCAGGAACACATGTGGCCAGGCATTCTGTTGGTCCTGGGGTTTACAGACTGCACACACCCCCACCCACCCACCCATCCCATACACATGTGTTTGTACAACCCTCCCCCGTGTCATGTCCAAGAAACAAGGAAAATATCCTTGGCCAAGAGCTACAGAGACTGGTGGTTCCAAATGATTGATTCTCAGTTGCAGGCAGGTGAAAGGAAGCCATTTGTATATATCTCCTAACTATCTGCCCTCCCTGGCTCAGGAAGATCCCCTGGAGAAGGAAATAGCAATCCACTTCAGTATTCTTGCCTGGAGAATCCCATGGACAGAGGAGCCTGCTGGGCTACAGTCCCTGGGGTTGCAGAGAGTCAACTAACACTTTCATCTGCCCTCCAGGTAACCTGTTGGCCATTGAGCCTTTAATTGATATCACCAGCTTCCTGAAAGCTGTCCCAGTCTCATGACACCAGGGTCATTGGATGTGTGGCCTAGAGTGCCAGGCTGTTTCACCCACTCTCCAATAACTCATGTATTTTGATATATATAAAATTACTTAGCCCTTTGCATTTGAAAAGGAAGTGTATATTAAAATATTATCAGCACATGTCAAGGTATTAAATAAAAATCAAAGGCACCATGTTGAGTTAAAGACAGAGTCCATGTCCTCCAGAGCAAGAGCTATAAGCCTCAGGAAAGAGAGAGTGGAGGGCAGACAAATGGTCTGGGGAGACGACAGATGGAAGCAAACATGGCTATATTTGGTCAGCACTGATCCATCACACAAGTTCAAGCAAGTCCATCTTCTACACACCAGTTGACCTGCATGGCTGTGTAATAGAGCAAGACCATGACAAGCTGTCATCACTGAGCTGGACATGATGAAAGCAAGACCAGAAGGTGAGCAGTATGGTCAGAAACTGAAAGAGCAATAGCAAAATGTTAAAGCAGAGTGGACTTCGGAGCATGGCCACGGTGAAACACCAAGAGAGCAAAGTGAGAGATGCCGAATCCAGTAAGGGTATGAGAACCCAACTGGCACATCTAGGCAGGAGCTGGAAAGACTGCAAGGCATTGAGATGGAATGGAAAGGCAGTCCCAGAAAACTCAACAGAGTCAATACTGAGGGGGCTGGTCTCTCTCACCCCCTCATCAGCACCCATTTTAATGTGTTAATGTGCCTTCTTCAATTTGCATATGTTCCTGGAAAATGCATACTGTGGCTTTGTGTGCTTGCATTTTTCATTGATATAAATTATTGTGCTGGAGATCTCACTCCCTTTTTCTTAACTCTTCTCATGAGCACTCTGTTTAAGATCCTCCCACACTGCAGTGGGTATATCCAATCTCTGCTTCTAACCGCTGTGTTTCTGGTCTGCAGGGAGTACCCACCACATTGTGTTCTGGACTCCCCTGATGATAGTAGCCTAGACTGCCTCCAACTTCTCACCACCGTGAAACAATGGGGCTATGAGCCTCCTTGCCCATGCCACTAGGGACCTGTGAAAGAATTTCTTTGGGATTTGTGCCCAGGAATGAAATTACTGGGTCACATGGGAAATACATTCTTTATTTAACTAAACAGTGTGAGATGGCTTTCTTAGGGGTTGCACACCCTAAGCACCCACCAGGGCCAGGCAATTCCTCTATCAGAGGGCTTTCCTTTGAAGGTCTGGGGCTCAGCCCCTTTCAACTCTTCTCTTTGTGTATCAGGCACCTAATTATCAGTCAGGCAGAGCCCCAAGCAAGAGGAGTTACCCACTTCTTCCCCAGGTGACCACATAAGTATTCTAAGAGACAATGCATGCTTGCCCACAGCTGTTAAATTCTTCCAGCCCCTCCCTAAATATTCCCTCTTTATTGTCAGGATATCAAAGCATGAAAGAACGAAGGCATATTTTTAAGCAATGTGTTTCAAGCCCATCCCAAGGCCCTTGACCTATTGGCTCCAGCTGCCAACATCCATAAACACCATAATAAAGTGACTATTCAAAAATCTATACTATGTCAACCATGGCTTTGTGAGTCCAGTAAGATTCTGTGCCAATACACCACGCTTTACATTGGCCTTTCATTTAGTATATTTGGTTGTCTTTCTTATAATGAGTGATCTTCCCATGTCTTTCTTATTCTGCCATTGACATTTTCCTTTTATTATTCTACTTTATTCTAATATATGTATATGTGTAAATGAATAATTGCAGGATCTATAGATTTGACTTGGCTGCCAAGACCTTAAGGCATAAAACTATGTCTCAAATCTCTAGTCCTGGGGCACATACTTTTTTTCTTACCTCTTTTTATTGCACTTCTCTCTGATTGCATGTCATCCTGCCTAAAAGTGACCACCATCTTGTTTAAAGATGGAGAACCAGCCGGCGTTCCGCATTCCTTTTTACATCTTGATTACAAATGAGCTTGTTGCAGAGGCTTCTAGTTGTTCCACCACATCCATTCTTCATGTTTTCATGGCAATGGGATTTGGGGTTAGCCCATGGAAGGTAGCCCAGATGAAGTCTGTACTTCCTAGTTTTCTTGTAGGAAAAAATTATTATCAATGGGATGTGTGTAACTCCTAGGCCGCATGCTCCCTGCTGGTCCAGTGGTTAAGAATCCACCTTCCAGTGGAGGGGAAGCAGGTTTGATCCCTGGCCAGGGAACTAAGATCCCACATGCCCCAGGGCAACTAAGGCCGCGTGCCACAACTAGAGAGACACGTGTGTGCTACAAGGAAAGATCCCACATGCAACAGTGAAGACCCTGAGTGCCAACACTGGTGCCGGACACAGCCCAGAATAAATAAATAAATAATAATTTTTAAAAACTACTGGTAAGGTAACAGAAATTTCAAAAAATAAAGTAAATAAAGGTGATGGTGTAACCCTTCCTTTTCGGCCTCCTCACACTGGCTGGAAGGGGGATGTGATGATGAAAGCTAGGCACCATCTTGGATCATAAGATGATGCTAGCTTGGATCATAAGATGATGCTAGCTTGAATCATAAGAATGACAGAGAATCCACAGCAAAGGGTCTTGGGTCTCTAATGACTGCTCAGCTACCCCTAGAAGACCTGGAAAGCCCACCTAGTCATTCCAATGTGAAAAAGAAAATTTTTTCTCTAATGTCACATACAAGCCTAACTAATACAGATACATATCAGGGTCCAGACAGCCTGTGTTTCCGATTCTGCAGACCATACAATCTTTGTTGCAACTATTCACCTCTGCCTTTGGAGCACAAAACGAGCCAGAGATTACAAATGGGTGTGGCTATGTTCCAACAAAACTTTATAAAAATAGACATTCTTTAATCAGATTTGGCCCACAGGCTACAGTTTGCTACCCCTGATACATAGTAGCACTGACACATTTTTAGACTTTATATTAATGGCATCACACTCTATGTATCCTTCTGCTACTTACTTTCTTTGCTCAACATTATGTTTTTGACATTTCTCCATGTTATATATGTAGATTTCATTCAATCATTTCCATCTCCAGAAACTAAAACATTGAATGACTGTTTCACGATTTCCTCATTCATTCCTCTGTTAATCATTCAGATTGTTTCTAATTATATCATTCTCACAAACAGTGTTACAATGCACACCATGTCAATGTCTCCTGAAGCATGTGTGAGTTTCTCTAGAATTCACACCTGGGAATGAAATCACTGTATCCACAAGGCATGTGCATTTTCAGTTTTACTAGCTGTTTCCAAACTTTCTCTCCATGACTGTACCAATGAAAGCTTCCATTAACATATGATGGCTCCCCTTGGCTCTACATTATTACCCATTCTTGCTATTATAAGATTTCCTAAATTTTGCCAGTCTGACAGATCAGAAATTTGAATCTCACTGTAATTTTTAAAATTTTTACTTGCCTGTTTGCTAATGAAGCAAACATTTTCTCATATCTTCACCAGTTATTTAGACATCCATTTTATAAAACTCTCTGATCATATCCCATCTTTTTTTCTGTTATGTTATTTGTATTTTTCACACTGATTTGTAAGAGGCTTTCTCATATTCTGGTTACTAATTATTTATCTTTTATAAGCTTTACAATCATCTTTTCTGAGCCTGTAACTTGACTTTTAACTTGTATTTTGAAACAGAAGTATTTTTTGTTTTCATACAGACAAATCTATCAAGCTTCTCATTTTGGCTATGCTTCTGGCATTTTGTTTAAGAAACCCTCCCTATATCCAGGGTCATGAAAATATTTCCTTCCAATTCTTCCAATATTCTGAAATTTCCTTCCTCTCATTTAGGTCTTTCAAGGTCCTGAAATCTATTTTTGTATAGGTTGGAAAGAGAAATAGAATTTTTTCCCATTATGGATTACCGTTGCCATTTTTAAAATACCCTATGCATTCCTAACAGATCTGCAGTATATCTTGTCACATATTAAATTCCATATATCTGTGATTTTATTTCTGAGCTCTCTTTTCTGTTTCTTTGATCTCTTTTGTGTTTTTCCTTTTCAAAGCCAAATTGCCCTAATCACTTGGGCAATTTTATGATAAAGCTTGATTTCTGGTAAACTGATGTCCCTAATTCTTGTCCTTTTTCCTCAAAATTATCTTGGATATTCCTGGTCCTTCCTTTGTTCTCCCAGGTAAATTTTAGATGCAGCTTACTAGGTTCTATGATAAAAAAATGTTGTTGGAATTTTGCCTTAAATTGTATTCAGTTTATGGATTCAGCTGGAGATAATTGACATCTTTACAACAGTGAGTCTTCCTAACCAGTCTGTCTCTTGCACTCCCCCAGCATCAGATGATAATAATTTGAGACAGATTTATGACTAACTGAACCACTGTAATCAAAGATTGCTGATTAATGTTTCTGTGTCAACCCAGAGAAAAGTTTTCACTGCTTTGCTACAGGATTCTGTCCCTGGCCCTGGCCCTTTGAAAATATGTCAGTCAGTTATTCAGCTAACCCCAAGCTGGTGGCAAGAGCACATGCCGTAGATGATGTAATCAAAATTCAGCATGATCTCAAGTCTAGAACGCATGGCCCCAGCCAAGAAGATAAAATTTAACAAGGACAAATGCATAGCCCAGCAGCAGTCTCTGAAATTCACTTGCACAAATGCAGAATGATTGCAGAGGAAACAGTGACTTGCCAGCTGTTTATGTGAAAAGGATTTTGTGGCACAAGAGAGGCAGTTAGGCAGTCATTGATCATAAACCTAATATGAAGCAATAATATGATGTGACCATTTAAAAGAGCTAATGCAAACATATTAAGGTGCAATATGCAGTTCAAGGTGAATTACGAGTTCCCTGTGCTCTGCTGTAATCTGATCACATTCATAGCACTTGCTTCATCTTTGGATGTCACACCACCATATCTCAGAGCTTCTAAAGAAGGATCAACAAACTGGTGGGAAGCTTCTCATTCAAGGTCTGGACAAAGAGGCATCCATGCTGTGATTGTTCTTGTGGTGGAGCAACAAAGAAAAAAGTTACCGCTGTCCAGCCTGTGTAGGAAGAAGCTCATCTTCCTCACCCTGAGGATGTCCCCAGCAGAAGAGAGGTCAGGCGTGCAGGTGTAGCGAGCTTGCTGCTGCTCAAGTCATACTAGCAGATGGTTAGTGGCCGCTTCCCAGGCACAGAGTAGATAGACCACTTGCCTGGGGTGACTTTTCACTCTCCGATGTGATCAGTGGCTGAGGCTTTAAGATCTCTCACTCCTTTCTGCCCAGTCCCAAGCAAGCTTCTTCAATCACAGATTTGGGGAAGAAACAATACACTGTAGGTGAGTGCAGGAACAAAGAGTAATTATAAAATCCAGTTTTTTTTCCCAGATTAGGAAGGATTTCATTATCTTTTTTACTTAAAAGAATGCATCTATGAAATATTTCAAACATACCCAAAAATTACAGAGAAGATTAAGACAAATACCCATCTGGCCACTACTGAGAATTAACTGCTAAACCTTTTCATATTGCATAAGATTTTCAAAGAGAAATAAAGCATGACAGGTATGGTTAGAGTCCTTGCCCCTACTCTATCCCATTTCCTGTAAGAAACAAGTCTCTGAAATCAGTGTATACTCTTCTTGTCTATGTATCTGAGTCTTACCAATTGTGTTTCCTTAAAAGTATGCAGTATTATTTTATGTGGTTTTAGTATTTATGGACATGGCTTCATGCTATTTATAATATTCTGTAACTGCTTACTTCGGAGACCATCACGACCAAGGCTGACACAAGCGTCCTTGCACACATCTCCTTGTCTACACACAACTGTCTCTAGAGCATCTACAGCTAGACGTGAAGCTGCTGGATCAGTCTTCGTATCTTACATTTTACTAGATACTGCCTGGTAGGCTGTGCCCACCAGCACTGAAAGACAGTTCCCAGCATCCCACATCCTTGCTGATACTAATAAACTTTTAAACTTGGTTGCTAAACCAAAGGGCATGGAATGGCATCTCCTTGGGGGATTTTTTTTTTTTTTTTTTT
>SJYQ01004309.1:719038-745129 GCA_006410935.1 Redunca redunca
TTTTTTTTTTTTTTTTTGCTTTCCGGATACTGGTAAGGCTGAACGCTTTTCATATATTTATTGGCTATAAATAAATATATGAGCAGGATTCCTCATCTGTGAATTGCTTCCTACTTATCCTTTGTCCATTTTCAGTGGCTCGCTTATCTTTTTCTTACTGATTTGTGGAATTCTCATGTCCAGTTGTCCCTCAGTATTCCCAAGGGTTGCTTCCAGAACCTCCTGCAGATACCAAACTCCAGGCGGATGCTCAAGTCCCTTATATAAAATAGTGTAATATTTGCATAGAACCCACGCATATCCTCCTGTACACTTTAAATCATCCCTAGATTATTTATAATACCGAATACAATGCAAATACTATGTAAATAGTTGTAAATACAATGTAAATGCTATGTAAATACTTGCTGATGCACAGCAAATTTCAAGTTTTACCTTTTGGAACTTTGTGCAATTTTTTAAAACTATTTTTGATTTGCAGTTGGTTAAATCCACAGATGTGGAGCCTGTGGGTACAGAGGGCCAACTGTACTCTGGATATTTATCCTTCATGGATTACACGCAGGGAAATATCTTCTCTCCTGGCTTATTTTCTTTCTAGCCCAGCTCTGATTCTAGTCTCACCCCAAACTGAGCCATTCTTCTGAAATCACCTGTTACGTCTGCTGTCACTTAGAACTTCTCGCTTGTTTTACCAAGCAAGTCTTCTGGTGGTTGGTTTTTAACACAAAGTTTGCAATTCTAGTAACTTCCAGTAGGGAGTGCTTTTATTTGTGGTATGAGAGTTCAAGGATTAAGCCATTGAGCGATTTTTCCCCCAAAGCAACCAATTCTCTTTCTTCAACACCAGTTAGGAGTCTGACGATTGAATTCAATTTTACCACCAATTACCTGGATTCAGCCTCAAACTTCACAGATTTAAGGGCTTTGTCCCAAAGACTGCCCCTGCTTCAGACACTGGCCCTTCTCCTGCCCCTCACTCCTACTGCTCCTCACGCCTGGAGACCCAGAGCAGGTCTAAACTCTGCACCACCCTTCAGCACCATTTGTTTGAGAATCACTGTCCTGAACCACAGGGTTCTGATGACTATATCCAACCGGACCCCAGTGCTGTCATTTAGGAATGACCAGTCCTAAGATGCAAAGCCAGGTCCAGCAAGGAGGACAGGAGCTTCCTGAAAATTCTCTCCTCTTCTATTGTTGTGCTTTGGATGCCTTGTGTAACAGGCTGCTCTGTCATTCCTCAGGGCTCTGCCTATAAGCTGTTTTTCACATTATCCAGACATTTTTAAAAGATCCACATCCTTGGAATAGTATGCAGCCTTAAAAAGGGGAAAAAAAGAAAAAGAAAAGCGAAGTCACTCAGTCGTGTCCAACTCTTTGTGACCCCATGGACACCAGGCTCCTCCATCCATGGGATTTTCCAAGCAAGAGTACTGGAGTGGGTTGCCGTTTCCTTCTCCAGGGAACTTCCCGACCCAGGGATCGAACCTAGGTCTCCCACATTGTAGACAGACGCTTTCCATCTGAGCCACCACTTGATCTTAGCCAAAAAGCCAAGAAGCAAAGAAGGAAGGGAATTCATAATCCTGGCACAACATAGATGAACCTTGAAGACATAATGCTAAGTGAAATAATCAGACTCAAAAAGACGAGTACTGTACCACTCCACTTGTATGATGTGTCTCGAGCAGGTGGAGTCATAGAAACAGACTAAAATCACGGTTGCCAAGAGCTGCATGTGGGAGAAGTGGAGAGTCATTGTTCAAAGTTTCAGTTTTGCAAAATGAAAATGTTTGGCAAAAGTGGTAATACGGCAACATGAATGCATTAACTGAATTATATATTTAAAAATGGTTAAGATGGTAAATGTTTTCTATTTTGTATATTTTACATTTAAAAATAAAGGGTCCATGTTATCTGCATTTTTTGTAGGTTCCCCCATGCACATGAATGGTACACCATGCATGTGAATGGTACCTGTTCTTCATCAAAACATTTTTTCAGTCATTGTAGACATTTCCACAGCCATTGTCTTATTTAATGTGATTTGATCCTCACAGTAACCTTCGAGGTAAGTATTTTAACCTAATAAATAGATAAGGAAAATGAGGTTTATCAACATTCTGTGACTTTCCCACAGCTAACTGGAAACAAAACTAGGGGGGACCTCAGGTCTCCAACTCCAACTGAGTATTATTTCCACCATAATACCTCAGTTTCCTTACTGACCTGTAGATCCAGAACTCAATTGCTCAGACCCAGACTACCAGGCAGTGTTACAGAAGCTCCCCCAACATCAACAGCTAAGGATACATATTCACACGTCAACCAAGGCTCGGAAAGTGACTACTTATGAGTGTGTGAGTATGTGTGTGTGTGTGTGTGTGTGCGCGCGCGCGCACACACACACACAAGCGCGCATGTGTGAGTACTGTCAAAAAAGAAAATTACCACTTCAGATGCACAGAGGGAAAAACCCACAGACTCTCAAACCCCAAAGTAAGTGCAATAGTTCTCCAACACAGGCTTGACAAAGTCAGGAGAAGCAGCCTTAGAATCTGTTGCCATGGGCAACATAACACAGTTCAGTCCCCGTGTCCTTGGCATATATGTGGCTTTCTGTCCTCAGGCCTCACAGCTTGAAGTAGCTGAGCAAGGACCACAGATAGTTCTTCCTCAAGGAGCACCCATCCCACCCTGTTAGCTCAGGATGAAGACAACGCAAAGATAAATCCCTTGAGCAGAGCCTCCTCTGAGAAAGGAGAGGGGAGATGCCAGGGTCCAGCCCCGGTGGAACCAGGGTGATTCGAAGGAGAGACGGAGTAGGCGAGGAAAAAACTTATTTATATAGAAATATAAAAGAGATTAAGAAAAAATAGTATAGTAGGAAAATTAAGTGGAGAAAAGAGGTGAATAACTTGGTTTACATGGAAAGCCAATAAAGTTCCAGACAAGAAGCTTGCACCATCTACGTGGGGCCACCAGCGTCCATTTGAATATCGGAGAGTGCCCCACCTTCGGCTCTCTCTCTTAAAAGCCAGGGCAAGTAAGTAGACATGGAGAGCCTCCACACCCCAGATGGGAATTCAGCCTGAGATTAAAGAGGAGACACGGGGGAAACCAGTCCAGTGACTGGCTCCGTCCTTTATTGTTCAGAAGGCCTTTTATACTTTTTAGATTGTACATAGAGATCAATGGGTAATACAAAATTATGCAGTGTTAGCAGCCCAGACTCTTATCAAAACCAGGCTTTTCTCTCTGCATACCTAATTGTATACACAAGTCTTAGGTGATTTACATCATCTTCTGGTCCAAAAAGGGCCAATTACCATTTTACAGCCTTTTTTCTGATAATGGTTTGTTAACTAGAAGACTTATTTATGTTGATCTTCCCAAAGTCTTGGTGCCACTCTCAGAAAGCACTAAATAAAGTTACATTCTTACATAGCAAAGATACAGCAATTTATAACAAGTAAAAGGAGTACAGTGATTTATAACAAAAGAAAAGTAATTAACTCAAAAGTCTAGTGTTGCTAACATCAAAACTACTATATATCCTTTTCCATGTCCCATTTACATTGATTAACATCCTCCCAGGTGCCTAAAAGATAAAAAATATGGAGGCCTGGCGGCAATCATTGAGTCAACAGTGAAAACCCATCACCAATATGATTTTTTAGCTCTTTAGAAAAGGCTTTGTATCTTTAAGATGCTTTAAGCTTTGTGCCTCTCGCAGTTGGGGGGCTGTAAGCACTTCACAAACTGTAAGAGGTCCAGGGAACCTGTTAGGCAAGCTAGAGGGCTATCAGAGGGGTTTTAACTGAAACATCCCTTTCAAATGCAGAAGACTAAAGCCCTGATTTGACTTTTTCCAGAGAATATCAGAAGAGCAGAGTACAAAAGCCAGCAGATTTTTAGTTTTGGGGGTACATGCCTGGGAAATACCAGGGGGAACCCCTGAAGCCTAATCACGTCCTTGCGTTTTGTCAGGCTTCCTTCCTCATGACCTTGTCACAGGCGGGATTCCTCACGCTGGCTCCCGGCAGGGAGAGGCTGAAAGGCCAGAGGAAAATGGCAGCCATGGGCCAACAGATCATGCTCACATGGGATAGAGTGTATGAGGCTCTGAAAACTGGTAGAAGGAACTTTTCTCAGGCAAATGGTTCTGATGGAAACCCTGAGCTCCTACTTCTGACACAAGAAGGTCACACAGTCGTGCTTTGGGGACTGATGCAAGAAATTCTAAAATTTCTCATGAATGGTCTCTAGTTCAGCATTTTGGCTTTCTCTAAACACACAGTGTGACTCACTGCCCTCCCCCTTCACCTGGGCTCATTCCTCTCCCCTTTCCCCAACTCTGACCCTCCCTTTTGTCTGCTTCCCTGACCTCTGATACCCTGGGAGGACACCATGGAAGTGAACTGGAGAGGGACAAGGAAATGGGCCCCATGAAATGACAGAAGAATGAGCCTCCATATGTCTTGAAATCTTCCAGGCTTTCTCAGAGCCTGCCTTATGTCAGAAAAAGTAAAGCAAAACCTCAAGCTTTTTAATTTTCAGTAAAATCCACTGTCTTCATAGTTCAACACACATCCTCTTCTGTCTCCTTCAACAGCCAAACATATAAAATTAGGAAAAATGGAAGAGAATAGAAATGCTGGAGTATTTCAATCAACAAGCAAATCTCTTTTTAAGTTGCTAAGTCCACCCATGAGGTACTTACACTAAGCTCTGGTAGACAAGAGTTGATACACAAGAAATATATCTTGTCCTGATAACCATGTTATTAATGAGCTGTATTAGTCAGGATCTGACCAGCCACCTTAGCTAAGTCACATAACCTCTCTGAGCCTCCGGTTCCCCATAAATGAAATTGAAGAGGGGAGGAGAGGTGGAAGAGAGTACATCTCCTCCCTGTCGGCCTGCAAAGAATGAGCAGAAGCAGGGCTAGCAGATCTGTGGTCCTTTGTGTTCAAATGAGGGCTATGCAGGAAGACCTGCGTCACTACAGACACACCCGGGAGCTGTAACTTGTCCCTCCTGCTTCACTGCACTTCAATAGCGAGACCTTGACCAAACCCTTGAAAATGGCTTTCTAATGGCTATTATCACATCCAGAGCAGAACAAGGAGGAAGGGGCCTTGTGCTCCATCATAAAGGGCCCCCCTAAACAATACCACGGAGAAGGCAATGGCACCCCACTCCAGTACTCTTGCCTGGATAATCCCATGGACGGAGGAGCCTGGTGGGCTGCAGTCCATGGGGTCGCTGAGTTGGACAGGACTGAGTGATTTCACTTTCACTTTTCACTTTCATGCATTGGAGAAGGAAATGGCAACCCACTCCAGTGTTCTTGCCTGGAGAATCCCAGGGACAGGGGAGCCTGGTGGGCTGCCGTCTCTGGGGTCGCACAGAGTTGGACACGACTGACGCGACGTAGCAGCAGCAGACAATACCAAGCTGCCTGCAAACCTACAGACTTGTCTGAGACTAGTCTACAGGGGGTCGTTGTAATTCAGGTCAACCAGCTGGTCATTTCTGTTCATCTGTCAGATAAGATTCCTAGACAGGTCATGTTACTACATTTGGTTCTGTTTTCTAGATGACAGAGGAATTGGCAGTACTTACTCATGGGAAGGAAGGGATATTCCTGTGTTATTGAATTGCCCCTTCCCTCTGCACCCAGCCTCTTGATGATCAGAATGGTTTGGGAACTTCAGGCCTCAGGCTCTCTACTTGGTGGCATGTTTAGCAATGATCTAGATGAAAAGCAGGTAACACTTCTCCCAAAAAGATATCAGTTTTTAACTTATGCTGTTCAGTCATTGAGTTGGACACGACTTAATCATGTCTGACTCATTGTGACCCCATGGGCTGCAGCACGCCACGCCGCCCTGTCCTTCACTATCTCCTGGAATTTGCTCAAATTTATGTCCATTGAGTAGGTAATGCTATCTAACCACCTCATCCTCTGTTGCCTCCTTCTTCTGTTGCCTTCAGTCTTTCCCAGCATCAGGGTCTTTTCCAATGAGTTGGCTCTTCCCATCAGGTTGCCAAGAATTGGAGCTTCAGCTTCAGCATCAGCCCATCCAATGAATATTCAGTGTTGATTCCCTTTAGGATCAACTGCCTTGATATTGCAGTCCAAGGGACTCTCAAGAACTTTACCTGGTACTAAAAGCAATATAAGTAGCTAACACTTATATAGCCTTTACCCTGTACCAGGCTTTCTTCTGTTCTTCATTCCATATGTTAACAATGTAATCCTCACTCCAGCCTAAATGATGGTTGCCCACTTCAGAGGGGAGGAAACTGCTCAGGAATATGTATATTTCAGATTTTCAGAGAGGATTCTATAAGCAAGAAACCCAAGAGACCTAAAGGAATAAGCAGCCAAGGGTGGAGTTCCAAGCTCCTAGCTAGGTGAGTTTGCTCAAACTCCCATCCATCTAGTTAGTGATGCCATCCAAACATCTCATCCTCTGTTATCCCCTTCTCATCCCGCCTTCAATCTTTCCCAGCATCAGGGCATTTTCCAGTGAGTGAGTTCTTCAAATCAGGTGGCCAAAGTATTGCAATTTCAGCTTCAGCATCAGTGCTTCGAATGAATATTCAGGACCTATTTCCTTTACGATTGACTGGTTTGATCTCCTTGGAGTCCAAGGGACTCTCAAGAGTCTTCTCCAACACCACAGTTCAAAAGTATCACTTCTTCAGTGCTCAGCTTTCTTTATGGTCCAACTCTCACACCCATACATGACTACTGGAAAAACCACAGCTTTGACTAGATGGACCTTTGTCAGCAAAGTAATGTCTCTTCTTTTTAATATGCCATCTAGGTTGGTCATAGCTTTTCTTCCAAGAAGCAAGCATCTTTTAATTTCATGGCTGCAGTCACCATCTGCAGTGATTTGGGAGCCCAAAAAATAAAGTCTCTCACAGTTTCCATTGTTCCCCATCTATTTGCTATGAAGTGATGGGACTAAGTGCCAAGATCTTCATTCTTTGAAACTTGAATTTTAAGCCAGCTTTTTCACTCTCTTCTTTCATTTCATCAAGAGGCTCTTTAGTTCCTCTTCACTTTATGCCATAGTGGTGGTGTCATCTGCATATCTGAGATTATTGATATTTCTCCTGGCAATCTTGATTCCAGCTTGTGCTTCATCCAGCCCAGCATTTCACATGATGTGTTCTGTATATAAGTTAAATAAGCAGGGTGACAATATACAGCCTTGACTTATTCCTTTCCCAATTTGGAAACAGTCCATTGTTCCATATCCGGTTTTAACTGCTGCTTCTCGACCTGCATACAGGTTTCTCAAGAGGCAGGTCAAGTGGTCTGGTATTCCCATCTCTTTAAGAATTTTCCACAGTTTGTTGTGATCCACACAGTCAAAGGTTTTAACATAGTCAATGAAACAGAAGTAGATATTTTTCTGGAATTCTCTTGCTTTTTCTATCATCCAGTGGATGTTGGCAATTTGATCTCTGGTTCCTCTGTCTTTTCTAAAACCAGCTTGAACATCTGGAAGTTCATGGTTCATGTATTGCTGAAGCCTGGCTTGGAGAATTTTGAGCATTACTTTACTAGCATGTGAGATGAGTACAATTGTGTGGTAGTGTGAGCATTCTTTGGCATTGCCTTTCTTTGGAATTGGAATGAAAACTGACCTTGTCCAATCCTGTGACCACTGCTGAGTTTTCCAAATTTGCTGGCATATTGAGTGCAGCACTTTCACAGGATCATCTTTTAGTATTTGAAATAGCTCAACTGGAATCCCATCACCTCTGCTAGCTTCCACTTGACGTCACAGTCCAGGATGCCTGGCTCTAGGTGAATGATCATCTGGGTGAGTGGTTATCTGGGTCATGAAGATCTTTTTTGTACAGTTCTTCTGTGTATTCTTGCCACCTCTTCTTAATATCTTCTGCTTCTGTTAGGTCATACCATTTCTGTCTTTTATTGTGTGCCCATCTTTGCATGAAATGTCCCCTTGGTGTCTCTAATTTTCTTGAAGAGTTCTCTAGTCTTTTCCATTCTGTTGTTTTCCTCTACTTCATTGCATTGATCACTGAGGAAGGCTTTCTTACATCTCCTTGCTCTTCTTTGGAACTCTGCTTTCAGATGGATATATCTTTCCTTTTCTCCTTTGCCTTTAGCTTCTCTTCTTTTCTCAGCTATTTGTAAGGCCTCCTCAGAAAACCATTTTGCCTTTTTCCATTTCTTTTTCTTGAGGATGGCTTTTTCTTGGGGATGATATATTTCAGGAGAAATGGCTGGGGGTTCTGAGAAGGGTGACTCCTTGCTGGCCAATGGTGGCCCTACCCACCCTGGCCTCTCAGCACTACAATGCTTGTGTGAACACAGATTCAAGGATGTTTGTGCACCCTGTGGTAAAACCAGTCTCAAAGGCCCCAGAGGAAGTGCTGTCTACCTCTGAAGAGCCTGCTTCTTGGTCTGCACACTACCCACATGAACATAATTCTTCCTCCACTTGAAATGGGACCCATTTTGGGGTTCTCAGTGTTCTGTGCTCATTAAGATAAAGGGGCTGGTACCATGTGTGGGGCGGCAGCCATCCAGGGAGGGTCATACCAGCTCCTAGTCTACTGGCCTGTGGGTTGGCCAAAGGTTGCTGGGTCAGAGAGGTGGTTGGGGAGGCCAGGCAGGCACCCTGCATCCAAAAGAGGAAGGAGAGTTGTTGTATTTCCATCCTCAGGGCCCAAGCAGTGTAGTCAGGGCAGCATCAGAACCCAAGGGATTAATACAGCCTTTTGCTCTGCAGCTTGTGGACACATCAAGATGTGGTCCTAAGCTGGACACACTGACAGCAGCCTGAGGGCTTCTGCTGCTGGTTTCTTTTCTTTAAAAAAAAAAATAATAATAAGCTATATTACCCATGGCCTGCTATCCAGACCCTATCTGGCTAGCTGGAGGGCCAGCCGGTCCTGGAGATTGAAAGGGACTTGCTGGGAGAGGAACAGGTACCAATCATGATCAGCATGTTGGGAACACAGCTTCCCAAACTTGTGTGTTCAGTCACCAAGTTGTATCCAACTTTTTGTGATCCCATGAACTGCAGCACACCAGGCCTCCCTGGCCCTCATCATCTCTCAGTTTGCTCAAGTTCATGTCCACTGAATCATGACACCATCCAACCATCTCATCCTCTGTTGTCCTCTTCTCCTCCTTCCTTCAATCTTTCCCAGCATCAGGGTCTTTTCCAGTGAGTCAGCTCTTCTCATCAGATGGCCAAAGTACCAGAGCTTCAGCTTCACTCAGTTCTTCAATGAATATTCAGGATTGATGTTCTTTAGGATGGACTGATTTGATCTCCTTGCTGCCTAGGGGCCTCTCAAGAGTTCTCCAGTGCCACAATTCAAAAGAATCAATTCTTCAGGGCTCTGCCTTCTTTATGGTCCCAAACATATCAGGAACTTTAACAAAATTACTTGGTGTCTATATAAATATGTACTGCCAGATCCCATCCTCAGAGATCAGAATTCAGGAGGTCTGGAGCAGGGCCAAGGTGTTTGCCTGTTAACAAACATCCCAGGTAACTCTGACACAGGGGGTCTGGGGGCTCTGGAGGCAGCGTGTTGAGTAACGCAGAGCTCCCCAGCTCCGACAACGTGATCAGTGCACAAGCAGCATAAGCATCATCAATTCAAAGCCCTGGCCCCACTCCAATCCCACCGAGTCTGACTCTACACAAGCACATTGAAAGAGAAGAACCGCTCTGGAGCCACGGTTCCAATAGTATGAGTCAGAATCACTGCAGAGCCTGTTAAAATGCAGATCGCTGGACCTCAGCCCCACAGTTTCTGATTCAGGTGGTCTGGGGTGGAACTCAGTCCTGTGTGTTTTCCAGTTTTCCCAGGGATGCTGATGATTCAGGGACCGCACTCTGAAAACCACTGCCCTAATCTAGAGCAGATTTTCTTAGCCTGGCTGCACACAGTCATCATCTAGAAACCTTTAAAAGCTACTGCTGCCTGGGTATCAGAAGCTCTGGATTCAGTAGGCTCAAGCCTAGCCGGGGCATTTAAAAGCTCTTTTTTTGTTAATGTTCAGTTGCTCAGTAGTGTCTGACTCTTTGTGAGCCCGTGGACTGTAGCCCACCAGGCTCCTCAGTCCGTGGGATTTCCCAGGCAAGTATATTAGAGTGGGTTGCCATTTCCTCCTCCAGGGGATCTCTCCAACCTAGGGATCAAACCTGCATGTCCCACATTGGTAGGTGGATTCTTAACCATCGGAGCCACCAGTGAAGCCCTTAAAAGCTCTGAAGGTGACCTTAACTGCAGACAAGGTTGAGAATGGTGGTTCTGGAGTCAGACAACCTGGATACAAATCCCAGCTTCACCACTAACCAGCTGGTGAGTGGGGAAAAGTTACCTAGCCTCTTCCACTGCCCATACCCCCGGCCCCACTCAGTGGTCTGCCTGAAGAAGCCCCAGCACCCTGCCCATGAACCAGGTGGAGGGGGATGGTATGAAGATTTCATATATACGCTTCAAAGGGTATCAGACAAGATGTCAGCAGGTGAAACTTTTTCCATGTCCAGTTCATAAATAGCTGGTGCCCTGACTTCTACTTATACCTCTGCCTGTTTCTCTCACCACATTTTAACTCTACATGTCAAGATAAAAGAGACCCTCAAGCAAGTGGTCACCACATGGCAAGTGCCTTAAGTATATCATCTCATTTAATCGAATCTTTACAGCAGCCTTACAGGGTTGATGCCATTATGTCCATTTTCCTGGTGAGAAAATCAAGGGTCAACAAGGTCCAGCTGACTTGCCCAAGCCAATATGTATAGAAAGTGGACAGTCAGAATGTGAAGTTCATGTAGACTCTAGGGTTGCCTCTGCTGCCCACTTACCTCACTGCCTCTCCTCCCCAGGAGCTCTGCTTCTTCTCAGCCTAGAAGTTTCTGCAAGAGAATGGGCCAGGGAGGTGGAGGCCACCCCCAAGGACATATCCTCCCACCTCCAGGTGAACTTGATGTTTTGAGCACCACCAGCCTATCAGATCTGAGTTGATTTATCATCATTACCAGCCCAGGGACACAGTCCCAGACACAAATAAGGTTTCATTTTCCTGACAAATACAAGTGGATTTTTTTTTAAACATCAAAATAAAGCTGCTCTGCTAAGCTCTCCATGAAGGTGCAAATTGCTAATCTGATCTGAATGGGTCATTGGTTTACTTGGGCTTCATCTAAAGGTTTTGATAAAAGAGTCGAGGAATAATATATAAAGTTTCTGATATGAGTTCTACTAATACTTGAGCCTGAGATGAATTCTTAGTTGTTTGTTATGGGAGCCAATTTCTTTTTTGTTTTTTTTCTTTTTTTAAATGGGGTTGGCAAGCAAGACAAGGACAAGACAGAAATGAACCAATAAAATCAAGAGCAGGGATTAATTAAAGTCCTGGAGTTTGCCACAGAATGGTGATAAAGAAAAGATGGTAATAGCGCTTCTTCTAAAAAAGACTAGTTGGATTATATATATATATATATATAAGGTTTCTGGAGAAATAATTTAATTTTGAGACTGTCTCCACAAATTGTCTGGGCTTATCTTTCTCCCATGAAGAGTAAAGATTGCCCTTTTTCAGGCCAGAGGGGAATCTCATTTCCCCTTTCCTTATCATTTATTAGAAATCAAAATATTGTTTCAAATGGATGTGTTTAATATTTCAGACAATATAATGTGTCCAGAACAAAAGGGCAACATTGGTAGGCAGGCAACAGGGAGTAGAAAGGAGATGAAAAAAGATCCTGAATCACATAGCCAAAGGTTTCTCTCCAGTCTCTCCCACTTCATTCCATGAGGCTTGGCTCATTGGTCATCTTATTCTTGAATTTCCTTAATCCTGAAAATGGAGAAAATAACAGGAGGATTTCCTTCCCTTACTCTACAGCACAGGTGTGGTCCAACAGCATTGATTTTTAACATTTACATTATAAAGTAAACTTCCAGTGATTCAAGTGATTTTGGTTGTATAGAAACTAAGATGTTTCCCACTGAAAACCCCACCCTGTAAAATTCTGACAACCAAAACTTATGACCTTGATCATATCTATGAGCAGTATGGTCCACCTTAGTGGCTTATTTTCCCTCTGGGGTCTTGTCTGTATCTCAGACTCCCCTTGACCATGGTCTGCCATCTTCCCTAGCCTCCTTTCATGTCTAAACATCTGACTGTATGTGCCCTAGACCAACTTCCCTGTTGGTTCTTTCTGGGTATTAAAAACGCCCGATGGAGGGACTTTCCTGGTGATCCAGTGGTTAACAACCTGCCTTGCAATGCAGGGGACGCGGGTTCGATCCCTGGTGGGGGAACTAAGATCCTCCATGCTGCAGAGCAACTAAGCTCACGCGCCACAACTAGAGAGCCCCTGAGCCACAACAAAAGACCCTGCACAACACAGGGAAGACTCCCCATGCTGCAACAAAGACCCAGCGCAGCTAAAAACCTTCTTAAGTGCCTGATGGAGCCACTCTCCAGTTTTGTGCTTCACAGTTACTGTCGCCACTGAACTCCTGATGATCCCCAGACTCTATGATCAGTAAAATGTCATTCCTCCATGTCAGCAACGTGGCAAGTTTAAAACTCAGCATGTCAAGTTTACCTGTAATGAGAGACACCTCCACGAACCCGCATGACAGGATCAGCATGAGGAATAGTGACAAAGCAGCCAATTCAATTACCAAACATCCTTACCGCGTGAAGTGCTATGAGAACGCTGAATAATAACGTTATGGCTTCATCTGAAAGATGTGTGTGTCACCCAGGAGTGTCCCTAAGTCAGTAACATCATTTGCAATAAGTCATCATTAATTAACACTAAATGACTAGGCCCTGCTGGGGGAAGCAGGCAGTATTAAACTGACATCAGTATGTGAAGAGTTCATTATGGTTAATGTTATGAGAGCACAGACTGAAGGATTTAATAGTGGATTAGAAGGTGTTTATGTCCAAACACCTCGATGTGGGCTCCACAGCTGCCACACGCAAGCAAAGATACTAGCTGGTTGCTAAGGAAGAGGATGGGTGACTTGGAGACCTAAGAAGAGGTTCTCGCAGCATGGGACCAGGGGGTAAAGTGCTGGGGGAAGAAACAGGAGAGAGAGAGAGCTCACCCACCCTGTTCCTCATCCTTTCCATCTTTCACATCATTTCCACCAGAGTCTGGGAGAGTGAGCCAGAAACAATGAGCAAAGAGAGGCAGGTGTCGCCTAGGGCAAGCGTCACCTGGGGAACAAGATCAGCATGGGTGTCAGGTGAAGGGGGGAGATAGGATATTTGGAAAACTCTTCAGGTGATTCGGTTTTGCCACACTACCTGCTCCCCCTCCCCAGCCACCCACCTATTGTCATACAGTGGCATTGCCCTGTTTAGTTATTGCTGGAAACTTTAAGGCAAGCAATGCTAACAAAATGTGTGAGGCACATGATCACAAATCAACAGTGCCACACGTAATATAATCATGAATCTATAGATACATTATGAAATAAAGTGAAAGATTGTAGTGGTGGTGGTGTTCCGTTCGTGCTAAGTCCTGTCCAGTTCTTTGCTTCCTTGTGGACTGCAGCACACCAGGCTCCTCTGTCCTCCACCATCTCCCAGGGTTTGCTTAAATTCACGTCCACTGAGTCAGTGACGCTATCTAACCATCTCATCCTCTGCCGCCCCCTTCTCCTTTTCCCTTCAACCTTTCCCAACATCAGAGTCTTTTCCAAATGAGTCAGCTCTTAGCATCAGGTGGCCAAAGTATTGGAGCTTCAGCTTCAGCAACAGTCCTGCCAGTGAACGTTCAGGGTTGATTTCCTAAGACTGTACCTGACACAAATACCAATTCTCCACCCTGCAGTAGCTGGAGCACAGATGGCAAGAAAAGGATCGTGGTTCCTGTACCACACACAGGATGCTGCACCCTGTGGCTGCTGCCTCGGGGTTCTTCCTTTAAACCCCCAAAGTGATAGGACCTAGTGGTAAATGCAATTTATTCCCGAGTCTCTTTATTCAACCATAATAGATGCTTATTTAAAGAGAGGATCATTTGCTTTGCTACTAACAAACCATAAGCATAAAGACAAAAATTGCAAAGCTTTTGTTTAAGATCTATGGCTTTTTATACATTCTTTCACTCCCAGGCACTTGAAGGGCACTTTTCTAGTTTTCAAGGTACACAAAGGAGAGAGGCCAAAAGGCTTGCCCTCAAGGCACTCACATGCTAGAAGGTCACAGAGTCCAGGGCGCAAACAGGCAAACAGAGAATGGAGGAGAAGAGGGAGCCACAGGTTGTGCAGGCAGGTAGGGGTAGAAGAGGTGATGAGGGTGGCTGGGGGGCAGCCTCTCAGAGAAATACATGTAGGTTGAGGATCCCCTGGGGAGTCAAGGTTAAGGTCATTGTAAGCAAAGGGAACAACCTAAGTGGATATGCCAGGGCCAAATCCTTCTACACCCTTGAGGAGGGAGCTCTTTCTACCAGCAGAAATAACTGGGCCGGGTGGATACCAGTCTAGGCAGGACAGGGAGCCCATGGGTTTCTCGTCTAAGATAGCCAGACTAAAGGAACTGTGTGCCCTGAACCTGGTAACTCAGGAGTCAAGACTGCCATCTGGGGGCATGGATCCAGAGACACAAGCAGAGAAAGGGGTGCCTAAAGAGAAACAGCGAGAATGAGCGCATAGAGGCAGGGAGCCCCAGGGTACCATGTGATCCCAAAGAAAGAGAGAGAGACAATGCTGTTTTTCTAGGACCCAGTTCTAGAACGTTGTGAAAGTCAACCATTCTTATGGGTCTTGAATTCTGTGAAATATTCTTGATTCCTTCAAATAAAGCCCCTTTAATTTAAGGCTGTGGGAGGGGGATTGTGGACAGGGCACCAGTGGGCAAGAGACACTGCACAGTCCTGGGAAGAAGTGGGCTACCCTGCCCCCTGGTCTTCAGTGCCCACGACAAGGGCGATCACAGACGGACTCGTGGCATTCACCATCACCGGAAGGAAGTCAGAGGACAATGGGCAACAGGATTGGATTAGGGACCGAGGGGCTGAGTTCACCAGAAGGTCTTCACACTTCCTCATCAGCTTTTTACAAAGATAAAAATCTCTGAAGCACTTGCAGTTTCTCTAGAGAAAGACATGAGATAAATACAAGTTATCGTTCACAAAAGGGTCTTTCTTCTTTATTATAAAGCCATCGGAAAGGAATTGCTTTTCCAGGCCACAAGAGAGCTGCAGCCGTATCTCAACAGGTAACCTTGAAAATCAGACACAATAACTGTCCCTTTGCTGAGTTTTTCTTCCCTAACCCACCATCCCTCCAAAAGCACACTTCTCCATTAATACCTTTTTCCTATAATGAGACTGATAACACCTCCTCCTCTGCATACAGAGCCATCATGGCTGCCAGCGGGGCTGGACCCTGCCCAGCTGTCAGCTCAGCACCCATCACTGCCTGACCCACGCTGCTGCTGGCTTCTAGGGGGAGCACGCGAGGCAGAGAAAGTGAGCGTTCTCATCTGTCCTTTCACAAAGACCCGCCTCCTGAGCTAAAGTTTACCTTTTAAAACCAGAAAGGAAAAGCCCTTCCTGTGTTACATCATTTCTTCACAATTCTTTCTGTGGGGACAGGATGTTGGTGTCAATAAAACTGTACTTAAATATTTCAAATCTACATTGTCAACCTGTAGACCTATAGATGGACACAGGTGGAGAAGAAGGAAACATCTGGTACGAGGCAGATGAGGGTGTCTAAGAGGAAGGCACTGGATACGTGGGCTTCATAGAAGCTGAACCCAAAGTTTGAGGAAGGGAAGGATGGAGTCCTGAATTGAAGAGCCCAGCATGCATGTTCTTGGAACTCAAGGATGCTGAAGGAAAATTCCACCCTGGGGGCTGCTACAGCAAGAAGCTATCCCCTCAGGACATGGTCTCTGACTGTAGATCTCCTCTCTAGTAGAATTTACAAGTAATTCTGTGGCATCTGTTGGGCAGCCATGAAATTAAAAGATACTTGCTCCTTGGAAGAAAAGCTATGACAAACCTAGACAGCATATTAAAAAGCAGAGATATCACTTTGCCGACAAAGGTCCGTCAAGTCAAAGCTATGACTTTTCCAGTTGTCATATACAGATTTTAGAGTTGGACCATAAGGAAGGCTGAGTGCCGAAGAATTGATGCTTTTTAACTGTGGTGCTCGAGAAGACTCTTGAGAGTCCCTTGGACTGCAAGGAGATCCAACCAGTCCATCCTAAAGGAAATCAGTCCTGAATATTTATTGGAAGGACTGATGCTGAAGCTGAAGCTCCAATACTTTGGCCACCTGATGGGAAGAGTTGACTCATTAGAAAAGACCCTAATGCTGAGGAAGATTGAAGGCAGGAGCAGAAGGGGATGACAGAGGATGAGATGGTTGGATGCCATCACTGGCTCAATGGATATGAGTTTGAGCAAGCTCTGGGAGATGGTAAAAGACAGGGAAGCCTGGTGTGCTGTAGTCCATGGGGTCACAAAAAGTCAGACATGACTGAGCGACTGAACAACAGATCTATTGGGAAATACAGGGTTTTGAGGAGTCCTGGTTCGTGGAGACCTGCTGAGAGGCCCTCCCTGTGAAATGGCTTCAGGAAGTAGCTGGACCACCTAAATGGTCTCCAGCCTCTGAGCCTCGTCATGCCAGCAGTGAGATTCTGAGATGTAACAGTCTCCCGTGTCTGTTCTTTCATCCCAGGGACATTCCAGAAGACTGAGATAATCTTAGGATATTCCTCTGGTCCACACCAGTCACATGGGGCACCAACCACAGGGGCTTGGTGTCCGCAGGCACATGCTCAGATTTATCGCCATTTGGAGTTGAAAAGGTCACCAAATTCCCCAAATGCAACCCTCTACATATCCTATATATAATAGCACAGGATGAAACATTCGGCTGTCACCTATTGTTCTCCACAATGTTTGCATTTTATACGGTTAGGCTGTCACTGTTAGAACCTAATTTCTGTCTAGCTGGCCCCATGGGAGACATAGCACTGCCTAAGTTGAACTTGCCCACCATGCTGGAGGAAGTTTGGCCTAAACAAGTTCTCCAGAAGGGCTCCTTGGGTCACATTACCTCTTACGATTTGTTTTGAGGTGAGTCTGGGTTCCGTGCTTCAAAACCAGCATTATTTAGGAGACCGTCTACCTATCTGTTACCTATTGTTTCCAAATTACCCCCCAACTTAGCAGCTTAAAACAGTATCTCACGGTTTATGTGGGTCAATAATCCAGGCATGGCTTTGCTGGGTGTTTCTGCCTCAAGGTGTCCACAGGCTACATCAGGGTATCACCAGGGTTGCAGCATCTCAGGGCTCAGCCAGGGAGTGTGCCCTGCTTCCCAAGTTGACTCATGTGGTTGTTGGCTAGACTCTTCCCCTGAGACTGTTGGACTGAGTTCCTGGGTGGCTATTGGCCAGAAGCCTCCCCTAGTTTCTGGCCCCAGGGGCCCCACCAGAGAGCCACTTACAACACAACATTGTTTCCATCAGAGTGAGCAAATGACAGCCTTAAAGAGAATCCAGGAGATGGAAACCACAGCCCTTGGTGACTTAACTCAGAAGCGACATCCCTTTAGCTGTGTTGCGATCTGTTCACTAGAAGCAAATTGGTGGTCCAGTGGCTAGGACTCCACACTCCCAATGCAAGGGGGCCCAGGTTCAATCCCTGATCAAGAAACTAGATCCCACATGCCACAACTAAGAATTCATATGCCACAACTTAAAAAAAAAGATCTTGTATGCCGCAACCAAAACTTGATGCGGCCAAATATATAAATAAAACTTTTTTTAAAAGCAAATAGAAGAAGTAAACTGCTAAGTGCTCCCATGCTCTAGGGGAGGGGATTCAGAAGGACATGAATGCAGCAGATGGAGGTCATTTGGGGGCCACATTTGGGGGTCCATTTACATGGACCACCTTACCTAATATCATCTTCATTTACATGTCTCTGCTACGGTGATTGTCCAAAGTAAGAAAAAACAAAAACTCTTTGGTCAGATTCTGTCTATCTTTGCAATAGTCAACTGCCCCCACTAAGCTTGTGCTCAGGGGTAGGTAGGCCCCAGTGGCCATGTCTGTATATTTGACCTCCCTTCACACCACATTAGCTGGGAAATCTAACCAAAGATGGGCCAATCAGATTCCTCTCCAGGGAATGAATCAACTAGGAAAGCGGTCCCCAACCTTTTTGGTACCAGCAACCTGTTCCACGGGAGAAAATACTTCCATGGACAGTGAAGGGGGATGGTTTCAGGATGACTCAGCTGCATCATGTTTATCGTGCACTTTATTTCTAATACTATTACATCAGCGCCACCTCAGATCACCAGGCATTAAGTCCCAGGGGTTAGGGACCCCTAATTCAGGATACAAAACAAAGTTAAACTGAATGGTCAAGCAGAAGCAAGGCCAGAGCCGGAGGACGAACCAAACAAAGCCGCCCTCAGACTGCAATTACCAGAGGATGGGAGCCAGGCATGAGCAGAAGGAGCCAGCCTGCGGGAGAGAGGCCAGAGAGATTTGCATGCAGATGGGCAAGGACGAGAGGCTGTGAGGCCCAGCAGAGACAGAAGCAGGGAGCCTGGCCTCCTTTCACCCTTACCTGTTTATTCCGTCTCTGCAGGGCGCCCTCCCACCCTCCACTGGGTCAGCCTGAGTGGACTTTGTTTCTGAGCCATCAAAGTCTGCCTCAGCCAAGTCCTTCCCAGTCTGTTTCTTCTTCTGGAAAATAATTAATATAATCAGTTCAATCTCACCCCAGAAATTGACCTTTGAGATAGCAAACTGTGTGCAGAGCAAGGCACTTTTTTTTTTTCAAAGCACAGGTGCTGTTCAATGCATTTCTGTAGGCCTGTACTGAGATAGGGTTAGAGTTGGCTTCCCTGGTGGCTCAGACAATAAAAGAATCTATCTGCCTGCAATGCAAGAGACCTGGGTTCAATCCCTGGGTCAGGAAGATCCCCTAGAGAAGGGAATGGCTACCCACTCCAGTTTTCTTGCCTGGAGAATTTCATGGACAGAGGAGCCTGGCGGGCTACAGTCCACGGGGTTGCAAAGGTCAGACGTGACTGAGTGACTAATACTTTCACTTTCAGAGTTGTCTAAGTGAACTAAGAGGGAAATGAAATGGGAATTTGACTTCTCCAGCAAACTTCACAGAGGCCACTAAACTAGAACTAGAGGGACTTCCCTGGTGGTCCAGTGGCTAAGACTCTGAGCTCCCAATGCAGGAGTCCAGGTTCAATCCCTGGTCGGGGAACTAGATCCCACATGTAATAACAAAAACTACCACGTGCTGACAAGTAAGGATCTCACATGCAAAATAACAAACATTTTACATATATCCTCCTAGTCTTTTTTCATACATATATGAAGTGTGTGTGTGTATATATATATATACACACACACACACATACATACACTGGCACAGCTTAATTTAATTAATTAATTAAATTTTAAAAACTAGAACTAGAGAGCCGATGCACTTAGCCCTTCACACCCAGAGTACCATATCGTGTAAATATGTGCCACACACTCACACAAATATACATTCGTGAGCTCTTACACATAAGTGGCCACACCATACTTTACAAACCAGGAAATGATTCCTAAGTATATAGCAACTTCTCTTCACTTCTTGCAATATATCACAAGACATGTGTACCCCTTGAGTCAGCTCCCATATGGATTCACTTTCCAGAGCACATTTTCGAAGCATTCAACAGTCTGTCAATAGAGAAACCAACTCGTAGAGTAGTTTACAGGACTCCCCCAGGCAATGCACGTAAATATTGCAAATAGCGAGTTTATACCGCCAACTCACTGTGGAAACCCAGAAGAATAAGATTTACACATTCTCTTCCCAAAGGAAATCAGACTGAAAACACAGAGTGTTAGAAGCTGGTATGGTACTGCACCCTCTTCATCAAGGTAGCCTGAAAAAAATTCTTTTATATTTTTCATCATAAAATGAAATCATACAAATTTCATAAAATGAATCACACAAATCATGATTCTTTTTAAATTACAAAACTAATATGTGCTCACCATGAGGAATCTCAAAATTCTAAAATGTACAGAAGAGAAAACGGTGTTTATAAATGCAACCACCAAGAGACAACTAAGGCTTGTTTTTTGTGTATTTCCTTCTAGTCTTTTTTCATACATATATGGAAGTGTATATATACATATATTTGAATAATGTTTTTTCTACCTAGTATTATATGGCATGAGAAGTATGGGTAGAAACGTTAGCTTTCCAGGTGGCGCTAGTGGTAAAGGACATGCCTGCCAATGGAAGAGACGTAAGAGATGCCAGTTCCATCCCTAGGTCAAGAAGATCAGCTGGAGAAAGAAATCCACTCCAGTATTCTTGCCTGGAGAATCCCATGGACAAAGGAGCCTGGCAGGCTACAGTTCATAGGGTCACAAAGAGTGGAACACGGCTGAAGTGACTTAGCACGCGTGCATGCTTATATTCTAAACAGGTGAACTGCACGGTATGTAAAATACAGGTCAATAAAGCTGCTTTTTAAAAAAATCATAATGGCAAAACCAATACAGTATTGTAAAGTAAAATAAAGTTAAAATAAAAGTTTTTTAAAAAATCATAATGAGTTACCACTATATATCTTTTAGAATGGCTAGTATTAAAAACAAAAAATAAATGGTTTTTTTTAAACCCTGAAAATTCCAAATACTAGTAAGGATGTGGAACAACAAGAATCTTGGTGGGAATACAAAATGGTGCAGCCACTTTAGAAAAGGATTTGAAAAAAAAAAAGAAAGAAAGAAAGAAAAGGATTTGACAGTTTCTTACAAAGTTAAATGTGTGATTCCTATAGTACCTGACAATCCTACTCCTAGGTATTTACCCAGAAGAAATGACACAAAGCAGCCACACAAAAACCTGCACACAAATGTTCATAACAGCTTCATTCATATTAACCCCAAACTGGCAAGAACAGGAAAGTTCATCAACAGGACAACAGATAAACAAATTGGAATGCTTATTCAGTAGAATACTTTGTAGCAACGTAAAAGAATCACCAATAGCAGCAACAGCAGACTTGAATCTCAAAACCGTTATGCTGCCTGAAAGAAGCTCTACAGATAAGACTGTGTATTGTTCCATTTATATGAAATCCTAGAAAAAGGAAATCGAATCTATCACAAGAGAAAAAAGATCAATGACCACCTGGACCTGAGAGTAGGGGGAAAGCAATGGAAGGAAAGAAGCATGAGGACATTGGGGGAATAATGGAAATATTGACTGTGGTTGTGGTTACACAATGGTACACATTTTTCTAAGCTCATCATATTGTATACTTAAAATTGTCAAATTTTACCTTTTCAATGAGTTTTATTTTTTTTGCAAAAAGAGAAAACTCATCAAACCACACACTCAAAGTAGGTGCACTTTTTTCTGTGTAAATTGTGACTCAATTAAGTTGAGCTTTTAAAATGTAAATATATATATATTGTACTGTGTGCATTTTTGTGGGCCATTAAATACTTTTCAAAAGTACTTTAGTTTGAGTATTATGTGGCTGTACTATTCAGTGTTAGAGATGTGCCACAACTCAATTAGCCAGTCCATGGTAGCTGGATATTTAAGTTTTACTTTGTTTTGTTTTTTGCTACTGAAAACAACATTGCAACAAACATGTGTGTGCATGAAACTTTGTGTTTTCGATTCCTAGAGAAGCAACTGTTGGGTCAAAGAGTAGGGATATTTTCAATACATTTGGAAGAATGTCTTCTTAAATCTGATTCCCTTAACTGTGGGGGTAGGAAGTCACAGTGATTGAAGGAGGGTGGTCACTTTTTCCACAGCTCCTCTGCTAGTGAAGAGAAGTTTATATGAATTCCCACTGAAAGGAGCAGAGGACTAAGGAAGTCATGGGTCCTTGTGCTGGTCCAGTCACTCGATGCGTAACCGTGAGTCACTTTCCCTCTTTAAATACTGTTTAATCTCCAAAATGAGAGTAGTGACTTATGGCAGGTAAATATTTTTTGCACAGAGAAAAATAGGCACTAACCATAAAATAAGTGATAGATAACTGAAAATAAAAACCTGTGTTCATTAAAAGACATTATTAAGAAAGAAGACAAACCACAGACTGAAAGAAGGTAATCATAGAACATGTATTCAACTAAGGACTTGTATCCAGAATTCCTAAAAATAAGAAGAAAACAAACAATAAAGTAGACAAAAGATATGAACATTCACTTCACACATACACGCACACAGATAAATATTCAAATCGCCATCATGCAGACAAAAATGTGCTCAATACTGTTAGTCATACAGGAAAGCAAACTAACACTACACAAGATACCACTATACATCTAACAAAATGGATAAAATAAATAAGACTGACAATGTTGGTAAGAAGGTGGAGCAACAAGCACTCTTTTCCATTGCCGGAGGAAGTGTAAAATGGAACAGTCACTTTGGGAAATCAGAAGTACCTGTTAAAATGCAATGGACTTGGACTCAACAATCCTAACCCTAGGGACACATATACTCTAGAAAAAAATCAGTAAATATTATATCATTAAAAGGCACATACCAGAAATTTCATAGCAGTTTTATTCCTAATGGCCAAAAATTTGAGAAACTCATATGTGCACCAACAGGATAACAAATCAGTTGTGCTTAATGTATGAGTAAAGCTCTCAGACACAAAGTCCATGAAAAGAAGCGAGACTCCAAGGGGCGCATACTGACGGATCAGATTTGTATAAAGTTCAACAGGCAAAACTGGTGGTAATGTCAGAAGAGTGGTTACATCTGGTGTGGATGGTGACGGCAGGGACTAAGAAGGGGCGTGAGGAAAGAAGCTTCTGAGGTCAGCTCATGCTCTGTGTCCTGCTCCTGGTGCTTGTTACAAGGTGGAAACACGAAAAACTTCACTGAGCTATCTACCTAAGGTGTGTGCACTTCCCTATAAATATGTTATAAGCTCCATGTGCTTTCCAGGTGCTTCAGTGGTAAAAAATTCGCCCGCCAATGCAGGAAACGCAAGAAACGTGGGTTCAGCCTCTTTTTCATTTCCCTCAAAGCTACCGGTTCCGTCTGCTGCTGACCCAGAACTAGAGAAGACACGGGGCCGCCACCGCCCCAGAAAACCCTGTTGGAGGCTATGCTTCTGTGAACAAAAAGAAGGGACAGCGGTGAGCATATCATGTATGAAGGCCTGGCCTGAAGCCCTTCGTGTATGGAGGCCTGGCCTCCATCACGGCGGAGTGCAGTACCTTTCCAATTGATTTAACCAAGACACCGCTCCAGATTCAAGGCCAGAAGAACGATGCAAACTTTAAAGAAATCAGGTATGAAGGAATGTCGCATGCATTCGTGAGGATAGGCAGAGAGGAAGGCCTGAAAGCTCTGTATTCGGGGATTGCCCCAGCGATGTTACGCCAGGCTTCCTATGGCACCATCAAGATAAGGCACCTATCAGAGCTTGAAGCGGTTATTTGTCGAGCGTCCAGAAGATGAAACCCTTCTGATAAATGTGGTCTGTGGGATTCTTTGGAGTCATATCCTTAAAGCATTGCTAATCCAAGGGATGTTTTGAAGATATGGATGCAAGCTTAAAGCAGCACCCTGCAAGGAAGAATGACAGGCAACTTCATTAACATTTACCAGCAAGAGGGAAAGAGAGGACTGTGGAAGGGCGTATCCCTTACCACTCAAAGGGCTGCTATTGTGGACGTCGTGGAGCTGCCGGTCTACGACCTCACCAAGAAGTATCTGATTTTCTCACCTGATGGGAGACACCGTGTATATCCATTTCTTCTTAAGCTTCACCTGTGGGCTGGTGGGAGCCCTGGCCTCAAACCCTGTCGATGTGGTGAGAACATGTACAATGAATCAGAGAGTCCTCTGCGATGACAAACGCCCTGGCTACAAAGATACCCTGGATTGCTTGTTATAGACATGGAAGAATGAAGAGTTTTTTGTTCTATATAAAGGGTTTTGGCTAAATTGGTTGGGAGTTGGTCCTTGGAATCTTGTTTTCTTTGTGACATATGAGCAGTTGAAGAAACTGGATTTGTGACAAGTCAAGACTGCATGAGACATCCACGGAAAATGCTCACTTCTGAAATAGTGAAGCTTCCTGTCTTTCCCACTGCTTCTCACTGCTTGGCCCACCACGGATTGAGGTGTGAGCAACAGGTGAGGACAGGGTTAGCTCAGATCACTGTGTCCTGGCATCAGACGCTCTGCACCAAACGTTTAACTGTAAGATCCAGACACTAGTCCTTACCATTCAAGTGCCCTTCGACATCAAAGATAACAGGAAATGCATGTTTCTTGTTAAAGAAAAATTGCCTGAAGATCAGGAACTGTGGACCGTTTCCTTCAGGAGAAGAGTAACTCCTGGTGCGTCTCAGTTCATAGCCAAGATTCCCAGACTGTTCTAAAGAAGCTCTTTGGAACCATGGAATAGAACCTGAGACGGTGTTACTGTTCCTGAGCTTCTGGGGGAGCTTTGGCTTCATGTCTGCTGAGGAAATTCACACATGGAGACCTGGCGTATCCCAAGTATAAACAGGGCAGGAAGAGATCCCTGGAACATTGCACTGCTTTATAACTTCCTATTTTGGCAGGATTCTTTCACTGTATAATAAGTGACTTAGAGTCATTTTAACATGGTCTTCTCCCAAGCGAGGTCCTGTGATAAAACTCTTGTGAAGGAAAGAGGCAACGTTCTATTGTTTCCCTTAGTGAAATGTGGCAAGTGAATCAAAGAGTTGATTTTTCCAAATTTCCTGCGTTTTACTTTAGTTCTGGTCACGTATGTTAAAATATTTCCTGTCTTGGACTTCCTTATCAGTTTGGATGGAAAATACTAGCTTGCAATTTGACAAGCAATATTTTTGTATACCTAGAGTCTGATAAGAGGTATAAAATAGCTTCTTTCTTTTCTTTCAAAGACAGGATATCATTCTTCTTTCTCATCTTCATCTTACTCTTGCAAAATAGAAAGTGACTCTGAGAGAGTCCTAGGACCTTTATACTTCTAGAAGACATCCATAGGAAAGGAAATATATTTAACATTAACTGGGGTAACTTTGGTTCTACCCTTAGAGTGTGCTCAGTTACTCATTCGTGTCCAACTCTTAGCCACGCCATGGACTGTAGCCCACCAGGCTCCTCTATCCGTGGGATTCCCAAGGCAAGAGTACTGGAGTAGGCTGCCATTTCCTTCTCCAGGGGATCTCCCTGACCCAGGATTTGAACCCATGTCTCTTGTGTCTCCTGCCTTGACAGGCAGATTCTTGACCACTGAGCCACCTGGGAAGCCCTGTGAGAGTAAATTAAATACATGTTCATTGGGGCTCCAGTGGCCACCTTTGCAGCATATGTATGTTCCCAGTCTGTCCAGCCCCGGGACTGCTTCCTCCTTTGAAGCAAAATAGACGGCACACAGATTTTTCTTGGGGATTGGGCAATTTTCCTCCCGGTCTCCCTCACCTTGCCTTCTTTATTAATGCTGACTTTGAAAATAAGATTTTGTGAAGCAGGATTTCCATTCCGAAAAAAAGAGCTAAGGCAGGAACAGAGGAGGTCAGAGGTGTTGATTGCTTCAAGACTCGGATGGATGTCTAGTTCTCACTGACCAGTTCCAGATGTGACACTAGAGAGCTGAGCCCCTTCAGGCCTCGCCCCTCATACTGAACCCCATCTTTAGAGGGGAGGCTTCTCTTCTTACCAGAACATTCCACTGATGTAAGGGCTTTCTACAGAAAGACTTTCACTTTTGAGTTCCCTGTGTTTAAAGGATGACTTTTTATGAGCCACTCTTTGTTTTTTTTCCCTTAATGTAGAAAATGTTGTAAGTGTACATATAATTCCTAAAACAGTAGAAGCGAGTTCATTTTGAAGACCAAGAAAAGACTGAATGTCATGCAATATTCATTATATAAAGTTTATTCAAATATGTACATGTTCATACCAGGAAGAAAAGAAAGCCAAACCTCCTTGTAAAAGGTTAGCATATTTTTAAGACAAAAATGTTGTTTT
>SJYQ01004309.1:754089-821536 GCA_006410935.1 Redunca redunca
CAAAACAAACAAATTAAAAAAAGATATCCAAAGGGGGGAAAAAACAAACAAACAACGCCACAGCTTTGAGGGAACTACATCCTAAAAACAGAGTGGATCTGTTAAAGCACACAAGCCGATGATCAGATTGGACTTATACAGACCTTAAGCAGGGTGCGCTGAGGAGGAGAGGAGGTGGCAGTGAGACTTGGAAACGGTGGTGATTTTAAGACCCCTGCAAGAGTCCAGGGAAGATGACCCAAGACCTGGAACTCTTCCAAGAGCAGTAGACAGGGTAGAAAAAAAGGATTTGAGAGAAATGGACAAGATTTCATAACAGAATGGAATAAAGGGGAGAATATAAAACAATGCCTGCATTTCTGGCTTAGTTTGTTTACTAGCTGCCACAAGCCAAGACAAAGAACATAGGCAGTGGAATTGACGTGAAGAAAAGATGGAGAGACTGATTCTGATCCTTTGGTCATACAGGACATACAGGGAGAGATGCACAATGGGCAGTTAGAAACATGAATCTGGAGCCAAGGAAAGAAAAATAAATCAGAAAAATAACATTGGTAGTGAAAGATATGAGAGAGGGTAAGCTACTGGAAGAGGCTGGTTTGAATGAAAAGAAAGGAAAGCTGAGAAAAGAACCTACATTTAAAACAGGGAGGAGGGAGGAAGATGAGGCCCCCAATAAGGGAGACTTTGAATTTGAATGGTCAAGTGTTTACCCAACGTGTGCCAACATTTAGTCAAAATGATTAGACCGTGGATTGAGCAGCAGGACACTTGAGGCCAAGCCTTTCTGGGAAACAGTGAACTAGAATTTTGTTTATACTTTCTGTAAAGGTAGAAGATTCAGAAGTTCCCGTTCGTCAGCTGCTATAGGGATTTTGTGAACATGAATCAAGTTTCACGAATCTTTCTGGAGAAGGGCCGACATGTGATGGATATGAGAGATCCTAGGAGACAGAAGCCCAGAGGACTCCCAGCTGTCTACATTTCAGGACAAGACCCAGGAGACTCTTAAACACAGAAGTGTTTCCCCTTCGATTCAGGATCAATACTCACTTTTCCTCGTGGGCCAGATTTCTGTGTATTTGTATTAAAAAGGAAGAAAACTCAGCCCTGAGAATTGTGATTCACCTAAGTGTGAGCTCTGAAGCTTTGGAATCATGACTAGGAAATTGCCACCTCACGCGTCTTTCGGCTCAGTCACCAAGGCCACGCAGAGTCAGCATTATCGAGACAAGGGATGACACCTGAAGGCCTGCAAACTGTTATGTGGTTCAAAGTGTGTCCTGCAATCTGTTATTTCATTTCCTGAACCAGAGAGCAACCTGGTTAAAGTTTTTAGGAAGGGACAAGCAGGCCATTTGTCAAATGAATGACAGGGCTTCTCTTCCCAACAACTCAATTAAGAGCATCAGGGGACCGAACGGGAAAAGCAATGAACGTGAACCCCTCCTTGGTCCTGACCCAGGTCCTTGAAGGTACTGAGAAACCCTCACGCACCCATCCCCATGACTGATCTGTCAGAAACACCAGAAGCTGACAGGGGCAGAATAGGTGGGCTTCCAGAAAGAAAAATAGTAATAACAATCTCACACTTTATGAATTTGGAGTTATGTTTTCAAGGAATAACATGTAGAGGTGATGATCTCACTGAAAGAATGCACATGGTACATAGCTGGCCAGACTGGCATTGAGATGCATATGATGCAGGCTTACATATTTATTTGCAAAACACAATGTAATAGAAATGGACATCATACTTTGCATTTATATAGCAACTATTTCTCCAAGGACCTCAAAGGATTCTGCAGCAGTTACTGGATTCATCCTTGTTAGACGCTTGTAAAATGAAGGGGAGGCAAGGATCACTCATCCCATTTTATTAAAGAGGAAGCAGATGTCCCAAGAGGATACATGAGCTGGCCAAGGGCATACTATGACTCATTTGTTTGCTCAGAACCATGTAGGGACTGAAATTAGTCCCAAATTGTCCTTGTGCTTGCTGATTTTTCCTATAAACTTCTGAAAGGGAAATGATTCTGTTTCTCAGCCTTATGTTTGCCATTCAGGCCATCAAACAGACAGTGGGGGATGAACTGGGGAAGGGAAGAGGTTAGTAAGCCTGTGGCATTTCTCTTTCTCCCTTCAGTGGCCTGCTGCTGGTAGTGTTCTTAAGGACAGATCGAGGGCTCTCGACACAAAGAGGGGGAAACCTTCCTGCTGTCGCGGCTCCACAACAGCGGACACAGAATGGCTGCCCACAATGCCCAGTTTTAATGTCCACTCCAATGCATTTTGTCATTTATCTTACAACTACTATGGGAGGTATTGTTTCCTTATAAAGATGAGAAAGAGGCTCAGAGGGATGGGATGACTTGCCCACGGTCCTCTAACGAGTTCAGACTCTGGATCTGAGCACAGTTGTACTCCTTTCAACAGCTGCACACTTCCACTTTGTTACACTGACAAGACTTCACTACGCAGGCACACAACAGGGTTTTAGAGTCATAAGAGCCAACCTGGGGCTCCACCCCCTCCCACAGATATTCCAAATAGCAGACCAGGGTGAGCGCTCATGCCACTCCGTTCTCCCTGGACAGACCCACTGGAAATGGCTTAGCTGTCAAGTCACTGTGTGTCCAGGATCGTTGAGGCCTCCCTGGTGCCAGGTTCCCACCTGCGCCTGCCCCAGGCCTGAGCTGGTAGCAGATCAGGCTGAGTTCTATGAGCAGGGGAAGGACGGGAAGGTGATAGCCTGGAGGCTGCCCCAGTGCACCCTCTTCCCACCCACTCTGAGCACTGCTCTTTGACATTTGAGAGTTCTGACCATCACTGGGCAGCATGAGTAGGGCTTGTCTTTCAGGGGCCTGACATTCTTCATGCAGAGAGAAACCAAGGTTCAGACTTATCCCAAGTTACCAAGGATATCAGAAAGTAAAAAAGTACTAAGGACCATTTTTTCTGATGTTTTGTCTAATGTAGGTTTTGGTCCCTAGAACAAGATATTACAAGTGGTAGAAAAAAAGCCAGCCTCTGGTAATAGGGGTTGGAAGGAAGAGGAGCAGTGGCTTTAGTGGGTCCCTTACTCCGCTCTACATACTTCATGTGCATCATCTCATTTATCCCCACAGCTCAAAGGCATAGGCATTCTTAACCCCATTCTACAGGTAAGAAGAGAGAAGCTTAGAGTTTAAATAGCAGAGCAAATACAAAACACAACCTGGATTTCAAACGTGTATCTGTGAGACTCATGCCCTTTCCATTAAGCCTCACTAACTTTGCCTGGAAAATCCCACGGACAGAGGAGCCTGTCCATGGGGTCGCAAGACAGTCAGACACAGCTTAGCAACCAAACAACAACAGTCTCTGAGGAGTTTGATGTTGTGCCCTTCCCCTGATGACATAATCCCAGCAGTAGCTGGGAAGGTTCCAGCTCACCACTGGAGCAAAGATGCGAGTCACAGATGCAGACAAGGCCAAGCACAGGTGAGATGCCTTCTTCGAGAGGCACTGCAGTCATGGATGCAAGTCACCGAAGTAATCCTAAAATTCTGGCAGTTACAAAAACTGAGTTTAAAAAAAAGATTGTTATTGTTAGTTAAATATATGTTTCATCTAAAGCAATACATCTGATAAATTATCATTTCAACATGTAACCAATATAAAAATAATAATGATATAGCACATATTCTTTTTCTATTGTTAGGTCCCTGAAATATATAGTGTATTTTACACTTGGAACACATCCCCAGTTTGGAGAAGCCACATTTCAAGTGCTCAAGACACACTCGTGGTTAGTGGCTACCATATTGGACAACATGGGTCTAGAAGAAAATTGCATGGATGGAGGCTTGGAATGCTTGGATTGAGGTCCTAATTCTGAAAACCTACCAAGGCCACTTTAATGGTTGAAAACCTAGACGCTGGAAATAGACTCACCTGGCTTTGAATGCCAGTTGCACCACAAGCCAGCTACATGTCCTTGGGCAAGAAATTTAGCCTCTGTTGCCTCAGTTTTCTCATCTGTAACACGGAAATAGCAACAATACCTACCTCGTAGAGTTTGTGAGGGTGAAACGTGGAAGTCCTTGTAAGTAACAGGGTTAGGCAGAGAGTAAACAATGCAAAGGCACCAGCTATTATTTTTGTTTTTATTAATATTTTCACTGGGACTCAGTTTCCTAATCTGTAAAATAAGGATTTTGGAGAAAGAGGATATTGCAATCCTTTCTTGCTGTGTTGCTTAATGCAAACTGGGCTGGGAATCCAACGCTGTGTCTGGTCTCTGAGCATCAGTTCAGAAGCAGGCACTGGGAAGGGAATCAAGTCCAGCCTGTCTCTATAGAGAAGGCTTGTAAAATATGCTTATGGCTTGTGGGTAGGGGAAGGGGGAGGCAGGTAGAAGGACTCACCAGCTCTTTTCTCATCAGGGGTAGAACTTGCTCCCTCCATCCTGGGCTCATGCTGACTCACTCCCTGGACACACTCCACATGCTCACAAGGTGTCCTCCATGGATTTACCACGTCCCCAGTTAGAATCCCTCAGCAATGTGAACCTCTAAACTGGACGAAATTCAAGCTGGGCTTGCAGTTTGGAGTAAAATCCATCCTTTCTCAAGTGCCTCCAGCATCAGCTAAGAGAAGAGAATCCCCTAGGGGATGGTGACCTCCAAAGCTTTGCACACCAGCTGTCCTTGGGGCTGAGAGATGATTGGGAAGCTGGGTGGTCAAAAGGCCAAACACTTGAAAAGCTGTGAATGAAGACGCCAAAATCAAAGCAGCAGCTGTCCCAAGGGCCACTGCTCAGAGAATCCTCGCTGTCTGGCTTCTTTCCCCTAGAGAACAAACTGATGAGTTTTAGAAATTCAAGGTAGAAACAGCCCAGTAGGCCAGGCACCTTCTCCCCAGGGAAACTGGCAGGGGAGGGCGCATCCCCACTTTTCTCTCCAGGGATCGTGCCAACCCCTCTTGGAGGGACTCGGAGGCTGGCACCTCCCCTACTTTTCCTGGGGGCAGAAATCTGTAGCCTAAACGTCTCGGTACCAGAAATCCTTCCTTCCCAGACACCAAAGAGAAAGGCGGCTCACCTCAGAGAAAGAAGCACACCAACCAAAGCCCAGCCCTCCTGCCGAGCAGCTGTTTCCAGCCAGCTGTTCCTATAGGTTTGCCGAGAGCTGCACTCTCCCACATCGGCAAGAGAGACACCAAAAAAGCGGGGGTCACAGGCCCACCCATGAGTGGGGGGTCAAGCACAATCCAAGGGCAGTGTGTGCACGTGCGCAAAGTTGCTTTAGTCATATCTGACTCTTTGCGACCCTATGGACTGTAGCCCACCCAGCTCCTCTGTCCATGGGATTCTCCAGGCAAGAATACTGGAGTGGGTTGCCATTCCCTTCTCCAGGGGATCTCTCCAACCTAGGGATCAAGCCCATATCTCTTACATCTCCTGCATTGGCAGGTGGGTTCTTTACCACTAGGGCCACCTGGGAAGCACAAAACACCATTCCCAGCCCCAGAGGAGGCAAGAATAGGACTCAGAGACCCTCACACTGTGATAACTTTGGCTCCTGGGAGCACCGGGTCCTGAGTCCTCTTCTTTCTCTGAGCTGGACTGGAGGGATGTTTGCACACCTCCCAGACACACAGACTGAATCTGACATATTTCAGTATGCTGGGCTGGTTGAGTGCCCTCGACACCCGTTGCTAAGGGGCCACGTTCTTCCTTTGAGACCTGCTGAGAGAGGCTTAGCGGCTGAGCTGCACCTGTTAAGAGCCCCCCAGAATCCCTCCATCTAAATCAGAGAGGCTGGTTCTGGGCCACAGGAATGGAGCTGCCACCAGGCCTGCATCATCAGTACTGCCGCCTCACACCCATCAACCTGGACCCAACTGTAGCTTCTCCCAGAAGAGCCAGACAGACAGCGCTTCTTTTTTATTTTTATTTTCTTTAAATATTCATTCATTTATTTGGCTGTGCCAGATCTTAGTGACAGCATACAGGATTTTTAGTTGTAGCATGTGAACTCGTAGTTGCGGGATGTGGGAGCTAGTTCCCTGACCAGGGATTGAACCCTGTATCGGAAGCACGCGGTCTTAGCCACTGGACCACCAGGGAAGCCCCTGGACAGAGCTTCTTAACTGCGGCGGTCAAACAACATGGCCCCAACCCAGGCAGGTCCCAAAGGGAGCTTCCTGTCTGCCCCAAGAAAAGAAACGAAGATCCTACAGGACTTGGACCAGAGAACTAGAACGTCGAGATGGACTGCACAGGATTTTTCCACTCGATGAGAAGAGCAAGTTTTCCACTCCAAGGCCACCTGTGGCTGCAGCTTCAGTGCCTCTCCAGGCCTGTTCCTCCTGCTCATTAGTTAAATGTGCCAACGCAAGAAAAGAAATCAAGAGCTGCTTAGCTTTCCCCACTGGCCCTGTCAATCGTTCCAACAAAGACAGTTCCTGCTACACAGTCAAGAAATGGGCCCCTGTGGGCCCAGGAACAGCTCCATCCCTGTAAATGCATTTACACAGCACAGTGCTTGTTCTTCGCGTTTCACCAGGAGCCCTCCTCTCCTGAGTGCCCCCGGGAAGTTTTACACCTGGGAAGGCTCTTGGCTGCTGCTCTGCCCACATCCCTGCTGGACCATCAGAACAGACAGACAGTCTGGCTGTGCGGGAGATGCCGCCTCCCCCAGCGGGCTATCTCTGCTGCCGACAGAAGGTTCTCCAGCCAGCGGGGGTGGGCTGGGACAGGCGGGCCCCTGCAGAACGTGTCTCAATACTCCATGCTCCCTGTCTCAGGCTGCTTCCTCAGCTGTCTGAGATGCTCTCCTCAAGGTGGACAGAGAAGATGAAAGCTCAGATTACAACAAGGACTTTGTAGAGGGAAAAAGTGAATGTAGGGAGAGCTACTCTGAGTGGGCTCCGCACCACCCATCACTTACCTTGGGGCCTGGGGCTTCCCAGGTGGTGCTAGTGGTAAAGAACCCACCTGCCAACGCAGAGGACTTAAGAGACATGGGTTCGATCCTTGGGTCAGGAAGATCGCCTGGAGGAGGAAATGGCAACCTACTCCAATATCCTTGCCCAGAAAATTCCATGAACAAAGATGCCTGATGGGCTACAGTTCACGGGGTCACAAAGAGTTGGACGCGACAGAAGCGACTTAACACACACATGGGTTTAGAGATTAAATTCCTTTTCCTGCCTTTGATTAGAGCAGACCTGAGCAACACAGGTGTCAACTTTGTAAACCAATGTGCACATGAAATTGTGTCTCTTTTGCTCCAAACCCTCCAAAGATGGTCCATTTCTTGCACAAGAAAAGCCAAAGTCCTTCCTGCTGAACTGTGAGGCCTAGAGACTTTAGCTTCCCTTGCCTTCTCCCCATGCCCCCCACTCAACTCTATTCCTACCACAACAGCCTCCCTGGTACTGCTAAACACACCAGGTTCATTTCTACCTCAGGGTCTTTGCATTTGCTGTGCTCTTATCTGGACCCCTCTTTCCTCAAATAGCCAACTGGCTCCTCCCTCACTTCCTGCAAGGCTTTGTTTAAAATACTATTCTCTCAACAAAGCCTGTACTGACCACTCCATTTACAACTGTACACACCTTGGCACTCCGACCGTCACCCTTTTCAAGCCCCACCTAGCGCTCATCATCTTCTCACCGTGCACTTCATTTATTTATTATGCCTGTCACATCACCACACTATTCACTGATTTCTTGTGTTTACCTGTTTATGTACACGGGGAGGGCAGGGACTTTGGGTCTATTTTTTTTACAGTTACACCCTCAGCACCTAGAACAGTGCCTGACCCACATAGCAAATGCTTCATAAATATTTGTTGACTAAATGTACATGTTGATGTAGTCCTATCTTGGGACAAATTTGACTTGCCAATTAGAAAAGGCAGTTGGCAGGAAAGGAATAGGATAAGAGTCCCAAACAACCAGCAGTAAGGCCTGAAGCACTAGTGTCAAGTCGGATCAAGAAAACGGAAATTTTGAGAGAGGAGAGAAAATGAATGGTATAAATTCAAGCTACACATTTCCCAGCCAGATGAGTAGTTGCACTCTCTACCTGCTCTGGGAGGTAAGTGTTACCTTCCCATCAGTGGGTGGGGAAACTAACTCCCAGGAATGGTGAGTCCGATATCTCATGTGGTCCTTCCTAAACTTGGCTGCAGCTCAAAGTCCAGCAGCAGAAAATAAAGAAGGCTTGCTTTCCAAACCAACCACCACTGTGGTGATAGCCTATATTCTTCCACCTACAACTTGCTATTGACTGGGATCTTTAGTTCCTTTTTTGCTGTGCAGTTTTCAAAGTAATCTTTAACCTATGGGTAAGCCCTTTTCAAAATAAGACCACCATGCTATTGAAGGGAGCTTCCCTGGTAGCTTAGCTGGTAAAGAATCCGCCTGCAATGTGGGAGACCCAGGTTCAATCCCTGGGTTGGGAAGATCCCCTTGAGGAGGGCAAGGCTACCCACTCCAGTTTTCTGGCCTGGAGAATTCCAGGGACAGAGGAGCCTGGCAGGCTATAGTCCATGAGGTTGCAAAGAGTCAGACATGACTGAGCATCTAAGCACATCCTGTTGAAAGCAGAAGGGACGTACTATGAAAGTAAATGGTCAGGTCCAGGCAATGTTCCCTTGCACATATATGCCCCAACACCCACAATGAAGGGAGGTCCAGGTGACAACAGAAACAATTCTCTGTCCCTAAAACAGCTGGAAATGGTCTTTTCCTATCACACTGAGTAATTTGGAAGTGATTTTGAAAATGCAATACAAGGAAGGCAGTCTTTTTTCTTCCTTCTCACCTTGAAAGTACACACTGCTTCCCAGAGCCTGATTAATGTTAAATATGACCTTTTGCAAAGTTTCTTGGCAGGTTAATTTATGATCCTTCCAGATTCTAATGTATCAGGCAGTGGCTGTTTATGTGTTTGACAAAGTATACTTTGTCCAGAGCTGATATGTTTTACCAGATCTTCTGTAGCTCACTCCCCCTTTCTCTTTCTTGCTCTTTCCATCTCTCTTCTAGTCTAACTTTGGGTATTTAATCAACCTTACTGGGATGAAAACATGAATATATTTATGAATTCTCAGTCCCTCAGTTGCCATGCACACTGTATTAGCTTATTACCATGTCTCCAAGATAATTCTTCCCTCTCATCTCATTACACCTGTGCTTTTGAGTTCAGGGAGATCTCAGCCCAACCAAAATTAGTTTTAATGTTTGGTTTGCTCCAAGAGCTGCTTTGAGGGTCTCTGTCTTGAACAGGTGTATCTCTTCCTTACATCCTTATTGCCTTTGCCTTGTTCTTCTCAGTCTCAGAAAGAGAAATCTAGTGAATTAGATGGGAGCCTCATGAGGTTGGTTCAGCCCAAGAATATAACTAAGCTTAATGAGCATGTAGATACATTCATGTGTACCAGGGGTGGATGGGACCTGGGAGCCACTCCATCCTTAGAAGGTGTGCCAGGGACGTCAACCCTGACTTACATGGAAGTTTCAGGATAGCAAAGGTTTTAGCCTTCCCTCTTCAGAGCATAGAACAGTGCTCGGCACACAGTGGGTATCTGACTTTTGTTGAAAGAAAGGAGATAAGATAGCAAGGGAGCAAAGAGAGCAAGAAGACCACACTCTGTGATACAAAGACCCTCAAGCCCTTTATCAGAGGGGTGGGGACAAGAGTTTGGGCCCATAAGGCAAGTTTCAGATTTTTATGATAGAGGCCCAGGGAGCAAGATGCCAGCACCTCCTTAGCTGCCACCACCTAAGAACCTACAGATGCTCAGAACCTACACCTTCCCCCTAATCTGCAGCTCCCTCTAAGCTCTCAAAGCAGACTTATGTATTATATTTCGACCAGCATTTTTGAACACATCATGGATATCTTTACCACAACAGTGAAGACGAGAAGGAGCAAAAGGATCATGGAGCTACATCAAAGGTCCAGATAAAGCAAGAGGATATGGATTGTGGGATTTCTCCAGAAATATCCTGCTGCCTGGAGAAAGAGCAAGAGAAAGGGGATGGTTGAGTTTGTCCAAAGTCAAGAGTTAGCCAAATAACTGCAACATAGGGTCAAGAGGATAAGGAGTGGGTGAAGTCTGATTGATCATAGGTCTAGGCTGCACAGAGGGGGAAGAAACCAAGAGCTCATGACATCTGATATCTTTTGGTCCACAAGTTTTGGGGTTGTACAAATCTTGGGCTTCCCTGTTAGCTCAGACAGTAAAGAATTTGCCTGCAATGCAGGAGACCCAGATTCAATCCCTGGGTCAGGAAGATCCCCTGGAGAAAGGAATGGCAGCCCATGACAGTATTCTTGCCTGAAGAATTCTATGGAAAGAGGAGGCTGGTGGGCCACAGTCCACAGGGCTGCAAAGAGTGGGACATGACTGAGCGACTAATACACTCACACACTCACACAAATCTTGGATGGGGTCATTTATTTTCTAGCCAGCTTGGCATCAGTTACATACACCCAACTTTTTGTCCTCCCAAGGAGAACATGGAATAGAGTTGAGCAGAGCTTCCATTGACACTATGCACATCTGAAGGCTGCTTATGTGGTGTGACAGAGGCTTTCCAGCACCCTAGAGCCCATGAACCTCACTTGTGAGAAAAAGAGACAGATGTCACCTCTGTTGTGTGATTTGAAGGGCAAAGGGAAAGCTGTAGGGACTCCCTACCCCAAGCCTTCTGGCAGCCTGCCACAGTGCCTGAAATTTCCTTATTCACTGCTAAGGTTTACTGTACAGAAGTACTATTAGAGTGCAAATTTTATCTGAAGGGAGTCATGCAGCTGAGATGTTATGAAAAGTTGAGAATAAGACCAAGCTGGGTTTGGATCCCAGCTCTCTCTATAGCAGTGTGATACCTGGCACATTGCTTAGAATCCAAAAGACCCTCTATTCTTATTTATAAAAATGTGAATTCAATCAACCTTGTAGGGCTATAGCAAGGATGGATGGGCAGGTAGAGAGCAATGGGCATGGTGCCTGACACACAGTGAGGACTCAAGATGCATTTGCTCTTATTAACTTTATCACTGTGAAGGTATGGTGGAAAAGCACTGGACGAGTCAGGAGCCATGGTTTCCAGTCCCTTATTTTTCCATGATGAATTCCATGACCTTTTTAGGGTCACTTTACTCCTCTAGGCTCAGTTTCCAGAGAAACTTGAGTGGATTCATTCATTCAACATTGGTATTGAGCTCCTGATATGTGGCAGGTACTGTTCATCAGCTAGATGATCAATAAATGAATAAACAGGTATATGATGCTCTCTTATAGCAAACACCCTCTTCCAGCAACACAAGAAAAGAGTCTACACATGGACATCACCAGATGGTCAATACTGAAATCAGATTGATTATATTCTTTGCAGCCAAAGATAGAGAAACTCTATACAATCAGCAAAAACAAGACCTGGAGTTGACTGTGGCTCACATCATGAACCCCTTATCACCAAATTCAGACTTAAATTGAAAAAAGTAGGGAAAACCACTAGACCATTTTATCATGTGTGCATGCATGCATGCCTTGGAGAAGGAGATGACAACCCACCCCAATATTCTTGCCTGGAGAATCCCAGGGACAGAGCAGCCTGGTGGGCTGCTGTCTGTGGGGTGGCACAGAGTCAGACACGACTGACGTAACTTAGCAGCAGCAGCAGCATTCAGGTATGACCAAATCAAATCCTCTATGTTTATACAGTGAAAGTGACAAATAGGTTCAAGAGAATAGAGTACCTGAAGAACTATGGATGGAGGTTTGTAACCCTGTACAGGAGGGAGGAATCAAGACCACCCTTAAGAAAAAGAAATACAAAAAGGCAAAATGGTTGTCTGAGGAGGCCCTACAAATACCTGAGAAAAGAAGAGAAGTGAAAGGCAAAGGAGAAAAGACAAGATACACCCATTTGAATGCAGAGTTCCAAAAAATAGCAAGGAGAGATAAGAATGCCTTTCTAAGTGATCAATGCAAAGAAATAGAGGAATACAATAGAATGGGAAAGACTAGAGATCTCTTCAAGAAAATTAGAGATACCAAGGGAACATTTCATGCAAAGATGAGCACAATAAAGGACAGAAACAGTATGGACCTAAGAGAAGCAGAAGATATTAAGAAGAGGTGGCAAGAATGCACAGAATAACTATACAAAAAAGATCTTCATGACCCAGATAACCACGATGGTGTGATCACTCACCTAGAGCCAGACACCCAGGAGTGCAAAGTCAAGTGGGCCTTAGGAAGCATCACTACGAACAAAGCTAGTGGAGGTGATAGAATTCCAGTTGAGCTAGTTCAAATCCTAAAAGATGACACTGTGAATGTGCTGCAGTCAATATGCCAGCAAATCTGGAAAACTCAGCAGTGGCCACAGGACTGGAAAAGGTCAGTTTTCATTCCAATCCCAAAGAAAGACAATGCCAAAAATGCTCAAACTACCACACAATTGCACTCATCTCACATGCTAGCAAAGTAATGCTCAAAATTCTCCAAGCCAGGCTTCAACAGTAAGTGAACCATGAACTTCCAGATGTTCAAGCTGGATTTAGAAAAGGCAGAGGAACCAGAGATCAAATTGCCAACATATGCTAGATCATAGAAAAAGCAAGAGAATTCCAGAAAAAACATCTACTTCTGCTTTATTGACTATGCCAAAGCCTTTGACTGTGTGGATCACAACAAATTGTGGAAGATTCTTAAAGAGATGGGAATGCCAGACCACTTTACCTGCCTCTTGAGAAATCTGTATGCAGGTCAAGAAGCAACAGTTAGAACTAGACATGGAACAACAGACTGGTTCCAAATAGAGAAAGGAGTAGGTCAAGGCTGTATATTGTCACCCTAGTTATTTAACTTCTATGCAAGGTATATCATGGGAAATGCTGGGCTGGATGAAGCACAAGCTGGAATCAAGATGGCCAGGAGAAATATCAATAACCTCAGATATGCAGATGATACCACCCTTATGGAAGAAAGCAAAGAGGAACTAAAGAGCCTCTTGATGAAAGTGAAAAAGGAGAATGAAATAGTTGGCTTAAAACTCAACATTCAGAAAACTAAGTTCATGGCATCTGGTCCCATCACTTCATGGCAGATAGATGGGGAAACAATGGAAACAGTGAGAGACTTTATTTTGGGGGGCTCCAAAATCACTGGTGATGGTGACTGCAGCCATGAAATTAAAAGACAGTTACTTCTTGGAAGGAAAGTTATGACCAACCTAGATAGCATATTCGAAAACAGAGACATTACTTTGCCAACAAAGGTCCGTCTAGTCAAGGCTATAGTTTTTCCAGTGGTTATGTATGGATGTGAGTTGGACTATAAAGAAAGCTGAGCGCCAAAGAATTAATGCTTTTGAACGTGGTGTTAGAGAAGACTCTTGAGAGTCCCTTGGACTGCAAGGAGATCCAACCAGTCCATCCTAAAGGATATCAGTCCTGAATATTCATCAGAAGGACTGATGCTGAAGCTGAAACTCCAATACTTTGGCCACCTGATGTGAAGAGCTGACTCATCTGAAAAGACCCTGATGCTGGGAAAGATTGAAGGTGGGAGGAGAAGGGGACGACAGAGGATGAGAAGGTTGGATGGCATCACTGACTCGATGGACATGAGTTTGAGCACTCTCCAGGAGTTGGTGATGAACAGGGAAGCCTGGCATGCTGCAGTCCATGGGGTTGCAAAGAGTCGGACACGACTGAGCAACCCAACTGACTGAACTGAGGTATGTGAAATAGTGGTAATAATAAGCAGATCATTAAGATGTAGTCTTATGGGGCTTCCCTGCTGGTCCAAAGGCTAAGACTCTGTGCTCCCAATGCAGGGGGCCCGGGTTCAATCCCTAGTCAGGGAACTAGATCCCACATGCCACAACTTAAAGATTCCTCCTGCTGCAATGAAGATCGAAGATCTGCTATGCTGCACCTGAGACCTGGTACAGCCAGCCAAATAAGTGATAAATAAAATAAATAATTTTTAAATGTAGTTTTATGATGGAAAGGTGCTAGTGACCACTTTAAATGTTCAGGGAAGACCCACGTGAGGAGGTGATTTTTATACAGAGGTCTACAATGATACCTGGAGAAGGAAATGGCAACCCACTCCAGTACTCTTGCCTAGAAAATTCCATGGATGGAGGAGCCAGGTAGGCTGCAGTCCATTGGGTCACAAAGAGTCAGACATGACTAAGTGACTTCACTTTTACTTTTCACTTTCATGCAATGGAGAAGGAAATGGTGACACACTCCAGTGTTCTTGCCTGGAGAATCCCAGGGACGGGGGAGCCTGGTGGGCTGCCATCTCTGGGATCACACAGAGTCAGACATGACTGAAGTGACTTAGCAGCAGCAGTAAACAGATATTATGAACAACTCTTTGCCCACAAATTTTACAACTTATACAAAGTGGACCAATTTCTTCAGAGATATAAACTACCAAAACTCACACAAGGAGAAATAGATACTATGAACAGACTTACATATAAATGAAATATATTGAATGAATAATTAATAACCTTCCAAAAAAGGAAAGCACCAGGGCAGATGGTCTAACTGGTGAACTCTACCAAACATTTAAGGAAGAAAAGGTATCAGCTCTCTATAATCTCTTCCAGAAAATAAAAAGAGAAGGAATATTTTCTAACTCATGCTATGAGATCAGCATTGCTCTAATACCAAACCCAAATATAAACGTCATAAGAAAGGGAGGTGCAATGGTTGGATAACATCTCTGATTCAATGCAGGTGAGTTTGAGCAAGCTCCGGGAGATGGTAAAGATAGGGAAGCCTGGCGTGCTACAGTCCTTGGGTCACAAAGAGTTGGACACGACTAAATGACTGAACATATATGCATAAGAAAGGAAAACTTAATACAAATATGACTCATGAACATAGATGCAAAAATATTCAAAAACCAAATCCAAAACTGTAAGAAAGAATTATCAGTTCAGTCAGTTCAGTCGCTCAGTCGTGTCCAACTCTTTGCGACCCCATGAATCGCAGCACACCAGGCCTCCCTGTCCATGTGATTAGATAGAATTATACACATAATCAAATGGAATTTATTCCAGATAGGCAAGCCTAGTTCAACATTTGAAAATCAATCAATGCAATCAACTAACGTAAACATAAACAGGCTAAAGAAGAAAAATTATAAGATCTTATCAATAGAAGTGAAATATGCATTTGACAAAAATCCAACACCCATTCAGAATAGAAAGCCTCAGCAAAGTAAGAAAAGAGGGTAACTTCCTTAACTTGATAAAGAATATCTACAAATGCCTACAATTAAAATTATACTTACCAGTAAGAGACTAGAAGCCTTTCCCCTAAGATCAGGGGCAAGAAATGGATGTCTCCTCTCACCACTCTATTCAGCATCATATTAGAAGTCTCAGCTAATAAAATAAGTCAATAAAAGGACACCAGATTTGTAGGGAGAGAAAAGGAAAAATAAAACTGTCATTGTTTGCAGATGACATAATTGTCCATGTAGAAAATTCCAAAGAACCTGAAAAATCCAAAAGCAACTAGAAAAAAACTATCTCTGAAACTAGTAAGCAATCATAGCAAGGGTTCAGGATACCAGGCTAATATACAAAAGTTGTTTTCCTATATTCCAAGAAGGAGGAACTGAAATTTAAAATTCAAAGCAGAATATCATCTAAATAAGCATCAAAACGTTTAAATACTTAGGTGTAAATATAACAGAATAAGCACAGAACCTATATGTCCTGTGCTTAGTTGCTCAGTCGTGTCCGACTCTGCAACCCATGGACTGTAGCCCGCCAGGCTCCTCCGTCCATGGGGATTCTCCCGGTAAGAATACTGGAGTGGGTTGCCAGGCCCTCCTCTTGGTGGTCTTCCCAAACCAGGGTCTCCCACATTGCTGGTAGATTCTTTACCATTTGAGCCACCGGGGTGGTGGGGCGGGGCGGGGGGGGGGGCGGAGACTATAAAATCCTGATGAAATAAATCAAAGATCTAAATAAAGAGAGAAATATTCCATGTTCACAAATTGGAAGACTCAATATTGTTAAGATGTCAGTTCTTCCCAACGTGACCACAGTTTTAATGCAGTCCTACTCAAAATTCTAGCCAGCTATTTTGTGGATATCAATAAAATAATTATCAACAAAATGATTCTAAAGTTTATACAGAAAGCAAAGGAGGGACTTCCCTGGTGGTCCAATGGTTAAGAATCCACCTTCCAATTCAGGGGATGCAGGTTTGATCCCTGGAAGGGAACTAAGATCCCACGTGCCACCACGCACACCGAAACTACTAAGCCCACTCGCCACAAATGGAGAGACTCTCAAGCACTGCAACAAAAGATCTCTCATTCTGCAATGAAGATCCTGCATGCTGCAACTAATACCTGATACAACCAAATAAATAAGTAAATATTTTTTAAAAAAGAAAACAAAAGACCCAGAATAGTCAACACAATATTGAAGAACAAAGTCAAAAGACTAATGTTTTCTGACTTCAAAACTACTCTAAAGTTACAGTAATCAAGAAAGTGTAGTTCTGGAAGAAAAACAGACAATTAAATCAATGAAATGTAACGGAGTTTAGAAACAGGCCCACACAAATACAGGCCAGTGGTCTTTGACAAAGGAGCAAAGGAGATTCCATGAATGAGAGTCTTTTCAACAAATTGTCCTGGAACAATTAGATATCCTTATGCAAAAATTCAAAAAGCAGAGGCATCACTTTGCCAACAAAGGTCCATATTGTCAAAGCTATGGTTTTTCAAGTAGCCATGTATGGAACTTGAGAGTTGAACCATAAAGAAGGCTGAGCACTGAAGAATTAATGCTCTCAAACTGTGGTCCTGGAGAAGACTCTTGAGAGTCCCGTAGACAGCAAGGAGATCCAACCAGTCAATCCTAAAGGAAATCAACCCTGAATATTTATTGGAAGGGTTAATGCTGAAGCTGAAGGTCCAATATTTTGACCACCTAATGGGAAGAGCCAATTGATTAGAAAAAAAAAACCCTACTAATTGGAAAAGACCCTGATGCTGGGAAAGATTGAAGGAAAAAGTAGAATAGGGCAACAGAAAATGAGAAGGTTAGATAGCCTCACTGGCTCAATAGACATGAATTTGAGCAAACTCCAGGAGATAGTGAAGGACAGGGAAACCTGGAATGCTGCAGTCCATGGGGTTGCCAAAGTCAAATCCAAGTTAGCAACTGAACAACAATAACAATGCAAAACTTTAATCTGATACACTTTCTACCTTTCACAAAAAACTAATTCAAAATGCATCACAGACCTAAATACAAAAGGAAAAACTATAAAACTGGAGGGTAACATGGAAGAAAATGTAGGTGATCTTGGGTTTGGAAAAGAGCTTTCAGATACAATACCAAATGTACAATGCATTAAAGAAAAAACCTGACAAGTTGGACTTTATTAATATTAAGAGTTACTGATCTGCAAAAGACACTGTTAAGAAATGGAAAGACAAGCCACAGACGGGGAGAATATTTGCAAAACACCATCTGATAAAGGCCTTGAATCCCAAATGGAAAACAAGCTCTTAAGGCTCAACAGTAAGAAAACAAACAACCCAGTTTAAAAATGGGCGAAAGATGTAAACAGACATCTCACCAAAGAAGACACACAGATGACAAACAAACATATGAATAGATGTTCAACATCATATGTCATTCAGTTCAGTCGCTCAGTCGTGTCCAACTCTTTGAGACCCCATGAATCGCAGCACACCAGGCCTCCCTGTCCATCACCAACTCCCAGAGTTGACTCAGACTCACATCCATTGAGTCGGTGATGCCATCCAGCCATCTCATCCTCTGTTGTCCCCTTCTCCTCTTGCCCCCAATCCCTCCCAGCATCAGAGTCTTTTCCAGTGAGTCAACTCTTCACACGAGGTGGCCAAAGTACTGGAGTTTCAGCTTCAGCATCATTCCCTCCAAAGAAATCCCAGGGTTGATCTCCTTCAGAATGGACTGGTTGGATCTCCTTGCAGTCCAAGGGACTCTCAAGAGTCTTCTCCATCACCACAGTTCAAAAGCATCAATTCTTCAGTGCTCAGCCTTCTTCACCGTCCAACTCTCACATATGTCATTAGGGAACTGCAAGTTAAAACAATAGTGAGACCCCAGTACACACCTATTAGAAATTGCTGAAGTCTTAAAGAACCCTGGGGGCTTCCCTGGTGGTCCTGTGGTTAAGATTCTGCGACCCCAATGCAGAGGTCCCAAGTTTGATCCCTGGTCAGGGTACTAGATTCCTCAAGCCACAACTGAGAGCCTACAAGCCACAATTAAAGATCACACACTTGACAACAAAGATCCCACGTGCCTCAACTAAGACCTGGAGCAATCGAATAAAAACAAGAAAAGAAACCTGAACAGGGAACTATATTCAACATCTTGTAATAAAGTATAATGAAAAAGAAATCTGAAATTACATATGTATTGTTGAATATATATATAATTGAATCGCTGTTCTGTACCCCAGAAACTAACATTGTAAATCAACTATACTTCAGTAAAATTTTTAAACCACAATTTAAGTTACAAAAGAAAATAAATTGGACTGTGAAGAAAGCTGAGCACCAAAGAATTGATGCTTTTGAACTGTGGTGATGGAAAAGACTCTTGAGAGTCCCTTGGACTGCAAGGAGATCCAGCCAGTCCATTCTAAAAGGGATCAGTCCTGGGTGTTCTTTGGAAGGAATGATGCTAAAGCTGAATCTCCAGTACTTTGGCCACCTCGTGTGAAGAGTTGACTCATTGGAAAAGACTCTGATGCTGGGAGGGATTGGGGTCAGAAGGAGAAGGGGACAACCGAGGATGAGATGGTTGGATGGCATCACGGACTCGATGGATATGAGTCTGAGTGAACTCCGGGAGTTGGTGATGGACAGGGAGGCCTGGCGTGCTGCAATTCATGGGGTCACAAAGAGTCGGACACAACTGAGCAACTGAACTGAACTGAACTGAAACAAATGTTCATTTGCTTATCCACCTTGCCCCCCCCCACCAAAAAAAATAGTACAACCAATCTGATTGACAGGTTAGCAGTTTGTTATTTTTGACAAAGCCAAATATAGTTTTACCATGTGATCCAGCAACTGCACTCCCAGGTATTTACCCAACTGAACTGAAAACTTATGTCCACCCAAGACCTGTGCAAGAATGATTATAGCAGTTTTATTTACAATAGCCAAAAATTGAAAGCAACCACAATGTCCTTGCATATTTGAGTGGATAAGCAAACTGCATTCCATGTGATGAAATATTACTCAGTGATAAAAGAAATAAGTGAGCTACAAAGTCATGAAAAAATATGAAGAAAAGTTAAATGCATAGTGCTAAGTGAAAGAAGCTAGTCTGAAAGGGCCACATACTGTATGATGCCAACTCTATACATTCTGAAAAAGAAAAAACTACAGAGACATTAAAAAAATCAAGGACTTGGGACTTCCCTTGTGGCCCAGTGGTTAAGAATCTACCTTCCAATGCAGGGGATGGAGGGGTTCAAGCCCTGGTCAGGGAACTAAAATCCCACATGCCTCAGGGCAATTAAGACCCCACTCCAAGACCACTGAGTACACAGGACATGAAGAAGATCCTGCGACAAAGATGCCTGTGTGCCACAAAGAAAAGCCCAGAGAAACCAAATAAACCAGTAAGCAGTTTGTTTTTTTTATGTCAAAGGCCACCAGAAGTTGAGAGGAAGAGAGGTAGGATAAATAACTGAAGCTTAGGGGTTTAGGGCTTCAAAACTCTTCTGTATGATAGTGCAATGACAGATACATGACATGCATTTGTCAGAACCCATAAAACTGTACAACACATAGAGTGGGTCCTAATGTAAACTAATGATATATTGGTGTCATTCATTAATTGTAACAAATACACCACACTAATGTGCGGTATTAATAACAGAGGAATTGTGAAGGTGGAGGTGGTACATGGAACTCTTTGAACTAGCTTCTCAATTCTTTAAAACTAAAATCATGCTGAAAAAAAGAAACAAAAAAGCAATGGCTTAAAAAAAAAAAAATATATATATATATATATATAGGGTTGGCCAAAAAGTTAATTTGGGTTTTCCCATACAATATTGTGGAAAACGTGAACAAAAATTTTGGCCAGTCCAATCCCTTAAACCAACAATGGTTCTCTTCTTGCTCACACTTCATGTCCACATCAGCTTGACTGCCTTTTCCTCACTGGGGACAGCCTGTTTGTTGGAGCCTGCTCATCTTGAGGGCTTCCTTAGTGGCTCAGACACCAAAGAATTTGCCTGCAGTGTTGGAGACCCGGCTTTGATCCCTGGGTTGGGACGATCACATGGAGAAGCAAATGGCAATCCACTCCAGTATTCTTGCCTGGAGAATTCCATGGGCAGAGGAGTCTGGTGGGCTACAGTCCAAGGGACCCATCCTGAGTATTCACTAGGCACTATGGCAAGAATAACACAGAAAATCATGCAATGACTTTCACAGCTTTGCCCCAGATTGGGTCCGTAAATTCTGCTCACATTTGACTGTGAACAAGTCATTTAGCCACACCCACCTTCAAGGGGTGGGCGGTAAACTCTTACCATGAAGGGGCTTCCTAGGTGGCGCTAGTGGTAAAGAACCCCCTGCCAATACAGGAGTTATAAGAAACTCAGGTTTGGTCCCTGGGTCTGGAAGATCTCCTGGAGAAGGGCATGGCAATCCACTCCAGCATTCTTGCTTGGAGAATTCCATGGGCAGAGGAGCCTGGTAGGCTACAGTCCACAGGGTCAAAAAGAATTGGACATGAATGAAGCAACTTAGCATAGTATGCATGTGCCTAGAAAAAGAAAAATCAGAATACCAGTCATGAGCCCTGTTGACTACCATGCCCTGATTCCTATTCCCATCCCCACCCAATGTCATCAAAAGGACACAGGGCAAGACCCTTGTGCATGGGGAACTTCAAGCCAGTGTGTAAGAAAACATTGATGCTCAAAGACAGAGCTTCCACCAGCCCTCTCATCCCTGCTGGTGGCCTCGCTCTACTTCAAGCAAGCTCCACCCGCTTAATAGCTCCCACACTGTGAAACCTCTCCTGGAAAACCTAGGTCTTTATTACAAGGCTCTTCCTCAGCTTCATAGCTTCTGTGTCAATTTACAAGAGGGGGAAAGTCCAGAGAGAGACAGAAGGGAGGCCGAGAAAAATGTGTGTTTCAAAAAGCCTTTGTCAGTGAGAAGATCAAGGACCTTGGCCCTGGATTTCACTGCACTGAGTACAGCTCAGCAAGCTGCTTGACCTGTCTCTTCACCTGCCACCACCAAAGGAGATGACAGGTGACCAAAGGACACATTAGTTGTAAGGAACCGTGAAGTTTTCTTCTGTTCATGGTGGCCAAGATTGTGTTAAACATTCTAAACCCGAGATCAGTGGAAGAAAGGGTGTTACTAAGGACTACTTGATGTGTGTGTGACAAAAATTTAATTCCAACCACTTTAAAAGAAAAAGGAATGAACTGGTCTGTGCAACAAGAAATCTGAAAAAGACAGGCCTCATTTCAGAAATGTCTAGATTCAAGGATTGATTTGAAATAATTAGATTTCTCTCTCTTTCTCTGTCCTCTGACTTTGCATTTCTGTGTTGATTTCATTCTCAGGTCATTGTCTCCCATATGCTACAAAATTGGGCCTCTAAACTTGCACCTCTAAATTTAGGGAGTTCAATCTACCTCAGACATTTCTGTTAGGACAAGAGAGAGACAGAGAATACTTCTTCCATGGTTCCAGGACAAGTACCAGAAAGACGTTGATTGATCCAGGCTAGGCCACCTGGCTATCACTGAACCAGGCACCATGGGCACTGTATTTCAGCCACATAGACTGATATGAAATAGACATTTTGAGCTCACAGATTGACATCATATAAGCTTCTTGTTAGAAAAAGTTCTCACCTTCCATGGGAGAAGACAAAGAGACTAACACTACACTACCTGAGCCTATCATAGAGGGGGAGACAGACTCAAGAAACACACACCCACTCAGAGAGCCTTTCTATCCTCAAACTGCCCACCCTGAAAATGGATCATGGTTCCAGGATCACCTAAGGCTGAAAAAAGACAGAATGACTCCCCCAGAGGCAGAGCCCTGCTCACATCTTCCATGACTATGGGACAAGCTGTGGACACTCTTTCAGCCTTTCCTTGGTTGAACAGCTTTGCAATATGCATACCCACCCCATGCCCCACCAAGAGCCCATGAGTATCTTGAGGAAAACGCTGGTCTCTATTTTTCTTTGCATTCCATCAGGTGGCTCAGGAATAGTCCTTCAATCAATGTTGAATGGATGCCTGGATCCACAGATCCATGGATAGAGAGAATAAGGAGTTTCTAAGAAAGTAGAAGGCATGATCCCTGACTCCAGATCTTTCTACTTTGTCAAGGACAGTCAGAATATCTTTTAAGGGACTCCCCTGGCCATCCAATGGTTAAGATTCCACACTTCCACTGCAAGGGCTATGGGTTCGATCTCAGGTTGGGGTACTAAGATCCCACACACCACAGGTGTGTCCAGAAAAAAGAATACCTTTTAGCAGAGCAGATTTACAAGTAAAAACAGCAACAAGTGTAAATTAACCCCATTTGATTTGAGTCCAAGAGTGATCAGAGAATGCCAAGTAACAGAGAAAGCAAAGCTGAGAGAAAGAAAGAAAGCTGAGAGACAGCTTTTGCTTCTTGTTGTTTGTGTGCAAAACCTAATCACCCTCAGTAATGTGACCCTCAAATGAGAGGGGCACATGGTGGATGCAGAGAGCAGCTTGGACAGGAAGGGCCCGTGGCGCTTTGATTAGTACAGAGGAACAAGCCCCACGGCTCTAATTCCTGCCCAAGTCTGGAAGCGTCTACATCTGCCTCCCCTCCTTGGCCACCAGTGCCCTGCTCATCTTAACCGTCTTCCATCTGGGGTTAGGAAACTTCTCCATTGGCAGAGGGTAGAAGTCCCTCAAATCCTTCCTCCTCTGGCATATGCAGTCTGCACATTAGCATGGTAATGTCTTGTGCCATTAGTGAGTAATGTGCTGAATAATTAGGCTATGAAAATCGAACGGCAGGGATTTTTGTTTTATTAGCAATTTTCCATCCTATTGTGTTAATTTCATCTTGTGTCAGCCGGCTTTCTGAGTAAACAATGATCACAGGCAGACATCATTTCCCAGCACATTGTGCTGCCGTGGGTGACTTAACAGACCAGAAAATGGTTTAAGTTGCCTTTTGTCTTGCAGTCTCTGCCTTCTGTTGATGTCACAATATCTGCAGTCCCTGGTTTCTTAAGGCCCTGGAATATTCATTTCCTTTTCACCCGCATGTGTCTGCCTCTGCCTGTCTGTTCTCAGTCTGGCTTTATGTCCATCCTTGGTTTTTTTGTTTTTTTTTTTTTATTTCTCCTTCCTCTTTCTGCTATCTCCTCTCCTAGACTTCTCTGTGTAGAAGTATCTGTAATGATATTCCACTTGTCCAGAATCTTATCCTATTTAAAGAATTTTCACATCTCTCTTGCATTGTCTCCCCCTCCCCCCTCATTTTTTCCATACACCTTATTTTATTTCTTTCACTTTTCTCCCCAGTTGATCTGCTATCTTCTCATCATTCCCTCCTCCTCTCTCCCTCCACTCTTCATTCTACCTAGCTCCTGAAATGCTATCTCTCAGCCTCTCATCACACTCTCCAATTCATCCTCTCCTTCCTGCTCACTGAGATTCCTAGCTGACAGATGATTAATATTTGGCCCAGCCATGCTGGAAAGTTTAATGCTTTTTCTGTGATATCCCACAGTCATCAAACATCTGCAAGTTTCTCCCAGAACTGAGAAAAAGTTCTGTTACTTAGGATGTCGTTGATGTCCAAGGTACAAAAGCAGCTGCCAAGTTCCTGAGAAAGATGGTGGCAAAAGATAAGGGCAGGATTTACCTGGGTCACCACGTGGGGCAGATCTGGTAGGGGAGGGGACATGCCTTTTGGTAGCCCTGCTTCCATTCTGCTCCTTTCTCTCTGGCTCCAAGAGGATATCTATCTGGATTCCTCCAAAGCAGGATAGTGCTCACTGCCTCTACTCAAATATCCAGGTCAAAGAACTAAAACAATAAGGTCATATCTACTTTCTAAAAAGAATTTTACTCCAGTATAGTTGATTTAAAACGTTGTGTTACGTGTATACCTGTGGCGGATTCATGTTGATATATGGCAAAACCAATACAATATTGTAAAGTAATTAACCTCCAATTAAAATAAATAAATTTATATTTTAAAAAATAAATAAATAAAACATTGTGTTAGTTTCTGCTGTACAACAAAATAAATCAGTTATACATATATGTATATCCACTCTTTTTTCAACATCTTTTCACATATATGTCATTACAGAGTATTGAGAAGAGGTCCCTGTGCTACAGTGTAGGTCCTTATTAGTTACCTATTCACTCCAGAACTCTTGCCTGGAAAATCCCATGGACGGAGGAGCCTGGTAAGCTGCAGTCCATGGGGTCGTGAAGAGTCGGACACGACTGAATGACTTCACTTTCACTTTCATGCATTGGAGAAGGCAATGGCAACCCACTCCAGCGTTCTTGCCTGGAGAATCCCAGGGACGGGGGAGCCTGGTGGGCTGCTGTCTATGGGGTCACACAGAGTCGGACACAACTAAAGCGACTTAGCAGTAGCAGTGTATATATGTCCATCTCAATCTACTTTTTTTAAAACACATGTTTAAATGCCAACTACTCAAGGGCTTGATCTATGCATCCATAGAATACCAGTAACCTGGCAGGCTGTCATCTGGGACAGAAGTTTGAGACAAGCCAAAGCAATTTATGGCTTTCATAATTAACCCAGAAAATGCAACACAGTTACTCTCCCTGCTAAGAAAGCATAAATACTATCCTTTTAATTTTTCCCACTCTTGAATCCTCATCATTCAGCCCCATTTCATTTTCCCTTCTCTATAATGCCCAATATATACATGGCTATTTGACTTTGTAAAAAATCAGCTAAAATTTGAGATTTTAGCCCTACAAAGCCTGGCATGACACTTGTGCAAAAGAAATCCAGGAAAGATAAAAGGAGCTTTTGAAAGACACCAAGACCAAAAAGGATCTGATATTTTTGTGAACCTAATATACCCTATACGAGTTTTGCGAATCATATACCCAGAACTGTGCAGTGAAGTTACAAAAGATATGAAGAATATCTTCTGTGGCCTCAAGAAAATGTCAATTAACCAACAGACTAAGAACAGGTGAGTGTTATAATGTGTGAAATAAGCTACACATAAAATTGTACTTCCAAAAAGAAATAGTTAATGTGGTTTCAGGAAGTCAATGGTGATTTAAGTCAGGTTTTAAACATTCCTGGATGGAGAAACAAAACAATCAAAGCACAAAGGTAGAAATGTGCATGGTCTGGGATCACAGAAAAAGTAGCTTCGCTGATGCAAACAGTAATCACTGCCAGATGGTAGGGAGGCCGGTGGGTGCTCACAGTTGTGATCCTGGTACAGCCACCTAGCAAACATCACCCCAGGACTGGACCACAAAGACCATTATGTTTAGTTCACCATGAGCCAATCTTAGAACCAGAAATGGGCTAGTCACCCCTCACTCCTGCTACACCTTCTTTCTTTCAGCTCTCACCACCTGTCTACATCAAAATATATCCTGCATCAGGCACACAAACAGCCCCTACGCTGACTGCTGCCCCAGCTAAAATTACCAGTCACGTAAGACATCCCCTAGCACTCAGAACATCAGCATTCAGCACCATGGCCAGCTCCTAAGGCAGGAGAAGGGAGAGAACCCCAGAAAGGGCAGTCGGGAGAACACAAGCATCCTCTCACAGTCAGCCACGGTTCTCTGGCTCTCTCTTTTGTCTCTGATGCTTCTTCCCTAGTGTCCACTCAGGGTCACAGTGTCTGGCCTCCATGAAGACTGGCTGTGTTATACTAACATATCCACTGATTAACCAGTAGAGGAAGAGAAAGGAAAGCTATGTACGTACACAGATTCCTCCCCTCTCTAAGAAGCTGATTGCATTTGACAACAGCTTCAAATTCCTCCCCACCCTCTTCCATTTGATGACTAAGAGAGCAGGTCCTGGAGTCAGGCTGTCTGGACTAAGCTCCTCCACCTTGAAGCTATATAACCTTGGGCAAGTTACGTAACCTCCCTCTCTTGCAAAATGGAGGTGATAATAGTACCTATAATATTGAATTAGTGAGGACTGAAAAATAAAGTGATTCTTTACCATCTGAGCCACCAGGGAAGCCCAAGGAACATACAGAGTTCCCATAAATGGCTTTGCTGTTGCTGTTCCTCTTGTTACTATTCTTGGTTAAGCATATTCCTGCCTCGGAGCCCATTCATTTGCTATTTCCTAGGTTTAGAAACTTTCTCCAAAAATCTTCATGTGGCTTGCTCCCTTACATCTTTGAGTAATCAGTGAGGCCTTCCCTGACCACACCCTAAAAAAAAGTCCCACCCTTTCTGCTAGACTCCTACCTTCCATTCCTGCTTTATTTCTCTACCTGAAATATAGCACATTCTGACATTTTAAATATTACTGATATGTTTTTATTTTTTCTTTCCCTTTTTAGGACATGAGCTCCACAAAGGCACAGATTCTATATCCCTAAAGACATTAAACACGACTGGCAAGTCCATGCTCTAAACTACTTGTTGAATGCAACAGTATTAATAATATCAAGATGATTATTCAGGAAATTTTTCTATTTTATATGGGAGCAAACTGAGACATTAAAAGAATGTGGCCCACCTATTTAAATGCAAGTTTCAATGCTCTTGATGAAGGTGAAAGAGGAGAGTGAAAAAGCTAGTTTGAAACTCAACACTCAAAAAAACTAAGATCATGGCATCTGGTCCCATTACTTTATGGCAAATCGATGGGGAAACAATGGAAACAGTAACAGAATTTATTTTCTTGGGCTCCAAAATCACTGTGGATGGTGACTGTAGTCATGAAATTAAAAGTTGCTTGTTCCTTGGAGGGAAAACTATAAGAAACACTGCTGCTGCTGCTGCTGCTGCTGCTGCTGCTAAGTTGCTTCAGTCGTGTCTGACTCTGCAACCCCATAGACGGCAGCCCACCAGGCTCTGCTGTCCCTGGGGTTCTCCAGGCAAGAACACTGGAGTGGGTTGCCATTTCCTTCTCCAATGCATGAAAGTGAAAAGTGAAACTGAAGTCACTCAGTCATGTCCGAGTCTTCAAGACCCCATGGACTGCAGCCTACCAGGCTCCTCCGCCCATGGGATTTTCCAGGCAAGAGTACTGGAGTGGGGTGCCATTGCCTTCTCCTGACAAACCTAGACAGCATATTAAAAAGCAGAGACCTCACTTTGCCAACAAAGATCCATGTAGTCAAAGCTATGGTTTTTCCAGTAGTCATGTACAGATGAGAGAGTTGAATGAAAAAGAAGCTTGATTGCCAAGAATTGTTGCTTTTGAACTGCGGTGCTGGAAAAGACTCTTGGGGGTCCCTTGGAAAGCAAGAAGATCCAACCAGTCAATCCTAAAGGAAATCAACCCTGAAAATTCATTGGAAGGACCGATGCTGAAGCTGCAGCTCCATAACTAGGCCACCTGATGCAAAGAGCCAGTTCACTGGGAAAGACTCAGATGCTGGGAAAGACTGAGGGCAGGAGGAGAAGCGGGTAAGAGGATGAGATGGTTGGGTGTCACCATCAGCTCAGTGGACATGACTCTGAGTGAGCTCCAAGAGACAGTGAAGGACAAGGAAGTCTGGCATGCTGCAGTCCATGAGGTCGCAAAAAGTCAGTCGCAACTTAGCAACTGAACAAGAACAACTCAATTCTCAAATGAATCAAGAGCCAACTCTTCAATCCATTGCACCAGAACAATCCATAAGTCAATGTGGTGTTCAGACAGCTCAAGAAGATGGGTTCCTTTCCTCGGGGAGAGTCCTTGTTTAACAGTTCTTCATCTCCTCCATGCATACCGAGAGACCAGTCTGGGACTCTGGGGAGACTGCAAAAGGCTAGCAAAGCTCTAAGGACATCCCAAGAGTCACACTGTAGAATCCTGCATAGCAGGTTCTGCCTGGCTTCAGACCTTTGACATGGGGACTTGTCTAAGGCCAGACAGGGCCCAGCACTGAGAAAGCTGTGCAAGCAGGTTTCTGATACATCAGGGTTCCTCGTCTCCTCTTCTCCCACAACAGACAGTATCTCCATGAACCACTGTGTCCGTGAACCTCCTTGCCGACCCTCTGCCCTCCAAGGTGGGACCGTGGATATGAGACCCATGCTCTACCCTCAGCCAGCGCATCGTCAACATGAAATGCATAGGGAAGGCATCATTCTGAATCTCCCACAAAGGAGTCTGCTTCCAAATGGCCAGAGTCTTCACTATAACCTGTTTATGTAAGTCCTCACGTCAGAGCCAAGATGAAAGTGGAGACAGGCTTGACAGGGAGGAACTGTTCTAGTTAAGAAGAGACTCGATGATGAGGATGGAAAAGTCCAAATTTGGGCTGCTATAGCCAACCTGGGCAGTTACTTTTTCCAAACTCTAAGCCTGAAGGGTGAGATAAGAAAACTCAGGAAGGACAAGTCAAGGAAGAGATGAGTGGTGGAAGCCCTGTTTCTAGTTTTGTTATCGGAAGGCCTTTAAAACCAGGCACAGTCCAGAAAAACTGAGTCCCAAGGAGCAGGAAAAGTCACAACCCACACCCCTCTCCCCATGCCAGGCACAAAGGACATCTTCCACTAACGAGGCAGTCAAAGGAGAACCCCGATGGTCCCAAATTCAGGGGCTCCCCCTCACAGGAAGGAATGACATGCTGTGGTTTGTTCAGCACCAACTAGATAGCTGGTTCAAAATGCACACCAGGGCTTCCCTTGTGGTCTGGTGGTTAAGAATTCACTTGCTAATGCAGTGGACACAGGTTCGATCCCTGGTCTGGGATGATCCCACACACCTTGGGGCAACTAAGCCCGTGCGCCACAACTACTGAGCCCATGAGCCTAGAGCCTGTGCTTGGCAACAAAGAAACCACCATCGTGAGAAGCCCATGCACCACAGCTGGAGAGTATCTCCCACTCGCTGCAAGTAGAGAACGCCCGTGTGCAGCAATGACCCAGCACAGCCCAAAAAAGGAGCAATAATTTAATTAATTTAAAAAAAAATTTTAATGCAGACCTGCTGAATCAGAATCTCTGGGGATGAGCATCTGGACACCACTTGGACAATTCTCCTGCACCCTGCATTTTGGAAGATTTGCCATAAATAGTTTGCCCTGTTGAAGCAGAGTAGTTCGAATTACTCTGCTCAACTTTTTGTGAGGCCTTCCATGCTCTGGACTCTGTGCAAGCAGCTGACCTTCCTGGTATATGCAGTTTGGGAAGCTGTGGGGTCACCGCATGTGGCCTCCTATCCATACAGTGGTAGGCAGTAGACCCTGATCCATGAAGCATTGGCTGAGAAGCTGCTGCTCGGTCCAGCGGAGCTGCCTCCAGAGTTCGAAACCGGCCTTGGCCTCGGCATCCGACTGGAGTTCATTCTCAGTGCCTGATGGGAGCAGCACGGGGCAGAGAGGGAGGACCCAGTGACCCTGGGAAGCTGACACTCTCCTGCTCCCATATCTCACCCCATACATCAATCTCCTATTTATCTCTCTCTCTCCCTTCCTACTCAACTTCTTACAGACTCACAGAACCCCAGACATGCGTGTGGAGAAGGGACATTAGCAGTCATCCAGCTGAGGCGCCACCTGATACAGTCCTGTTGTTCATTTCCCTGCTGTCTCCTTCTCTCTGCTACATTGTGAGGTCTGCTCAGGGTCATCCCCAAAAAGGCACACGCTTGTCTGCACTACTTGGCAGCTAAAAGCTTGTTGATCTACAATCCAAAGCCAGTAAAAGCCACAGTGAGGATCTCGTATATCCAAAACCTGGCACCTAAATGGTTGGCAGAGCGGCCTCTACTTCCCCAGGAAGGACAAAAAGGATGCTATGAAAGTCCAGCCTCCCCAGGAGAATATTGGCAACATGTCGTGTTCCCTTACACTGGTTTGATGGCTTTCGATCTTGCTTTCAAACTTGCTTCCCCAAAGGCACTAATACTGGAAGTAGAATTACTTCTGATTTCAGCTCATCACCTCTAACCACCCTCAGGAATCACAGAAAAGTAATTTCTCATGGTCCTATTGGGGGTAGGTATGGAGAGGGGGTGGTCAGAGATCAAAGCCTCTGGACATCTCGTAAATCTTGGCCTTCATCACTACAGGTATGTCTAATGTCCAAGTCACGTGCTGTTCTGTCCAGAGCACCCACTCATCAAGGGCAGGGCTTTGCCTAGGTCATGGCTGGATCCTTTACAAATACTCAGTGAAGGCAATATGCAAGAGCCTAAGAAGAAGAACTTGGCAGTCAGGCTCAGCAAGCAGTGCAGATGCCATACCTTAGAACAGCTTCCCACCTGGACCATGCATGAAAGGCCTTGGGCCACCAGATTTGCTTCACGACTCTCACCAAAAACATCAACCAGCCCTACCAGTAGTTTAGCAACCTTGGAGAAAAGCGATGACCAACCTAGACAGTGTATTAAAAAGCAGAGACTTCACTTTGCCAATAAAGATCCACGTAGTCAAAACCTGGGCTTCCCTGGTGGCTCAGAGGTTAAAGCGTCTGCCTCCAATGCAGGAGACCTGGGTTCGATCCCTGGGTCGGGAAGATCCCCTGGAGAAGGAAATGGCAATCCACTCCAGTATTCTTGCCTGGAGAATCCCATGGACGGAGAAGCCTAGTAGGTTACAGTCCACAGGGTCGCAAAGAGTCGGACACAACTGAGCGACTTCACCTCACCTCACCTGACATACAGACCATAAAGAAGGTATGTGCACCAAAGAATTGATGCTTTCAAACTGTGATGTTGGAGAAGGTTCTTGAGAGTCCCTTGGACAGCAAGGAGATTCAACCAGTCAATCCTAAAGGAAATCAACCATGAAAATTCATCGAAGAACTGATGCTAAAACTCCAACACTTTGGCCACCTGATGGCCAACTCATTGGAAAAGACCCTGATGCTGGGAAAGACTGAGGGCAAGAGGAGTTGAGAGCAACAGAGGATGAGATGGTTGGATGGCATCATTGACTCAGTGGACATGCGTTTGCTCAAACTCCGGGAGATAGTGAAGGACAGGGAAGCCTGGCATATTGCAATCCATGAGGTTGCAAAGAATTGGACACAATTTAGGGACTGAATGACAGCAAGAACAAATGAATAAGAATCATCTTCCGCCCATGCTAAGATGTCCTGGTAACACAGTCTCTCAAAAAAGGCTTAAAGTCAAGATCCTATTGAGTTAAGGAATTTCAATGATGGAGCAATGGCTTGGAACCAGAAACTCAATTTCACCATCAACATGCTGTGATCTTCCTGGACTCTGTGTTTGAATCTGAAAAATAAGGGCTTGGAAGTGAGGATAAATGAACTCCTGCTTTTACTGCTTATCAGAGCTTCCTGGAGAAATTACGCCCTGCATGCAAGGTGGCAATATTAATGATATACTCAGGTGCTTCCTAAAGTTTGGAACTAGTATTAAGGCTTAATGGCTAGCTGTTTCACCTCCTCCAGACCACGTCAAGCAGAATGTGCTAGCATTAAAGAAATGACCTGCTCTCATCTTCTGTGGATTTTCACCATTCGCATTGGCTTCCTGATGGCAGGAGATATTGCGAAGTCAATTGGTCCCAAGGATATAAATTGACTTCCCAGTTTGGTGATGCTCACTTTCTCTCTCTCTTCTCCTCTCCCTCCTCCTGCTCCTCCTCCTCTCCCCCTTCACTTTTTCCAGTCCATACAGGCAACACTGTTGTCCCAACAGCCGCAGTCACAACAGACAACAGAGTCTCAACAGCAGAAGAGGCAGCCAGTGAGCAGCGCATCAGAAGCTTTCCTTCTCTTCATTTCAGGAAGTGAGAAAAGCTTACGCCAAGTGATGGCGAGGGGCTTGGCTGCTTTAGAATCTCAGTCCTCCTCCAGGAGCCTGGCACCGGGCACAGGAGTCGCCATGAACACACACACCAGCAGGGCAGCTTCCAGCTGGTGTGGGGGGTAGCACCCTCAGCACTTTTGGGGGGAGCTGGGAAGGAAGGGGCCAGAGCCAGCTTCTGGCTAGAGCTGAGATGCAGCCATGACAAGAGGCGCGGCAGAGCTCAAAGCCGTAAGGTAGCACCGTGGAGTTGGACACAACTTCTAACAAGGAAATCCATCTGTCTTTGAGACTCAGGGAGGGAAAATCCTTTGCTGAAGTTCGCATGGTGATGGAAAGGAAAGGCCAAACTTTTCCAAAAGATCCAGGCTCTGCTTCAGAGCATTGGAAACTGAGGCAATCAGTAAATAAACACAAGACGCCAAAGTAACCAGGTTCTCTCAGCCCTCTGGCACTGCCAACCCGAGCCATGCTTCCTGACAAAGCACCCAGCCAATGATACATGTCCTCATAGTACCTAACGAGGCTTCCCTGGTGGCTCAGATGGTAAAGAATCCGCCTGCAATAGGAAACACGGCTTCGATCCCTAGATCGGGAAGATCCCCTGGAGGAGGCCATGACAACCCACTCCAGTATTCTTGCCTGCAGAATCCCATGGACAGAGGAGTCTGGCGGGCTACAGTCCATAGGGTCACAAAGAGTCGGACATGATAACACTTCACATGTTGTACATAACATTTGGATAAGACATTAGATTTGCAAAAGCTTTCTAGGAAAAGCTTTACATGTCAGGACCTTTGCTCAAGATGGCAGGCCCTGCTCCGCACAGAAGCAGCTCCTGTCCCTGCAAGCTCTAACATCGCTCTGAATCAAGCTGCTTCCCCGTTCCTTTCCCTGACATCACATCCCTGGGACTCTGGGCTCCAGGAGTGGGATCCCAGCCCCACCCCAACCCAATCCAGACCAAGATGCCTCCTCTGCTCTCCCAGCAGGCACTCGGCTAAAACACCTGGGAAGCAAGCACCCAGAGCGAGTGGAGGAAGGGAAAGAGAGAACATGTCTCTGATAAACAAGCAAGGGGACCAAGGCCAGCGGATAGCCTGGGTTCAGAGCTGGTCCATTCCCACCAGCTACATATTCCTGCAGGTGTTTTTAACCTTGATGCCTCAACTTTCTCACCCAGAAAACAAAGATGGATACATCAGCATTCCGGCCACTGTTGAGGGACACAGGGAAATGAGTGAAGGGCAGAGCCTAGCAGGCCCCTGGCCCCTAGCGAATGTGTAGTAACAAATGGTACCATAATAAGGCGGCTGGGGAGGGAGGGTGGCATTTCCATAGGACAGGTGGAGTCTTACAGTCAAGGAGGCAGTTTTATGTATTTGTTCTTACTGTTGTTGTTTAGTCATTAATTTAGTCATTAGGTCTACCTCTTTTGCAACCCCATGGACTGTAGCCCATCAGGCTCCTCCGTCCATGGGATTTCCCAGGCAAGAATACTGGAGTGGGTTCCATTTCCTCCTCCAGGGTCTTCCTGACGCAGGGATCAGAGCCGCATCTTTTGCATTGGCAGGTGGATTCTTTGCCACCGAGCTGCCGGGGAAGCCCATGTTTCTTGTGTATGTATGTGTAGATTTCATTGTGCCAGGTCTTCCTCGTGGGATCTAACCTGACAAGGGCTTGTTTCCTGACCAGGGATCGAACCCAGCCCCCTGCATTGGGAACCTGGAGTCTTAGCCACTGGACATACCAGGGAAGTCCCAAAAAGGCGATTTTGAACTACTTGAAGTATAGGAGATATGCCCTTCCTATGCCACTTTGTAAATTTCCTAAAAATTTACCTGTGGACACACAACTCCCACTGACTTGGGGTTCCCATTCCCTTAATGAAATGTCTCTTCTTTTTCTGATTATCTTTTTTAATTTTTTTCAATTAATTTATTTAAATTGGAGGCTAATTACTTTACAATATTGTAGTGGTTTTGGCCAAACATCAACATGAATCAGCCACAGGCGCACATGTGTTCCCCATCCAGAACTTCCCCTCCCACCTCCTTCCCCATCCCATCCCCCTGATCATCTTTTTTAAAGCCCCTGAATCCTAGGCTAGAGGGGCCTTCAGTGAGCCCTTGACCCCTGGGGTCCTTGGTGAAATCCGACTCCAAGAAGAGCAGAGGGGAGACACAGTCGAGTTTCTCCTCTCCCACCCCCTGAGCATCTTCCTCTCTCCTCTCCCGTGCCCTAAGCCTCTTCCTCCCCCAGGTCTCTGACACCTGTTAGGGTGAGCGCCAAGTCTCCCAGTCCACCCCTCCTTCCATCCTGGGATCCCCCTCCAGAGCCCACACCTGTATTTGTTAATCAAGCCGCAGAGGATGCCATAATTGCCCAGCAGAAAACACGGGTGCAGATGTTAGGGAGCGCAGGGGCAAAAGCACTAAATGAGATTCTTGTTTTCCAAACAGAGCCCGAGATTTAATTACAGGCTTTCCAAGTGCTTATTAAAAACCCTTCTTTTTTTTCCTTATTGTTTTCCTGCATGGCGCATATTGAATCAGCCACTGCTGTTGTCTTGTTTTTGGAGCGTTCATAAAAAGAACCGATGTGGAAAATTGCAAACACAGATTGTACCCAAACAATATCTTTTCCCTTTGCTTTTCTTTCTGGTCTTTCTTCCTGCTGAATAACAACAACGGAGGTTGTATGCAGCGAACATCCGGGCTCTTTCCCTACAGCCAAACCGGGGACTTTTTGACATGCAGGGACCACCCCCGCACTTGCCTGAGAAAAGAGTGTGGAGGCGACTAAGTCTCTCTCTGAGACCAGAAGGGGAAGATCACACACCCCTGGGAAAGGAGCAGAAGTCCTGAGATTACAGACCATCAGAGTCAAAAAGGCCTTCGGTGGTGGCCATTACATCACCGGACAGGTATGGAAACATCTAGCCAAGAGGGGAAGTGATGGAGTCAAGACAAAGCCATTTCTCCTGCCCAAACAGACTGAAGAACTTTCCACTAAAATACACAGACCCTCTTGCTTCTTGGGAGCCTCGTGTCCAGGAAGAGCCTTGGGCTCTCTTTTTCAGCCCATAAAATTCCTCATCAGAAAATGTGGATGGTCTCTGGGTGCCTTCTCAAGAGGAACATCCCATCTGGAGAACCAACAGTGCACCCTGCAAGTCCCATCATTTTTCCAAAGGGTCAAGGTTGCAGCCAGACACACTGCATCCAGGTGCTCGAAAGCTTAATTGCCGCTCACCTCTGAATGAAGCCATCTTTAGAAAAACTAGCCTGTTCCCGGGCCTTTCTCCATAAGTTCCCAGGGATAAAATCCTAAGGACACACTGGGGAAAGAGACTGGATTCCCCCAGCGTTGCCAGGTCCCCACCAGTGCCACCCGAGCCACCCTCGCCTGCTTCCCCCACTCCCTGCCTCTCCTGATCTGGAGCCCAGCTTTTGAAGAAGCTGCATCTCCTCACTCCCTGGCATCTTCCCTCCCTGCAGCCCCACTGACAGGCATGGGGAGGGAGGGTGCAATTAGTGCCAATTTAGAGGAGCGATGCAGACACAGGGAAGTTTCCCATGAACAACGAATAAAATTCTATTCCTTCGCCTGTCCCCTTCTCCTTGTGACCTACCAGCAGCAGCAGCCAGCCTCCCATCCTCCTTTCTGCTCAATATCCCTTTCCTTATCAGGACAGCATGGGAGAGCCAGGGAATGGAGCTGGCCCCCTCCATCCTTGCTGCAGGCGGAGTCCCGCTGAGCTCAGCTCCTCTCCCAGCTGAGGAGGGGGCCATTCGCCCTGAGATATGGGCCAAGGCCTCAGCCTTGTGACTCCAGAAGAGAACTCTCGAGTTCTTCCTCAAGATCCTGCTAAACTTCTCAGTCCTCCAAACCCTGTTTTTCAACCTCACATGAGGGAGGGAGTTGGGGCATTAGGAACCAAGGGAAGAGAAAGCGATTGGCAATTCTTAATCCATCCACTCCCACAGAAAGCCAAGGTGAGAAACAGACCTCAAGGGGCATCCAAGCCCAGCGCCCTGACATGCAGGGCACCTCATCCCTGTGGAGCTGGGGGCCACTCAGGAGGCTGGGCGAAGTGTGGCAAAGCCAAGAACAACTTTGACAGTCTGGCGTCTCTGCTGATAATCTCACCAGCAGGATCATGAACCGTGAAGAAAAAGGGCTGTGCCAGATGTTCTAGTTGATTCTCCATTGCCATTTCATCCCGAGCTGGCAAGGTGAGAAACCACACTTCCCAGACCATCAGGTTCTGCTGATCAGATGCATTCTTGCCAAATCTGGAGAGAGCCGCCCCCGGGGCAGCCGCATCTCTGCAGAGTCGCAGTCAGGCAAGCAGGGCCAGGCAGGCACAGGTGCCGGTGGTGGCTGGGCTCCAGGGCCCACGGTCATGTCACCAAGTCAAGAGTGGGCTGGGCTGTGACGGGGACATAGAGGCAACCCTGATGGGGCAGTTCTCCTACCCAGAGCCTTCAACTTCCTTTACTCTTGAAATACCTAGAGTGGATTCTGTTTCCTGCCTTAAAGGCTGACTGCAGCATTCCATACATACAGGGTCTCTAGAGGCCTCCATCAATCCTAAAGGAAATCAGTCCTGAATATTCATTGGAAGGACTGATGCTGAAGCTGAAACTCCAATACTTTGGCCACCCAATGCAAAGAACTGACTCGTTGAAAAGACCCCAATGCTGGGAAAGATTGAAGGCAGGAGGTGAAGAACTTCCTTCTTCAGAGAATGAGATGGTAGGATAGCATCACCAACTAGTTGGACATGAGTTTGAGCAAGCTCCGGGAGTTGGTGAAGGACAGGGAACCCTGGCATGCTGCAGTCCCTGGGGTCGCAAGGAGTCAGACACAACTGAGCAACTGAACTGAACTGTCTGAACTGAACTGAGAGGTCTCCATACCCATTTTGCAGATGAAGTTCAGAGAGGTGAAGTTACTTGCCCAAGGACCCACAGCAACATCAAGGCAGAGCTGGGACTGGATTCAACCTTCCCCACTCTAACCCAGAGCTCTTTTCAGCAGCAGGTGACAAGGAAAATAACTGTCCCTTTAAGACAGACTTTCCTCTTTCCCCTAGGTCCTGTCTTCCCAGCTCCTATGGGTCTGTACATGTGAGCCCATGTGTAAATTCCCAGGCACAGCCACGCATTTGCCCTGGCACAGCAACACAGCACACACTAACACTGAGGTGTTTTGTCCCTGATGCCACCAAAATTCCAAGCGACTCAGCTGCAACCTCGGGGCTGTGGTTCTATTAAAGCTCTTTCAGTGAACAAGCTTTCATTTCATGGACAATTCAGAATCTCCATTCAGAGGAAATTGATGTTTTGCCAGGCATTTTCCCACTTGAGAGATGGTCAGAACTCAGGGTAAGAGCCGATAAAGACAATGTGAGTCACCAGCTTAGAACAACAAATAAAAAAGCTGAACTGATGAGAAGAGTTCCTGAAAATGATGCAACTGAAAACATGTGTCCCCATGAGGAAACTGCTAACAGCCCCTCAGCTGGGGCCCAGAGCAGTGATTTACCAAAGACACGACAGACAGGGTCCACATCGACCGGCTCCCAGCTGCTGCGGACGTGGGTTTGTCAGGCTCCGCTGGAACTTTAGGAGGTTGTGGCCACAACTTTGGCTTGGGCAGAGCTTCGTTCCAAGAGTGGAAAACCCTTGGACCTTAGGGAGATGACAATGACCACTGGAATACCAACCGTGGGAAGGATACGTGGAGGATGGGGGGATGGGGAGAGATCCTGCCGGGGAGAACTTCAGGGTCCATTACTATTCTCCCCCTTCTCCAGTTCTTCTTTTCGAGTCCAAGATGAGCTGCCTTGTAAGGATCACTGTGGCCTGTTTGGGATGGAGTCCCAGCACCAACCCCCAGGAGGTGGGGCAGGACAAGCCCGCCCCCATCTTCCTCCCTGCCCAACGGCTCAAGATTCCTCGGCTCCAAAACCAATATAGACCAGGACCATCTCAGGGAAATGCTTTTATCAGACTTTATCAAAATGAAAAAATAAAAACAAGAAAAATGCAGGGTGTGTGTGTGTGTGTGTGTGTGTGTGTGTGTGTTTGCACGCACACACATGCAAGTTTTCCAACTGCCCTTTCTTGGACAGAGTTATCCTTCATTCTGAGTTATTCCCTTCCTGGGAAGAGTCCCTTTTTCCTGTTAAAATATCCTTTCTTTTATGAATTGATAATAATAACGGTGGTTTTGTTGTTAAATCAGTGTTTCTTTTCCTTTTCTTTTTTTAACATTCTTACTAGACAAAAGAAGTCAGCTTGCTTGTATTAGCCCTGGTTGGTGGGTTTTTCTTTTTCACCGGTCTGTGCAGCGTAGAGGCCAACACCTCACCCCTCCTTTGCAAGACTCAGGTGCAGAGGCCCCAGGCAGTTTCTGCCCTTCTCTCCCCTTAGAGGCCCCCCTTCCAATACAGCAGGGAGCCAGAACTAGGAGGCTAGTGACCCTGTACATCTTCCTAAGAAAATGATGGGTACCTGAGACTGCATCACCCAAAGGGGGGCCCACCTCCCTGCCCACCTCTGCCGTCTCCTGCTAGTTCATTGAAAATTGTGTCACTTACTGCCCCCAGGGAAACCTCAAATTATCACAAAGGGCTACTGGTGAGTGTGTGAGATTTGAATCCATCTCAAAATCAAGCCTGTCCTCTTAAGAAGGCTCTCAATTCCAAGTGAGCACCTGCCCAGCACATATAACACTTGTATGATTAGCCTCATGCTTGCCTCTGCCCAGGCTCCCCACTGCCTGCAAGATTCCCTCTGCTGCTCCCAACTGCCCCCAACTTTACCCGTGTTTGTAACTCAAATGCAAAATGAGCCAAAAAGAACCATCCTGCAGACACACACACACACACACACACACACACACACACACCCCTCCCATCATAGGCTACAGCCCCAGTCTCTGCAGGTCTCCATCCAGACTGTGCTTGCCCATCACCCCAGGCCACAGGAATGGGCTCTCCATACAGAGGGGTCCCCACTAACTGAGTTTTTCCCACCTTCACCCTGTAGCCAACCACCCCAGCAAGCTACAGGGTCACCTCCTACAAAAGGAGGAAACTGAGGAAGGAGGCAAATTCCCCACGGGTTGGAAGGAGGAAGAGATTGGGGACTTTGGCGGAGGGGTTCTAGCCACTGTCTGCTTCTTTTCCCCAGGTTTTGAAATACTGTTGGGAAGAAAACTTCCCACCATGATGTCAGCACAGCCAGACAAGGGGCTTGATAACCAGTGGGGGAACAAAGGGAGAAGGACACAGGGAGAATTCCAGCCTCGCCAACACCAGCACGGCTGGAGCAGAGTGGAGCATGAGAAGAAAGGGAGATTGGCAGCCCGAGGAGGGAGGGCGGGGAGGACAGGTTTGCTGGGACTCCATCCCAGAAGTTTACCACGGAAGCAGCAGATGACCCAGGAGACCCCACAGAGCTGGGCCCGGGGGGTTATGATGACATGACCAGTGGGGAGCCCTGGAGTGCCCCTCACAAACTCCCCAGCCCCTCCCAGAACCCTCTCCCCTGGGTCTGGAGACAACACTTCCATCTATCACCCATCTGCTGCCCTGGGCACCTTCAGCATCCATGCTGCCCTTCAGATCTCAGACCACAGGCCGCCATGTGTATCCACAGGTCCCAGAGGGCCTGGGCTCACTCTCCATGGTGTCATGCACTCCCGGTTACCATAGTTACCACCACCCCTCCCAACACCTTCCACGGGTCAGAACTCAGACCTGGCTTTTCTCTCAAGCGGCCTGGCCTCCCTGTCCAGCCTGGCAGGTCGTTGCTAGGCATACAGAACAATTCCAGCCTGTGTTAGGGCAGACACAGAGCCAAAACTCTTCTGCTCATCACAGCATCTTTTACCTCCATCACTCACCTTCAATTTGCCAGGCCAAACCCAAACTTGCTCTGGGTTGCCATGGTAACTCATCTTACAATCACATATGCCCTGACCCCAGAGCTAAGGGACTAGGATCTGGGCTTTTAAATGTTTGGGGTGGCTGTGGAAGAGGACAGAAGTTGTGCTGGACACTGAAGTAAGAGCACGAATGCAGGGGCTTTTTCTCCAGTAAAAAATGGAAACAAGCAAATAAGAAACGAGACGCTTCTTGAATCTGCCTACTCCCTCTGGTCCTGACTGGCCCTAGTCTAGTCAACCAGCTCTCTCCCATGGAGTAGGCTAATAGCAGCAAGTAGGACTAGAAAAACATGGGAGCAGGCTCTTAGCAGGCCCCTGAATCCATTCTCACCCGCAGCCAAGGGTTGTTTTCTAACTGGGAAGCGTGTTGTGTCAGCCCCTGCTGGATGGCCTCTGGGGCTTGCCCTTGCCTTCAGGATGAAGCCCCCTCCTGGAGCCAGGCCCTTCACGATCAAGCTCCAGCCACCATTCTAGCCTTCATCCATGAGCCCTCAATCCCTGACCTGCTCTCTCTGGTTCAGCCACCCTGAATTTCCTGTAATTCCCCAAACCTACCTTTATCTGTCCTCTGAGCCTTCTGTATATGCTGTTCCCTCTGCCTAAAATGCTGATCCCCTTTGTCTAGCTACTTTCTATTCAGCCTTCGGGATGCACCTTAGTTACCACTTACTCCAGAAAGCCTTCCCTGATACCCACCAACCAAGCTGGGTGCCCCTGCATGTTCTCCATGGCCCTTTTTCCTTCCCCTCTTTTTCTTGGTGGGGGGGAGTTTCAAGCAGAGTGGGAAGTTGCACCTCACAGCTTTTGGGATTTTAGTTCCCCAACAAGGGGGTTGAACCCAGGTCCAGTGGAGTCCTAACCACTGGATAACCAGAGAAGTCCCTATCCTTCCCTCCTTGAGGATTATCTCACGTATTAGCTGGTCTACCTCCCCACCCAACTCGAAGCTTTCCAAGGGCAAGGGTGATGGTCTTTATTCATATCTGTGTCCCTAACACTAAGTCCATTGCAGAACACAAGAGCCAAGGGATTCAAGGTGTGAATGAATGAATGACATGGAGATGGGAGGGAAGTTTCTGCATGTGTGACTGCTGATATATCATGATTACAGAAAGCTAATATAAGATTTACTGACTGAACCCTCTCCAATTGCCTTGGCTTGCAGAATCTCAGCTAAGGCCTTAAACCTGAAAATAATAGACATGAAGTTACTTCTTACATTTTTACAGAAGCTTCCAGAAACTTATGAGAAGGCTCTGTCTCCAACTACTCTCACACCTTCTTTCCAAAACACAAGCAGAGTTAAAGACCTGGGGCAAAGAACACTGTGGATTTTCCCTCCCTTTTCCTTTGGGAAGGGGTAGAAGATGCTTCTCTGAATCTGAGTGAAGACAAGATCTCTCCAAGAGAATAGACTGTGGAGGCTGGAAGTGGCTGCAATAAGAAGATGCTACATCTCGTTCACCCCCAGCAGGAGAAAGGCTGGGTCGCCCCCGGTCTGTTTGGACACTTCTTGCTCCTCCTCCCCAGCCCCCAAGGCAGGGATAGCCCAGAGCTCTCTCCTATGGCACCACTAAGGATGATGACTTCTGCTCCTAAGAGAGCAGCCCAGCCCCACCACTGCACCATCATCTCTGGAGGAGGGCAGGGGAGCACTGACCCAGACGGCTGGTGAAGAAATGAACTGTACACCAGACCAGACCAGGAGCCTGGAAAGCCAGGGCTCTGTCTGAAATGTCACTAGGAGATGGGAAGGGAGACTCTTCCTGTATCCCTCTTGGCATCCCTCTCAGTTCAGACTGTTCAATAAGCCAGTTCCGTCAGAAGAGGGTAATTTGTACACCCTTTGGGTCTGGAGACATAAGGGCACTGGGAAGAAGCTGCAAATGAGCTTCTAGGCTCCCTCTTCCCAAGTTATTTCCTTTTTTTTTCTTTTATCCACGTTATTTCTGTTATAAAACATTCAGTTTCTGGAAGAAGGTTCAACGCTGAGGTCAGTCATGCAAATGCAGAATCTACGCCAAATGCTGCTCTCAGCCAGCCAGAGAAGACAGAGTGGGTGGAGTATCAGGCTAGGATACTTCCTCCATCATCCACTGAAATGTGTGCTTTGGCATCCTGACGGCAAAGCGTGTAAGCAAATGCAGAACGAACCCGACTCAGCCAGCGCGCACGGCACCCCCAGCTCCGCTCAGCTTTGGACAAGAACATGGCTCACAGCTGTGAATCTTGAAGTCACATTTCTGCCCAACCAGCCCTGATCCAAGAGGAAAATTTCAAACCCTTTGGTTCCTAAAATGATCTGTTCTTCTCGTTCCCCTCTTTCCTGCCTCCAGCTCCTTCGGTCTAAATATTTATGACGTCATGATTCATTAACATTCCTCCCAGGATATCTTTAATAAATACGCCGAGGGGTGAAAGCTCCTGCTTGAATATTAAATATTAAATTTATAAGACATATAATCCTCCTAATTAAGTTGAATTTAGTCTTGTGCATTAGATTAAGAGAGAGAGAGTGAAAAATCAAGCTGTGGCCACCAAAAAGCCCAGGGACTTGGCAGGTGGCAGAGCTGAGTTTGGCCATTGTAAATTCTAGCGGCTCCATCCTCTGCTCCATGGGACACAGCCCCGCAGCATCTCTGGGGCCAGAGCCAGGTAGCCAGGCAAGGCTCAGAGAGCATTCCTTCTTCTCTGTCATCCCTGGTCTCTGCACACAGGTCAGACTCCAATTCTTGCTGTCCATTCAGACCAACGGGACTTCTAGTGCATTCCAGTCGGCCTGACCTTCTAACTCCCCATCCATAGGTGGGTCCCCAGCCCCTCAGCCAAGTCGTCCTATCGAAGAGCAACCCTCTAGGACACTCATTCTCCATGTTTCCTTCCCAACAGCATGGGGAGTTGGGGTGTCCCTGGCTGTCTGTGAGTTTCTTCAGTTCTGGGTTCATTTCATGATGGAATCTGCTTGAAGCATTTTCAATGCTGCTAAGGTCTGTCCCTCCCTGGCCTGTTCATTATCCCCTGAAAAAAAAGTCCCTCCCACAGTGCCCCTTCCCACCTCTCAGACCTCCTGAGGCAGTCTGTGTTGCCCGCCCTTCTTTGTAGAAAGAGTCACACCCTGGGTGTCACTCTCTCACTTCCTCACCGTATAAGGAGGCCCCACACATACACAGTCATCGTTCAGATTCTACAAGGAATAAAGTAGGTCCTCTGAGAGCTGACTGTCCACAGGCTGCCTCCAGAGTTGAAAAAACTGGGTGACCAGCTCGGAGAATTACTGTGCCTAGTGGAAGCTACATGGCCACTGGAGGACCAGAGAGAAGCCTTCGAAAGCAAGGCCCAGAGCAGGGGCTCCTGGTTACCTGGCTCCCCCGGGTGGTGCTGTTTGGGGCTGTCTTTGCTGCAGGAATTCAGAGCAAAGGGTCAGGAGGAGTTAGGGCAGGCTTCCAGATGGAGGAGTGTGCATGGGGGAGGGGGTAGGTAGGACCTAAAGAGGCAAAGAGGATGGAAAGATTTGGAATGGGGTCAGCAGGCAAGAAGGGAGACAGCTGGTGTGGAGGGAGACACCTTCCACAGACACGCCATAGTCAGCTCACTCGGGGGAGGCTTATATTCCTCCCTAGACAGAGCCGTGGGGTCGAGGACCAGGGGGGAAGGACCGGAGCAGGCTTCCTTCTGCATCTTCCAGCGCTTTCATCCTGCTGGAGAAGAGACTGACTCTGTAAAGAAAAACCCTTGCCTCTCTGTGCCCTCGTGTGACATTGCCAGTCTGGCGGCGGCTTTCCTTGCAATCGATGGGAAGCGGCTGCCGGTATAAGCTAGCTTTCACCGGTAATGGGAGAGAAAACAGCCTCTGGCCCTTTCTGCAAGGGAGAAAGGCAGCAGAGTGCTCTGAATTCCAAGTGGAAAAGCAGATCAGAAGAAAGTGGGGTGTCCCTGAGACTTTCCATCTCTGCTTCCTGGGACATGGGATCCAGGAGATCCTTGCTGCTCAGACCCCAGTAGGGATGACAACACTGCACTCAGAATAAAGCTGGGGAATAGAAGAGCCACCAGCCCTGGGGGGGTGGGGGAGTGAGTGCAGGCAGAACTCAGCCTGGAAAAGGGCCTGAAGCTGATGAAACCCAAAGAAAATACAGAGTTCTCAATGCAGCGGAGTAAGCAGGATCCCGCCTGGGATGGCGCCAGCTGTCACTAGCTGGACCAATATTCTAGGAGCTGAGGCTTCTCTGCCCAAGACTTGCAGAAGGATGCCTCTTTCCTGGGCACCTGTTAATGCCCGCCCAGAAGCAGCTTGGGTGAAAGGTGGAATCAAAAGTCTGATCACAGCTGCTGCTGCTGCTGCTGCTGCTGCTGCTGCTGCTAAGTCGCTTCAGTCGTATCCGACTCTGTGCAACCCCATAGACGGCAGCCCACCAGGCTCCCCCATCCCTAGGATTCTCCAGGCAAGAACACCCGAGTGGCTTGCCATTTCCTTCTCCAATGCATGAAAGTGAAAAGTGAAAGTGAAGTCACTCAGTCGTGTCCGACTCTTAGCAACCCTATGGACTGCAGCCCACCAGGCTCCTCCATCCATGGGATTTTCCAGGCAAGAATACTGGACTGGGGTGCCATTGCCTTCTCCGCTGATCACAGCAATGCTTGATAAATATGCATGAAAAGAATGGGACGGAAACACTGCTGAGTGTTTACAGTGGTTATCTCCAAGTCATAGAATTGTGGGTGATTTTTATGTATCTTCCCCATCAGCCCTCCCCCTTAATTACTCTATTATTCTTAAGCGTCTGTCCGCTATAAATCCTTAAGCTTGCGGGCTCTTGTTGCATTTTAAATGACCAGTCTGAAAGCATGTTGTCAATAACTTCCTATGAGAGAGAAAGGAGCAGACAGACACAGACTGCGACCGCAGGAAGCAGCTCCAGACAGACCCACAGGAGACAAGAGGCTGGTGGCTGGACGCAGGGTCAGCTGGTCAATACCCTTGGAGCCGGGCCCAGCGCTCTCTACCTGCAAGATCGCAGGTGGAAATCACATCAAGAAAGGAAGTCTTTGCCAAGAACAGGGAGGAGCCAAGAAGGCCAGGAAAGCAAAGCACATTGATCTTGAGAAATTCTGCTTGAGGAGCTGAGCTCAGTCTAGAAAGGGAATCTGACTTAAGGGGGAGGGGAACAGAAAGGTACAAAATGGGAGGGCATGTGCAGAAGAGTGGGGTACACCCAGGCATGGTGGGGTACCCAGGAATTAACCCTGGGATAGGAAAGCAGAATATGGGGGTGGGAAGGCCTGAGGCGGAGCTGGGCCACTGTCCAGATCATCCGTCAGGGTCAGCGACAGGCTCGCTTGAATCGGGCTTCGGGGGGAGCTGGTGAAGCCACCCGAGCCCTTCTGGCATTTCCTCTGACGTCCACATCCATTATGTCTGCTGATGTTCTCAGGAATTGGATTTTAGACTCCTGGGCGGGAAAGGACAGGGATAACAGGATTACAGCACTTCCTGCGACTTCAACACACACACACGCCACACAGACTCACAGCAGGCAGGTGAGCTCCAAAAGGAGCCGGCTCAGGGCAGCAGCGGAGCCCTCCTCGCCCAGAGTCCCTCCACTGGGGACACGTGAGTGGCCACCCCCCGAGCTGCGACCTCTGCAGTCACCCTGTGGAGCTCCTGGCTCTCTCAGCAACACCGCCCCCACCTTCCAGCCCCCAAGAAGCAGCTGCAACATATAATGGAGGGGGATTAGGAGTGCCAGAGTTCTCCCTTACCACTTACGTCAACTCAGCACTGCAGGCTTGGTCTGAATCAAACCTGCGTCTCCTGCGTTGGCAGGAAGATTCTTTACTCCGGAGCCACTGGGAAGCCCCGGAAGGCTCAGGATCTAACCCTAAATCTATCATTTGGGGCAGAGTCGTCCTAGGAGAAAGTGCTCCTGTTTTAGGGACCAGCAGAAAGAGTTCTCATGTCCACCGACAAGCGCCGTATCTCAGAGACCAAACAACCTCAGAAAGAAGTCCAAAAAATACTGAGCAAAGGAAAGTTGGAGGCAGAAGTAGCACTATTCTCGGGAAAGCAGGGCAAAACTTGGAACACTTGCTCGGGTGATTCTCTGCAGTCGGGAAAGCAGTATGGAGTGGAAAAGGGTCCAACAGAAAACCATTGGTGACCTGAGATTATAACTCTAAGGAAATCCTCGGCGTCTCCTCAGCACTGACTTACTCAACCCTACGGGGAGCCAAGAAGCCAAGATGTCCTTCTGTCTGTGTCTCAAAGAGCCCTAATCCAGACTGAGACCAAGGACACCATCAGGCCCAGGGGCTGTTGGGGGTGGGGGGTGGCAATGTGATGTGGGAAAAGGTAAAATACTGGCCCTTGAAATTTTGACACTCGTTCTTGAGTACACGAGGGTCTGAGCCTCCTGGCCTCTCCTTTATGATGATTATCTGCACCTTCTCGACTCTCGGCCCACCAAGAGGGATCCCGAAATGAGCCCAGGACTTCCCCTAACTCCTATTGCCATGCTCACTCCCTAGAACCCTAAACAGGAACCAAGATAGGGCCAGGAGAAAGGAGACGTGAGCAGGAGAGCACAGGCTTGGATGTGAGGGAACCGACACCCACCGACCGTGGTCGGGCTTGCTCTCCTAGGACCCAAGTTGTCAGAGGGGGTTTAGGGCATAATCCCTTCTAGTGACCAACAGTGCGGATCTGTGGGTTATATCGTCAACACAGAGCTCCCTACGGAACTGGCATCTGGCCAGCTCTCTAGAGTTACCACTCATGCTTGCAGGATAAAGCATGGGCTGTGTTTGGCCTGCCGACGATCTCGTTAGAAAATTAGACAATGGAGAATGGGTCTGCGGTCTCTGACTATCTGACGGTCATGGCCATATCCATTTGCACTGGTTTAAACTCTCCTCTGAAGCCCTGAATGCAGATATACATACACTGGAAACCATAGCTCCCGGGAGTCCATCTGCCTCTGTGAGTTGGCAGTAGCCTCCCCAAGTCCTCTCCTAGCACCATCGCAGAGAAGACGCTACGTCCCTTTGCTCCTACTCTCAGCTCTAAGGTTCACCTCCCCTAGCCAATTCCCATCTCTCCGTCCTCCACTTGCTGCTTTTTGGGTTGCCCAGGGCAACACCATCACATCCAGAGGCTGCCTCAAAATCTCCATCTCGGGACTTCCCTGACAGTCCACTGATTAAAACCCCGCACTTCTGGTGCAGGGAGCATGGATCTGATCACTGGTCAGGGAACTAAGATCCCATAGGCTGCACAGTGAGGTCAAAAAACAAAACAAAAAAAGTAAAAGCAACAACAAATTATCTGCTCTGGATGTCAGAAAAGCAAGATATTAAAAAAAAAAAATCTCTCGAGCATCCTAGAGAGGGCAGGCGGGTAGGGGATTATGTCTGGCAGCTGCTTGCCCTGTTTTCTCTCAAGTCTCTACTCAAGCTGCCTGGGAAATTTCTGATTAACTCCCACATTGGTTGGCAATTAACCAGTGAGGCCTGGCAGAGCCTCAGTACTGGAGGCTCTGGGATGTCACCTTGCTCTGCCTGGCGGGGGAGGGAAACCCTAGGAGGTTTCAGGAAAGCAAGAAGCTACTCCAGTGCCCAATTCCCAAGACCTGTGTACCTAGCAATGCCTTCCTTCTGAGCACCAAATGCCTAAAGACCGCTGTGATTATTTTTCCTGAGACGTAGCACATGTCTGATATACTATGTGTGTATATGTGTGTATTCAAACATGTGAGCTCATGGACAGAGGAGGGGCATGGAGCATTGTTATTAATACTGTTTGCTGTAATCACATTGCACTGTTATCCAGTCTACAAATAATGATGGAATTAAAATGACCGCAGGTAGATGTGGCCCAGGAGAGAGGTCACCAAAATGGATGGAAACAGCCTTGCTAGTCACCTGATTTTTTAGCTATATGCCAACATTTGTTTGGATGAAGGGAAAGCCTTCACACTCATAAAGTCAGAAGATACTTTTTTGTGAACAAATAAAAGCGCTCTAGGGCTTCCCAGGTAGCTCAGTGTAAAAAACCTACCTGACAATGCAGGAGACATGAGTTTGATCCCTGGGTTGGAAAGATCCCTCAGAGAAGGACATGGCAACCCACTCCAGTATTCCTGCCTGAAAAATCCCATGTACAGAGGAGGCTGGCAGGCTACTATGGTCCATGGGGTCTCAAAGAGTCAGACACGACTTAGCGGGTAAACAAATAAAGCAAAAGCACTCTGATCAGATGTCTGCTTAATAACAGTTTTTATGTTGGCCGAGATGTTTTATTTAAAGATGTTTAGAAGTAAGCACAGTCTTGAGAGAATAGCAGATGATATGCTATAGATAAACTTCCTATTTCATTTTTGAAACAATTATTGGTACTTTATACCTGCTGCTGCTGCTAAGTCACTTCAGTCGTGTCTAACTCTGTGCAACCCCATAAACGTCAGCCCACCAGGCTCCCCCATCCCTGGGATTCTCCAGGCAAGAACACTGGAGTGGGTTGCCATTTCCTTCTCCAATGCATGAAAGTGAAAGTGAAGTCGCTCAGTTGTGTCCGAGTCTTCAAGACCCCATGGACTGCAGCCTACCAGGCTCCTCCGTCCATGGGATTTTCCAGGCAAGAGTACTGGAGTGGGTTGCCATTGCCTTCTCTGACTTTATACCTAGACAAGAGGAATATAAATACGATGAGGTCCTTGCTTTCACTATTTTCAACTTTCAAAAATATCAGCCAAAACTTTTTTTAAAAAGGTATTCAAATCAGATATTGAACACATGTAGATGTTCCCTAAAAAAAAAGAGTGAATTAATATCAATTTCCAACAATGTGGCAGATGAGATAGCTGAAAAGTCTCCTGTTAACCAACTACTTAGAAATGCTGGATAAGATAAAACATTGTTTTAGTGCTTGGCTGATCTCATAAGAAAGCAAAGAAAATCACCAGAGGAGGAAAAACAAAAAAGGAAGAGGAGTTGAAAACCAGAATGGGAAGTGGTGCTGGGGCTATGGCTGCACTCAGAGCATTTCCTGGTCTCGATTAAGGGAAAAAAATAAAGAATCTTGGGCTTGCATAGCCCTCAAGGTACAAGGGACAAAGTCATGGGCCAGGATGAGATGTGGAATCACATCTGAAAAATCATAACACTCGGACAGCTATGTCTCTCTGCAAGGATGAACTAGAAAAAAAATCTATGCACTGTCAAAGGAAAATGGCACAGAGTCCATCTCTTGGGTCCTGGGGACTGGGTAGCCAAAAAATATCTTCATTTTCTTTATATAATTGTCTTCGTTGCTGCTTGGACTTTTTCTTTAGTAGTGGCGAGGGGAAAGTACTCTCTAGTTGCGGTGTACCGGCTTCTCATTCGGAGAGGGAAATGGCAGCCCACTCCAGTGTTCTTGCCTAGAGAATCCTGTGGACAGAGGAGCCTGGTGGGCTGCCGTCTATGGGGTCGCACAGAGTCAGACACGACTGAAGCAGCTTAGCAGCAGCAGCAGGCTTCTGTTGCCGCGGCTTCCCTTGTTGCAGAGCACGGGCTCCAGGCACGAGGTGTTAGCAGCTGTGGCTCCCACGCTCTGGAGCACAAGCTCAATAGTTCTGGCGCAGGGGCTTAGTTGCTCCACAGCATGTGGGATCTTCCCGGACCAGGGATTGAACCTGTGTCTCCTACACTGGCAGGCAGATTCTTTACCACTGAGCCATCTTTAACATTTCATAACCCCAGGCTCAACTCATACTAACTACATAGTCTCAGAACCGCCCGATTGAGGAAGTCACATAGAAGTGGCCCCTGCCGGCAATGTCCTGAGCACAGGATACAAAAAAGTATAAACCATCTCTAGAAGGACACACTCTGATATACACCACACAGGATATCACTGATAAAGCTCCATTACATAAAAGCTGATCAGTCCAAATCACAAAACGCACAAGGAAATGAGAGAGCAAACAGAAATCATTGGAAACAGCAACCAGCAGAACCTGACCCACAGGTGTTTTAGTTCATAGAATGATTCGATACAGGCTGCCAAATTAAAAATTCAAGAGTGTAAAATAGAGTCAAAAGCAAGAAAGGAATAAGATAAAGTTTTTAAACGGTGTGGAATTTCTAGAAATAAATTTGCTGTCATTAAATTTTAAAACTCAGTGAAGCCTACTATTTCCTGCAAGAACTTGCAGGATTGTTGGATAGATTTTCCATCTGAAAAGGAAAAAAACTAAATGTTGGATGCATTTTTTTTTATTTCTTTAAAAATCTCAAAGAGCTGGCAACTAAGGAATGATGAGATCAAAATCTATGTGACAAAGGGAATCAAGAATCCTGAAGTTACATTTATCCTGATGGCATTTGTCAAAGTAAGAGAACTTGAATCTAAAGTTTGCTCAAACTCACAAAGCTTAGAAGATGAAAGACAAAGCCCAAGACCTCCCAACACGGAAAGTCTAAAAGTGAACCTCTTTCCATAAAGTTAGGAAGCCAAAAGGTTATATACCCAAGGTAAGTAAGGATAAGCCTAGCTTACCTTCATACTCCCAGCGACTGTAAGAAAAGTTGCCTTGGCACAAAGGAAAGCGGGAGGAGAAAAATGAACTGTCACTGAAAATCTGTAACCACAAGTCAGATTTGCAGCCCACTTGGATTGCTTAATAACCTCAAACAATTAATTCAGTTTAGATAGGTTAGTACCAATAGAACCCAATGAAAGAAGTAAACAAAGTCATCTCTGGAAGAATGGACCTTTATTCTGGGGATTCAAAAAAATACCACAAATAATTACCCATAAAAGTATTGCAGCTTAGTCAAAAGTAGCCAAGTACACAATGGAGCAAAACACTATGAACAAAAATAAGCAGAAACTATATATAGCAGGCGTGGACCTACAAAGGCATCATGTATTGAAACTATAGTGCTACATTATAAAAAATATGCATTATTTAAATAAATAAAAGGCTAGCTATAAAAATCTACAGGCTAACAGAAAACTATCTTCCAAGTGACCAAGCAGATTTGCTGCTGCTGCTGCTAAGTCGCTTCAGTCATGTCCGACTCTGTGCAACCCCATAGATGGCAGCCCACCAGGCTCCCCCATCCCTGGGATTCTCCAGGCAAGAACACTGGAGTGGGTTGCTATTTCCTTCTCCAATGCATGGAAGTGAAAAGTGAAAGTGAAGTCGTTCGGTCATTTCCAGCAGATCTAAGAAAGAACCAAATTGGAACTGTAGAATTAAAGATGTGACTATGTCAGTTAGGTCACTGCAGTCCTGTCCAACCCTTTGCAACCCCATGGACCCGATGGGCCCACCAGGCTTCTCTGTCCGTGGAATTTTCCAGGCAAGAATACTGGAGTGGGTTGCCATTTCCTTCTCCAAGAATTAAAGATAAATTAGAATAAAAACTCAGTGGATGACTTTAACAGCAGTGTAGACCATCTAAAAAGAGAATTAGTAAAAGAGAAGATATAATTGAAGACAGCAACTCCATGGAACAATGGAATCAAGATATAAACAGTTTACAGAGAAAAAAAAAACAGAAAGTTGGAAAAAACATCCCACACTTAAACAATCAAAAATCACCTGACAATCTGAAAAACTGACTATTTTTGTTGAGCCTGTCAGAGAGTTGAGGTTCCAAGGAAAAGGACATTGTAGGAAACAGGAAGAGCCTGGTAAAAGGGTAAAAAGTCTCAGTTATAACATGAATTACATCTGAAAAGCTAATTCATAACATGACTATAATTGATAATACTATATTGTGTAATTGAAATTTGTTGAGAGAGAACTTAAGTACTCTCACCAAAAAATAAAAAGATAAACATGTGAGGTAATAAATTTAGTAATTAACTTAAATGTGGGAATCCTGTCATTGTACACATATATTAAACATTATAATTTTATTTCCCAATTATATCTCAGTAAAGTTGAAAAAACAAAATATTTTTAAATAAAATAATTTGAAATGAAAAAATTTTTTGACAATGACAACATTACAAATCAAAATTTCTGGACCCTGCTAGGGGGACATTTCTAGTCTTAATTGCATGTGTTAGATAAGAAGAAAGGATGAAATTTTCATAACCACAAAATTGAAAGCTTAAATAAAATGAATAATCTTTTACCAAAACTTTTAATAGCTGGCCCAAGGAAAATAGAATATACACTAATTGTTAAAGTAATTAAATCAGCAATTAAAATCCATTTTGGGGGTGGGTGAATCCCTGGGCCAGACAGTTTCATGAGCATATTCTACCAAATCCTCAAGAATAAATTTCAACCTTATTCAAAAGGTTTTTAACAGGATAAAAAGGAATAAAACTCATTAATTTATGAGGCTTCCAAAACTTTGATTCCAAAATCAAACAAGGATAATACAAGAAAGAAACATTTCAAGCCAAACTCATTCATGAAAAGAGATGTAAAAATGTTGAATAAAATTTTAACAAACTGAATGAAATAATGTTTAAAATCATAATACATCACAACCATGTAAATTTCCTCACAAAGGCAAGGAAAATTCAATACTAGAAGATCTACCAATATAATAAATCACATTAAGAGAAGGCAGAAAAAGTACATAATCAATGGAATGGAGACAGAAAATCTTTTGATTAAAAAAGCATTAGGTACTTCAAAAATCATATCAAGTAGACACAGAAGGGATCTTCTTAATAGCCACCAAAAACTTTATCAAATATTGTACTTATGGGGAAATAGAAGAATTTCTTTTAAAATAAGGAATAAGGTAAGAACACCATATTCATTGTCTCTACTGAGCATTTCACTAAAGGTATAAAACTGTAAATCTACACAAATAATATGATTTCCATATGGAAGATCTAAAGACTTTTTAAAATAATTAAACTTAATAAGAGGATTCAGCAAAGTTTGGGGATATAAAATTATTATACAAAAATCAGTCATAATTCCACACAGCAACATAAAAAAGTTAGAACATTTAATTTAAGAAATGCGATAGCAAATAAAATTAAAAAGTATCTAAGACTAAATCTAATCAGGTGTGCAAGATCCCTTTTTTAATATGTATTTATTTGTTTGGCTGTGCCGGGTCTTAGATTCAGCACACGGGATCTTCGATCTTTGTAGCAATATGCAGAATCCTTAATGCGGGATTCTAGTTCCCAGACCAAGGGTCGAACCTGGGCTCCCTGCAGTGGGTCTGCAGAGACTTAGCCACTAAAGCCAGGTGCAGGACTCTTAGACAAATTATAAAGCACTATTTCATACTATTAAAGATGATCTAAAAATTTGAAAAGTATAAAAGGATGAGAAGACTAAATATCATTAAAAAAATAATGACTTTCCTCAAACAAAAGTATAATTTAGTGAAATTCCAGTCAAAAGTCCATAGAAACTGACAAGTTCTAGGAGAAGTAAATGACCAAGAATAGACAAAAATTTGAAAAAGGGAAATCACATGGGTGGACTTGCCCTCTCTAAAATCAAGGCTACTAATAAGGTTACAGTAATCAAGACACTGTTGGCATAAGGAGGATCATCAGGTTAACTAAGGACAATCGAGGGCCCAAAGAGAGACTTGTGCCTATAAAAAATGAGAGACTTGTGCCTATAAAAATAACTTGATATATGACACAGGTGGCATTGCAGATCAGCAGGGGTAAGAATGGAATATTCAAAGCAGAGGTCCTGGGACAATTATCATATGGAAATATAATTGATCTGGTTGCTACCTCATATCTTACACACGCGCGCGCGCACACACACACACACACACACACACAGTTGCAAGTAGATTAAGACCTAAAAATGAAAAGCAAAACTTTAAAACCTTTAGAAATATTTAAAATATGGGAAAACATCTTGTGACCTATAGGCTGGAAAGAAATTTCTTAGTAAGACACAAAAAGCACAGGTTGTTAAAGAAAAGACTAATAAGTTCAACCAGGACAAAATTAAAACTTTCATCAGTTCAGTTCAGTTCAGTCACTCATTCACAAAGAGTCCCACTCTTTGTGATCCCATGAATTGCAGGACACCAGGCCTCCCTGTCCATCATCAACTCCTAGAGTTCACTCAAACTCACCTCCATTGAGTTGGTGATGCCATCCAGCCATCTCATCCTCTGTCATCCCCTTCTCCTCCTGCCCCCAATCCCTCCCAGCATCAGAGTCTTTTCCAATGAGTCAACCCTTCGCATGAGGTGGCCAAAGTACTGGAGTTTCAGCTTTAGCAGCAGTCCTTCCAAAGAACACCCAGGGCTGATCTCCTTCAGAATGGACTAGTTGGATCTCCTTGCAGTCCAAGGGACTCTCAAGAGTCTTCTCCAACACCACAGTTCAAAAGCATCAATTCTTCAGTGCTCAGCTTTCTTCACAGTCCAGTCCAACTCTCACATCAATATGTGACCACTGGAGAAACCATAGCCTTGACTAGACGGACCTTTGTTGGCAAAGTAATGTCTCTGCTTTCAAATATGCTATCTAGGTTGGTCATCAGATAAACATAATTAACATACAAGCCACAGACATCAAGAAGTTACTTGCAATGCACCTAAACAATACAGAAATTCTATCCATAATGAGAAACTCCTAAAAATAATAAGACAAACCTCCCAATGGACAAATAGACAAAGAATGAGTAGAGATTCATTAAAGGATAGGCCAAAATGCTCAAAAAGCATATATTTTAATGCTCAAAAACATCAGAAAACAAGGAACACAAATTCAAACCACAGTAAAATTCCATTTCATACCCATCAGATTGACGAAAATTGTGACAGTACTGGATGCTGGCAGTGATGCGGCACAATAGGAACTCTCTTATGGTCCTAGCAAAACCACCCTAAAGCGCAGCTGCTGCTGCTGCTGCCACTAAGTCGCTTCAGTCGTGTCCGACTCTGAGTGACCCCATAGACGTCAGCCCACCAGGCTCCCCCGTGCCTGGGATTCTCCAGGCAAGAACACTGGAGTGGGTTGCCATTTCCTTCTCCAGTGCATGAACATGAAAAGTGAAAGTGAAGTTGCTCACTCATGTCCGACTCTGGGCAACACCAATTATTATATGCTAGAGATCTATATAACCCATACCCATGGCTTCATGACCGAGATAATCACGATGGTGTGATCCCTCACCTAGAGCCAGACATCCTGGAATGGGAAGTCAAGTGGGCCTTAGAAAACATCACTACGATCAAAGCTAGTGTAGGTGATGGAATTCCAGTTGAGCTCTTTCAAATCCTGAAAGATGATGCTGTGAAAGTGCTGCACTCAATATGCCAGCAAATCTGGAAAACTCAGCAGTGGCCACAGGACTGGAAAAGGTCAGTTTTCATTCCAATCCCAAAGAAAGGCAANCGTCTAGTCAAGGCTATGGTTTTTCCTGTGGTCATGTGTGGATGTGAGAGTTGGACTGTGAAGAAAGCTGAGCACTGAAGAACTAATGCTTTAGAACTGTGGTGTTGGAGAAGACTCTTGAGAGTCCTTTGAACTGCAAGGAGATCCAACCAGTCCATTCTGAAGGAGATCAGCCCTGGAATTTCTTTGGAGGGAATGATGCTAAAGCTGAAACTCTAGTACTTTGGCCACCTCATGAGAAGAGTTGACTCATTGGAAAAGACTCTGTTGCTGGGAGAGATTGGGGGCAGGAGAAGAAGGGGATGACAGAGGATGAGATGGCTGGATGGCATCACCGATTCGATGGACATGAGTTTGAGTGAACTCTGGGAGTTGGTGATGGACAGGGAGGCCTGGCGTGCTGCGATTCATGGGGTTGCAAAGAGTCGGACACGACTGAGCAACTGAACTGAACTGATGACCCAGAAATTGCACTCCACAATATATCCCCTAAAACTCTTCTATATATGGCCAAGAAGACTTTTATTAAATGATTATTGTAGCACTGGCTATAATAAGTAAAAGTTGAAATACCCTAAATGTCCATCCAGGAAATGGATAATTATAGCAAACTAATTCAGTAGACTATGCCACCATTTTAAATAATTAAACTGAAGTAATATATACCATTTGACAAATCTAAAAAAGCATATTTCAAGTGAAAAAAAATCAAGTTGTAGGATCAGCACAATTTGATAGCATGACACCATGTATATAGTTCTAAAATATGTAAAACAATATGTCACATTATTTAAGGATACATTCTATATATAACAGCTTACATCTGCTAACCCCAACCTCTCATTCCATCCTTTCCCCAACACCCTCCCATCTTGGCACCCACGAGTCTGTGAGTCTGTTCCTTTTTTTGTAGATAGGTTTATTTGTGTCAGATTTTCGACTGTGAATTTCACATTCCCATGTAAGTGATGTCATAGAGTACTTCTATTTCTTTCTCTTTCAGTTGGTATGATAATCTCTAGGTCCATCCACGTTGCTGCAAGTGGCATTATTTCATTCTTTTTATGGCTGAGTAATATTCCATTGCATATATACACTACATCTTCTTCATCCCTTCATCTGTTAATGGATATCTAGTTTTCTTCCATGTCTTGGCTGTTGTAAGCAGTTCTGCTATGAATGTGGGGTACCTGAATCTTTTTGACTATAGTTTTCTCAGATATCTGCCCAGGAATGGGGCTGCTAGATCATCTGGCAACTCTATTTTTAGCTTTTTGAGGAACCTCCATACTGTTTTTCATAGTGGCTGCACCAATATGTTTAATTTTTAAGAAATTGTCAGGTTACATTCCAGAGTGGTCCTTTTCCTTATTCATCAGAAGTGTATGATAGACCCAAGTCCTCCACATTCTCAGCAGCAGCTACACTTGTCATTATTTTCTTTCTATTTTAGCTGACAGGTATGTAGAGATATCTCATCATGGTCTTAACAGCATTTCCCTGACAATTACTGATGTTGAACATGTTTTCGTGTGCTTATTTGCCACCTCTGTTTCCTCCTTGATGAAATGTCTCTCCATATTTTTTGTCCATTTTCTTATTCGATTTCTTGGCTTTTTTGTGTTAAGATTTCTTAATACACTATAGACATAAGTTCTTTATCAGACATGGGGTTTGCAAATATTTCCTCCCAATCTGTAATTCATCTTTTCATTCTCTTAACAAGACCTGACACAAAGCAAGAGATTTTAATTTTGATGATGTTCTATTTATCAATTTTTTTCTTTTACATATAATGCTTTGGTGTCATGTCTAAGAACTCTTTGCCAGGTCCTATATTTTCTTCTAAATGTTTTGTAGTTTTATCTTTTATATTTAAATCTATATATTCCACTTTTTATTATAATTATAGCTAATTTTTGCATAAGGTGTAATATTCAGTCGATTCCTTTTTTTGGGGGGTGGGGGGTGGTGCCTATGGATATCCAATTACCCCAGCCCAATTTGTTGAAAAGACTGCACTTTCTCCATTGAAATATTTTTGTGCCTTTGTCAAAAATCAGTTGGTCACTCTCGTGTGGGCCTATGTCTGGTTCTCTGTCCTATTCTATTGGTCTGTGTGTCTATCACTCTACCAGCACTGCACCACCTTGGTTACTGTGCCATGGGTGTGCTCAGTCGCTTAGTCGTGACGCATGGACTGTAGCCCACCAGACTCCTCTGTGCATGGGATTTCCGAGGCAAGAATCCTGGAGTGGGTGGCCATTTCCTACTCCAGGGGATCTTCCCAGACCAGGGATGGAACCCACACCTCCTGCATTAGCAGGCAGATTCTTTACCACTGAGCCACCTGGGAAACCCTACTGTGCTATACAGTAAGTCCAAATATATATAAGATTGGTTTAATATTTTAAAACTCGATCAATCAATGTAACTTACATACAAACAGACTAAAGAAAAATCATACATTCATATATATTGATTCAGGGAAAACACTGAAAAATTCAGCACATTTATGATTAAAAACTTTCAGAAAATTAGAAATAGAGGGGCTTTTCCTCAACATCTACAAAAAAGATACAATCAGCATACATAATAGTGAAAGACTGAATGCATTCCTTCTGAGATCAGAAAGCAAGGTTGACCACTGCCACCACCGCTATTCAGCATAATACCCAAACTTACAGGTAGCACACTAAGGCAAGAAACGGAAATAAAACCCATGCAGGACACAAAGAGAGAAAGTATGTCCCATGTGCAGCGACATGGCATGATTATCTGGGCAGAAAATTACAGAATCTACTGAAAAGAAAGAAGAACAGTACTCCTAGAACTAATGAGTTCAGCACAGTCAGAGGATACACGATCAACATGTGAAAATCAGCTGTATTTCTACATACCAGCAATGAACACATGGAAGTCAAAACTGAAGTTTTATATATGCCATTTACAATCACTCATAAAGAAATGAATTAGGTATAAATCTTTCAAAGGTGTACAAAACTTACATGTTATGCACTATAAAACACTCATGAAGGAAACCAAAGCTCTAGATAAATGACATACTGTGTTCATGGATTAAAAGACTCAACATAGCAAAGGTGTTGATTCTCCCCAAACTGATACTCAGATTAAATACAATTTCTACCAAAATCCCAGCAAGATTTTTTTGTTAATGTTTATAACTTTTTAAATGTCCTAGATCAACCAGTTTTTGCAGAAGCAGATTTTGACTGAAAGACTGGGTATCTGTGTGCATGCATGCACATGTGTGTGTACGATTAGGCCTTAATTAGGGAAATACAACTCACTGTTGTGGTTGGCTATTTATGAAGAGCAGGTGGGGATGGGAGTCAAAAATGTCCTCCTCCCCAATGAAGCCCAAGTTATATGAAATACAAACCAGAATCACAGGTGAAACAAGGAGGTGCATGGACCTCTGGATGTTGCCGCTTGAGTTCAGAAACATTTGTACTTTGCCTTTTCTCCTCATCTGAGGACCGCACGGGAGATATTTCTCTCCCTCGTGGCTGCCTTTCAACACCAAGCTGAGCGTGACAAGGTCCTCAATAAGTTTCAGATTTGACTCTTCCTGTAGTCACTTTACTGCTCTCCTCTGTGCCCGACTTCTGCCAAGCTAACAGAGATCCAAAATCAACCTGGGCCATTTTAGACCTGCATGGCTCTCTTCCTTGCCTGCATCTTGCCCAACCAGGATACCATGTATTCTTTGTATTCTTCCATCTTCCTCCAACTGTTGTTTTCTGCCTCTACTCTGCCCCTGGCGCACAGGTGTCCCAGTCTCATTACAGAACACTCATTAATATTCACCATGGGCACACTTGCGGGTGTCCTCCCTACCCACAGATGTGTCTAGACTTCTATGAATATCAGCACTGAGAAAGCAGATTAAAAATCAGTGGTTAATCAACAGGGAAGACGCAGGTGGGGCCCAGAGCGACGTGGCTGAGGAGGGCACCTGGAGCGGCTTGACTATGATGCCACTCACAAATCACTTTGACAGATGATCCTATGAGAAAGTCGAATTCTATTAAATAACCTCTCTTGGTAGTGCTTGGGAATTTGGTTGGTTGATGATCCAGACATAACTCAGAGTCCGCTGCTCACACTTCAATCCAGACTCCTTGATGCTGTGTAAACTTAGCCCTGATAAGACCTCATTGAATTCAACAACTCTGCTAAGTTCAAGGCAACATGAAATGCTCTGCAATTGTTCACACGGTACTCCTGGCCAAAACACTGGCTCTGGCTTCACTGCCAGTGGTGGACAGGATGGCCTGTAATTAACCAGTCAATGAGTATTTGCTGCCTGAGTGCTAGGTGCCACGTGCCATACTAAGCACATTGGCAGGTAGGGAAAAAAAAAAAAAACAGCTTTGGCCTCCGCTTTCCAGGATCTTACAATCTAATGGCAGGAGAGAAGAGCCATCACATAAGAAACCAAGAACTCTTCAATAAGGTACTGAGTCTAAATTTGCTAAGAGAGATCCAACATTTACCTGGGCCGTTTCAGACTCACGTGGCCCTCTTTTTGCCTGCATCTGGCCCAGCCAGGAATACTGATGTCTACATTTGCAGGTTGAGATCTTCCCTGTAACTCAGATGGTAAAGAATCTGCCTGCAATGCAGGAGACCTGGGTTCAATCCCTGGGTCAGGAAGATCCTCTGGAGAAGGGACTGGCAATCCACTCCAGTATTCTTGCCTGGAGAATCCCATGGATAGAGGAGCCTAACGGGCTACAGTTCATGGGGTTGCAAAGAGTCGGACACGACTAGGTAACTAACCCACATTTGCAGGTAGGTTAAAAGGAGTGAATAAATGGAGATATCAAGAAAGACTTCATGGCCAGAGCAAGATTTTTTCTGGGTCTTGCCTTGGCCATGGGGTGGCTAGTGCCTCCATGGGAGGAGAGAAGAATGGATGCTGTTTGAAGCAGGAGTTCACCAGCCCCACAGAGGGAGCTGGCCAACCAGCTCCTATGCCCACATCCACAGCTACTCTGGGTCACTCTTCCAAAGTGAGAGGGAAGTACGTGGAAATGACGGCCACTGCAACTCACCCAGGTGGAGCCCCACCTCGCAGCTCTCCCTGGAACTTCAAGAGATCAGCCACTGACCCTTCCGAAAAGCACATCTTAGAGAAGCAAAGACTCGGTGGCGACGGACTCGAGCTCAAACAAGCTAGGTTTATTCTCTCAGCCTCAGTGTCCTGTTCCAAATGGGAACCAAATTCACAGGACTGTTGTGAAGAACAAATAAAATAATGTCTATGCATTTCAAAACATAACATACACTTCATAAGAAGTGACTCTTGTGGTTGTCTTAAACGGTCCATATTCGTGTAGACTTATTTATCTACCCCCTCACTCTTCATTTCTTCTTGTATTCCTAGTCTTCCCTCGGAAATCCTTTTCCTGCTGTCTGAAGAATTTTTTTTAGTGTTTTAGGATAGGTCTTCAGGTGAGGGGTTCTGTTTTTGTTTACCCCCAAATGCTTCATTTCACATTAACTTTTGAAGCGATTGTTTTCTTTTAGCACTTCAAAGACAGTGTTACGTTGTTTTCTGGTTTCCATCATTTCCGGTGAGAAGACAGCTGTGGATCTTATTTCTTTTTGTTTGAAGGTCATGTACATTTCCCCCTCTTTGGCTGCCTTTAAGATTTTTTCAAATCTTTGCCTTTGTGTCTGGCCATTTTACTCTGATGAGCCTAGATAATATGGGTTTTCTTTGCATTTATCCTGCTTGAGGTTCATGGTGCTTCTTGAGCCCATAGCTTAATGTCTTCCATCACTTTCATAAAATCCCTGGTTATTATTTCTTCAGACATTGTTTCTGCCCCATTATCTCTCTCCTCTTTTCCTGGGATTTTCAATGCCTGTATGTTAGACCTTTTCACTATATTCCTTCTATCTCTTATGCTCGTTTCTGAATCTTACATTTTTTCTTTAGTCTGGATATTTTCAAATCCCTATTCTTTTCATATCTATCAAATCTACTGTTAAACCCAGCCTATGGTTTATTTTTCAGCTCTAGAATTTTCCTTGTTTCTGCTTATAGAATTCAGTTCTCTGTTGAAGTTCTCCATCTTCTCACGTAGCGTCCTGAATATGTCACTTTTTAATGTCCAGTTCTACTCATCTTAAGACCTGCCTCTTCTATGGGTTTATTTCTGCTGCCTCTTTTTCTCCATGTTTTGGTCACGTGGTCTTGTTTCTTGAGATGACTTGACGTCATAATAGCTCTCTGCACACTTATCTTCCAAACAAAACCCTCAACTCAACTCATGTCTCTGAATTTGTTTCTTAACCTCTCTGTCTTTCCTTACCAAGTGGTTCTAGAATTCTAGCAAGTTTATGTCCTGATTCTTCAAACATAAAATAACGAAGCTATACTTGTATTCCAAATGGTATTTGAGGATCTCAGGAATCAGCCTAGCTTTCCAGCTTCCCCTTCACACATCCTACTATCAAATAAAGCAGAACCAGTTATCACTGCTGTTGCTTTGCTTTTCTACCCCAGTGCACATCTCAGCTATTTCCAGCACACAGTCTGCCCCTTTGTGCATAGCTGACTATCCAAACCCTATTATCTAAGTCCCAGATTTAATGACATCCTCCATAATTAAACCTTGACTCCTCAGAATCTGTATTAATGGCATCCTTCTCTGAACTCCTAGAGCCTTTCCCTGGAGTGTTAGTTATGCCCAAGTCCTACTTCCACCACCAGCTAACCCCAGGAGGGTGGTGGACAGTCCCTGTGTCTGTCTTCCGAGAATCCAGTCTCCCTTGCATGGCACAGTCATGGGCTCACCTGACTCTCCTCTCAGGAACCGCCTCTCCCCACTCTCGAACCACATGGCCTCTGAAGAACTACTTCCCTCTTGACTCCCAGAACCTGTGAACTTCACCCAGAGAACTAGCTTGGGATGTGGGCGTGGCTAAGCTGGAAAGATGTCACACGACATCATGCCTCTGTCTCCAACCCTGAGGAAGCTCCCATTTCACTTAAAAGGACAAGCCGAGGAGGCTCTAGACAGACCATGCACTCCCCTAGTCCCCTCGGATCTCTTCTGTTATTCTTCGCCTCCTGCCCACCTCAGCCACACCACTGCTTTGATTCTCCTCAGACGTGCCAGGTCCATTCCCGCCTCAATGCCTTTGCTCCATCTGGTCCCGCGGCTGGACCTCTCTTCCTTCAGACATCCATTTGACTGACTTCAGATGCAGACCTGCAGGAGGCCGTGCGAACCTCACTTTCCTGGCGAGGGCTCATCCTGACTCCCATTTACAGGTAGTATCCACCACCCAACATTCCTCAAAGCCCCTAACTCTGCTTCCTCTCCTCTTTCTCTCCAGCAGGCTCTGTAATTTGCTTATTCATAGCTTCCCTAATGGCTCAGGGGGTAAAGAATCCGTCCGCAATGCGGGAGACCTGGGTTCGATCCCTGGGTTGGGAAGATCCCCTGGAGAAGGGAAAGGCTACCCACTCCAGTATTCCAGTCTGGAGAATCGCATGAATTGTATAGTCCCTGGGGTCACAAAGAGTCAGACACGGCTGAGCAACTTTCACTTTCACCTTTACTTACATTTACACTGTATGTACATACACACTGGAATCCAAGCTCCTGAGGGAAGGAATCATTGTCTGCTGGGCTCACTGATATCCCTCAAACCATAGAACGGTACCCAGCTCAGAGCAGGCACTGTATACATGTCCACTGACCGCTGCGTGTGGAATCATCTCCTTTCTCCATAAGCAGCCTTCCTGCACGGCACGCTCCATACGTGGACTTGAAAGATGCTTCGGTTCAGGCAGGGTGAGAGCTCTGTGAAAGCTCCAACTTTAGGAGCCCCTGTGTCTGCTCTCATGGGCAGAGACACCCCCCCCTGCCCTGCAGCCACCCATGCCCCACTCCCTACTCAGAGGGAAACCCTATTAACCAGGCAGAGGAACCAAGTCAGGGAAACAAAGGCTTCATTTGGACTCTGGGAAATGGAGATGGGGCTAAACAGAAATTCTATATAAGAGACTTCCCTGGTGGTCCAGTAGCTAAGACCCAGCGCTCCCAGTGCAGGGGGTCCAGGTTCAGTGCCTAGGTAGGGAACTAGATCCCACATGCTGCAACCAAGAGTTCACAGGCCTGCAGCCATGACACTAAAAGAGGCTTGCTCCTTGGAAGGAAAGCTATGACCAACCTAGATGGCATATTCAAGAGCAGAGACATTACTTTGCCAACAAAGGTCCGTCTAGTCAAGGCTATGGTTTTTCCAGTGGTCATGTATGGATGTGAGAGTTGGACTGTGAAGAAGGCTGAGCGCCGAAGAATTGACGCTTTTGAATTGTGGTGCTGGAAAAGACTCTTGCGAGTCCCTTGGACTGCAAGGAGATCCAACCAGTCCATCCTAAGGGAAATCAGTCCTGAATATTCATTGGAAGAACTGATGCTGAAACCGAAACTCCAATGCTTTGGCCACCTGATGTGAAGAACTGACTCATTTGAAAAGACCCCGATGCTGGGAAAGATTGAAGGTCGGGGGAGAAGGGGATGACAGAGGATGAGATGGTTGGATGGCATCACCGACTCAATGGGCATGAGTTTGAGTAAACTCCGGGAGTTGGTGATGGACAGGGAAGCCTGGCGTGCTGCAGTCCATGGGGTCACAGAGAATTGGACACAACTGAGGCACTGAACTGAACTGAAAAATCCTGCATGCTGCCACTAAGACTCGGTACAGCCAAATAAACATTGGGGGAAAAAAAAACAAAACTCTATGTAAAATAAATCTGTCCAAATGTAGTAAAATAAATCCAGGGCCAGAATAAATCAGAGGCTCAGTGTAGCCCAAATGGCCTCTGGTGTCAAAATGCAAATACTCACCAAGAATGCCATGCTTTTGCACTTCACAGGTCCTTTCATAGCTATTATCTCACACTGTCTTCAAAACGGCTCTAGGAAACAAATCTTTACCATCTTAGACGTTGAGGAACTGGTGTTCTAGGAGAAAAGACACCTATAAAGCTGTCCAGCTATGTGGCGATGCTAGAAGATAAGTCACGGGACTCAGCGGAAATTTCCCTTTGGGGTGTGTGAAGCATGGGGGTAGTACGTAGGTGTTCCCTGGGGACCTGAGGCCACAGCCTGGACACGGCATGTCTCCCCAGAGCATCAATTCTATCCTGAAGTTCATCAAAATAAAAAGTGTTATTCTTACAGCAAAACAAATGTGGGTTTTGTATAAAGCACAGTGCAAAATCTTTGCATGAATTATTAAGACTTTTAAATTGGACTCATAACAAATTTCCACATTTACAAAAGTCAGCTTTGGTAGCACCATCCCCCAACCCCTACCTGGCTCTTACTAGCCATGTGTATGACTTTGGACAAATGACTTAACTTCTCTGAGCCCAGTTTTTGTCACGTAAAATGGAATGATAATGGCTTCCTCACAGGCCAGTTGTTATAAAGATCAAATTAAGATATATACAAGAAACTCTGCAACCTGACAGAGGGGGGAAAAAAATGAAAACATTCATTTTTTATCATTATTATGTGGGAACATTAGATGAGAACCAAGAAGCAATCACCCCATTAAAATCCCCAAACTCCTAAGATGTCCAATTTAAGGTTTCACTAGAGAAGCAAGAACTGGAAAAGATTTAGAGGACAGAAATTGCAAAAATGATTAGGGATTAAAGACAAGATGCTTGAGAAAAGGTTAAAGAACCTGATTTTCTTTGAACTTTAGGAGGAAAGAGCTGAAAGAGGAAAGAACCTTCACAAAATAAAGAAAAAAAATCTCAAATGTTGTCTACCTCTACCAGGGCTAGAAGGGGACACCACTCAGTGGAGGAAGTAGGGAGGGAGAGGGCCCTTAGGCATCAGAGTATCGGTGTGTCTCTCAGGAACCTTAGAACCAATGAGAGAAGAGTAGAACCCACTTCCCCAGAGATGTCCTTGGAGATCCTAAAGATGGGACGCCGATGTATGGACAGTGAGGAGCTGGTCCTCTAAGCAGGCAGCTTGGCCACCTCAAGGGTGAAGTTTGACACACCTTGAGTCCAGATTTCCCACGTTAGCCTCCCACTGGCCCTGCCTGGCTGCCTGTGGTTCTAGTCTTAAGTTTTTTATGGTTCCAGAGAATACATGTTACCTGGAAGGCATCATCCTTCGAGTCATTAAGAGTTTTTAACACTGTAACTTATTTAAGTTTCTCCTATCAGCCAGGGGAATACTCAGGAAAAGGGACTGAGAGCTAGTATGTGGTGAAACTTAGATGAGAGAAAGGCGGACACAGCCTAGCTGAAGACCGCCAGGGAGCATGGAGGGGAACTCTGCCGGGAGCAGGGAGAGGCTGGAAGACGAACATCATTCCTCACTGACCCTGCACTCATTATGCTTTCAGAAAGAGCTCCGTGAAGGGAGGGGCTTTGAGAACCTGGTCACCCGCCCCCCACACACTGACAGGCTGGCTCTCAGGGATACAACCCCAGGCAGGTGCCAGTCATCGGTGGCCAGCTCTGCGGCGGCAGCTGTGACCTCTAGGGCGTTGGGCCCGGGGTCTGACCTGTACCCCATCACTTCCTGCTCAGGAATCCCAGTGCGGAACCTGAACTGCAGACTCTCCAGGGACCCCTCTCCAGCCCCGGCCCCCACCTGCCCAGTGTTCCTCACTGCCTCTCCGCCAGCCGTGCCCGCCCTGCCCCTCCTCCCTGTCCCCGACTCTTTCCCTCTGCCTGTCCCCAGGCCAGCCCACCCATCCATCCTGTCTCCTTCCCCAGTCTGTCCTGCCTCCTACCTGATCTGTCCTCCTGCCCCCAGATCTGTAACATCTCTTCTCCTCCCCGTTACACCGAACTACATACATGCCCAGCTCTGTCCCCTGGCTCTGTCCTACTCACCCTTCTGGCCCCACATTTGGGGCACAGCTGGCTCTCATTAGAGGAGGGCAGCTCAAAACTATTCATGGGACCTGAAATGGGATGCCAACCCCCTCCCTAACTTAAAAAAGGGCATCTTGTGCATAGTGAAAGTCGCTCAGTCGTGTCCAACTCTTTGCGACCCCATGGGCTATACAGTCCATGGAATTCTCCAGTCCAGAAAACTGGAATGGGTAGCCGTTCCCTTCTCCAGGGGCTCTTCCCAACCCAGGGATCGAACCCAAGTCTCCCCCACTGTAGGCAGATTCTTTTTCCAGCTGAGCCACAAGGGAAGCCCTGGTGCATAGTAGGTGCTCAATAAATACCAGTGAACCAGTGACGAAGGGAATGCAGGCTACTATATGAGTAATTTAATGGCAGTCACACCAGAAAGCATAAGAGTGGAGAAAACAAGACACCCTGATGCCCCCATCCCAGAATAATCCACAGTACCAAGTATTTCTCAGGTGTGAGAAGACAGCATGTGATTCTTGCTTTCTGGGGATACAGATCCTGTGAGAGAGATCCTGCCATCACCCCTGGGAAGCCAAGTGATTGCCAAGGCTCAGGATGTGACTGCCTGCTGTTTCTGATGGAAGAGGGAACGATGACAACCGCAAACAACGATACTGCCCCCACCCCGAAGCCCCCCCGAGCCCTCAAAAAAACCCCTATGGGCAAAACACAAGGCCCACGTTGTTCTGTCCCTCCTCGGGGGTGGGCGGCGCTGCAAATCCCTAGAAGGCCTGGGCCAGGTTCCCTGTGGACAGTGAGCCTCATCCTGTGACAACATCCGGATGCCGAGCGAGCTGGATAACTGCTGGGAAGGAGCCTGGTGCCACTTTCACTCTTGACTCGGCAGCGCCCAGGAGTTCAGGGGAAGGGAGATGGCCGAGTGCAGGAGCAGGGGCCCCAGAAGCAGGGCAGGAGGGAACCGGGGTTCATGCCAGGAGGGCAGGGGTCTGAGCAGGGGCAGGGGTCCAGGCCAGGGCTGCCTCCAGGCCTGCTGGGGTGCTGTGGGCACCCTTGCTGCTGTCACCCCCTGGGCTGAGCAGGGTGCCATGGAGGGCCTGGCCAGGTCACCCACCTGCCTGTTCCCATCCCATCCTCTGTGCTCATCTGAGCCGCCTTGTGGCCCCTATATTGGGGCAGGGAGCTTGGTGGACACAAGCAAGCCCCTGAGGA
>SJYQ01004309.1:821964-846475 GCA_006410935.1 Redunca redunca
GTCCAACTCTGTGTGACCCTATGGACTGCAGCCCGCCAGGCTCCTCTGCCCATGGGCTTCTCCAGGCAAGAATACTAGAGTGGGTTGCCATGCCCTCCTCCAGGATCTACCTGACCCAGGGATCATCAGCCTGCAAATGTGCCAAGTCGGCTGCAGAAACGCTTCCAGCGAAGGCGCCACCTCCGTGGGGACTCTGGGCTCTTTAGCTCCTGCCCTCCGGACATCCGCGGTCTCGGGTCGCACCTGGGCAGCAGTCTTGGTCTCATCCACTTCCCCACCCCACCCTGTCCCTTAAGGAGCCGGCGCTCACTGCCCACGCCTTCCTTGGGGAATGGTTTCCAACAGCTAAGACAGCACTCAGCCCCAGACAGCCAGAGGGATGGATGAGACTCCATCCTTGTCCTCACAGAACCTTCACGCCTGAAACAGATGACTGGTGACAAAAAATCCCATAGCTGTGGCACTTCGCCGTTCCGAAGAGTGTTTGTGCAATTATTTCATTTCGGACGCCTAAGGGAGCTGCAGAAGGGCTGGTTTCCAAGCCTCCGCTTCTCGGAAGTGACAGCTAAGTCTCTGATTGATGAGGGGAGGTCCCAACCGGAGCCTGACCCCGGGGCTTCAGCTCAAAGCTCCCCCACTTGACTGCCCACAACTGGACGCCAGGACAGGGTCCTCTCGCCATTTGCAGGGGCGGGAGAGGGTTTGATTGATGCCGTGACGGAGACACGTTGAGGTCCTAAGATCTGAGGTGTGGAGCCTGGGATGTGGGACTCCACCCACGCTAGCGTCACTCATAAACCGGATGTCCTTCCACGGAAACAACCCAGGCTAGGGAGAGCGGACAGATCATCTCGGCTTCTGAACCATGGGCTAGAAGATGATGGACAGGTGAGGAGGCTCAAACCAGCAGTTCAGAACCTGGGGCTCACTGGCGCCGCCTGGGGTCACTTTTTAAATGAACCCTCTGCATGGGTGACCCCGTTTCACAGCATTTCCCAGGCTCTGTATAGCCCAGGGGCTGAGAAATGCCTGTCTAGACAGTGTCTCTGAAAGAAGACTTGGCCGAAGACCTTTCCTCCCCATCATTTCTCCTGATCTCCCAGCCCCGGCAGCCAAGGCCAAAGACCTCCCGGGAGCGCTACGGCCCGCGCTGTCTGAGCCTCATGCGTGGGCCTCTCCTGCCCTCTGCTGGACAGGCTGTAGCAGTGCAACCACATCCCTGTGCAACCCAAATGCAGAAATCGCCTTTCCTCCCATCACCTGGCCAGTCTTTGCTGTTTTCCCACAGGATGCTGTACCTGAACCCTACGCCAGGGCCAAACTGATGGGGAGGGAGCTTTTCTTCCTATTCCCTCATTTCTATTCCCTATTCCTCCTCCTGCAAGCGAGGACCCCTCCTTTCTGACCCCGGCACTCAGGGATTGCCTCCTTCCACAGGGCTGACACTCTGCCTATGATATGGGCGGGCTTTCACTGCACTGTGACCCTATTTCTCCAGGTCTCCCTGCCTGGATCTCATCTCTTCCTTCTGCCTGCCAATCTGACCTCCTCACCCACCAAAGGCATGAACCTCCAGTAAGAGCTGAGCTGGCCCCCAGACACCCAGCTGTAAGCACGACGCCCAGCCGTGAGCACCAGCTCCAAGGCTCTGGGATGCCTGTTTCTGAGCCTCTGCTCCTCTGGGCCTGCATGACCTGTTTCTTGGCCCTGATTCAACCCACTTCAGTTTAACTGACATGGACCCCTGCTTTTAGCAGGCATCTTTCTGGGGGCAGTGGGGACCACAGAGTTCAGTCTGCCAGGGAAGGTGGACGTGGATAAAAGTCATCATAGTAGTATCTCACCAACAAGGGCAACATCACAGAACCAGCAGAGTGAGGACTCAGAAGACGCTGTGTGCCAGGCACCACAGAGCTGCTGTGCTGATACGGCAGTCCCCGGTGAAAGAGAAATGAACTTCTCGGGTGTTTCAGCTGTTGTTATTTATGGTCCCTCTATTGGTGGGGTCTGTCGGGGTCTTGGCCAGAGAGGATGAAGTTGGAGGTGAGTGTGAAGAGGGGTGGTGATGGTGGGTCCTAGAAGCATCCTGCGGGTAAATCCAACAGGACTTGGTATCTAATTGGATGTGGGATGTGCTGGAAATTCCTTGGTGGTCCAGCGGTTAAGACGCCACACTTCCTGTGCAAAGGGGTGAGGGTTCAGTCCCTGGTTGGGGAACTAAGATCCTGCATGCTGTACAGCCAAAGCAAAGAATGTGGGGTGTGAGGATGGAAGGCCAGCCTGGCATTAAACTGGCAGCGGAAAGGAGGTGCTGAGCAGGCTGTCCTTTCCGGCTTCTGTCATTTCACTTCTGTGTCTAACTTCCTCCTCAGACATCTCTTCTTCAGGACCTCTCCTCTCCCTGGATCCAAAATCACCTTGCCACGACCTTTCCTGCTATATCCCTCACAAGGGATATCTCTTTTTGCTGGAACCCCCTCCAGCGTACACCACTTTTGCCCTGCACTGCCTTTGCCTGACTAACTCATAGCATGTTATTGACTCAATGCAAGTATTGGAGAAGGCAATGCAACCCCCTCCAGTACTCTTGCCTGGAAAATCCCATGAACAGAGGAGCCTGATAGGCTGCCGTCTATGGGGTCGCACAGAGTCGGACACGACTGAAGTGACTTAGCAGCAGCAGCAATGCAAATATGCCTCCCCTGGGAAGCTTCTCTGACCCGCCTGAACTGCATAAGGTTCCCGTCCTCTGCATTTTCACACCGTCCAGCACTCCGTTCTGTGTCACGTGGACTTGTCTGTGCTGGAAGCGTTTGCTTCATGGTCCATGTCGCTCACATCACCAGGAGCTCCTTGGGAAAAGAGACCTAAGCGTCTTTGGATTCCTACTCCTTGGAACAGTGTGTGCCTTATGATGGGGCTTCAAGAAATGTCACTCTGCAGGATTTCCCTTTATCCTCTTTTCCCAAAATCACCCTCCAGCTTCCCCGTACCGTCGCCCTCTGCAGGTTCCACTGTCTGGGTTCCAGCCCTTAAATGCATCAAAATCAAAGACAAGCCAGAGGTGTCAGGCAGCCTTCCGCAGCCGCCCCTCCCCACGCTCTGACTCAGAAGTGCCATTATCAAAAGGTAACAGGTTTCTTCTGTATTCTTACTCCCCATTGGGGGCAGGAAAAAATAAAAAACCATGAAGTGAGTTTTCTCAAGGATGTTTAACTTGAAATGTTCCATGCCTTAAAATTTAGGTCTCCATTTCAGAAATGATTCGGCCTCAGATGAAAGGGAAAGTTATGAAACATCATGCACGTCAAATTTCCATATACCTTTTCCTCCTAATGCAGCAAAATGATACCTTTATCGCCGTTCAATCAAAGGCTTACCAAGGGAGATGGGGCTGTAGCAGTCATCATCAGATGTTTCCGGCAACCCCTTACACCAATCTATTGCACAGCATCACCATTATAAACCCATGAAAGGCTTCCTCAATTTCTCTCCCGGTCATCATCAGCCACACCAGATATTTATTGACTGCCTATTATACTCAGGACACTGCCAGATGCGGGGAAGGAAAAGTTGAGGAGAGATTTCTGAGGGATTGTGAAAAGGGGCACATCTGTACCTTAGAAGTAAGTTATCTGCCTCTGAAATGAGTCTCAAGGGAAAGGAGACAAACACCGTGGCTTTGATAAAGAAAAGTGGTCCAGACCAATGGGCATCGTCAGACTGCTCTGCGTGCAATTTTGGCCAAGTGCAGAAAAATGATGCCATCCTAATTATTCAGCTGCACGGCAACCAGGTCGATACACTGCATCCATATCCCACCCCCTACAGCCTCCCGCTTCTTCCCCAGCACCGCCGATACGAGCCAGCAGGCAACGTGTTTCCGCGATCCTGTGCCCCCATTTGGTCATGAAAATGTGAAGATTGAATGTATCACTGTTCTGAAGTCAAGAAGATCTACACTTTTGAAAAAGGCCGTCTGTCTCCAAAATCAGTTGCACGGAGAAGTAAAACAAACACGACGCTTTTACGGAGAAAAGACAGAACTCTATGGACCCCAAATCTCCACATGCCTTTTTTAATGAGCACGAGAAAATGATGGGAACATCATTGTTCTACAAATGCTCTGAGTCACTCAGCAATGTGAAGCCTTTATCCGTTTTTTTTTTCTTTTCTGAACATTTATTTAAATTTCTTTCCACCTTCTAATCACTGAGCATCATTACTAGCAAAATACTAAAATTTACCTGCTATTTAACAGAAAATTATTCAATATTTTGAATCGGGGGAGTTTATATATTTGACACACACCATTTCTGTGTCTGGGCTTCCTAGGTGGCACAGCGGTAAAGAATCCACCTGCCAATACAAAAAAAGCAAGAGACACAGGTTCAATCCCTGGGTCGGGAAGATACCCTGGAGGAGGAAATGGGAACCCACTCCAGTATTCTGCCGGGGGAATCCCCTGGACAGAGGAGCCTGGTGGGCTACAGTCCCAAGGTCACAAAGAGTCGGACACGACATGCACACACTTCGATATTGAGTCTCTGTGCCCTGGAGGAAGTAGGCCTCTGACCCCATTTAGAGTGAAGAGCCTAAAAGAAACCAAAAAACAATCTCATCATCCCTAAGGATGAGAACACTGAGCCCAGAAAGGCGCAGAGCCATCCCAGTCGCAATACCGTGACCCCAAGACCCCACTCTGGGTTTCCTGGGCACCAAGCCAGCTGGAAGTGCCCTCCCCCTACCTCTCCCACTGCGAAGTGCCGCACCAAAGCCCACTTCTCATGGGGATAGTGGATATCCTCCCTGCTCCCCCCACCCCTGGCAGAGGAGCTGCTGCTCCCCAGGGGCCCCAGGTCTCCAGGGGCTAAGCAACTGGCGCTCCCGGAAAACTCCCAGCAACAGCTGGAGCAGGAACCCTGGAACCCCTGTGTCAGGCAGTAAGGGCTCCCTTGCTTGCTACTGGATCACGCTCACCCTTGCCTCTGAAATCAGACAGACCCTGGCCGTCGGAATGCAAAACCCACTGCGCACACACAGAGCCCATCCGGCCATGGCTGTCTGCAGGGCTGATGGGAGGATGGTGTGGACTGTGCTTGGTATGCCCCCTTTTTCCACCCTCACTCCCAGAGAAGTCTAGCTCTTAACCTGCACCCTGTGACACTGTGGGATGGGTACCACTCTCGCTGTGTAACAGATGGCTGGGCACCTAGAGGGGACCCCTCTGTTGGCCACAGTGATACTCACAGGGCCACTATGGCATGCCGAACCAGTTAGCAGCAATAGATGGGAAGAAAACCCACCACCCATCTCCCAATCTGCTATCTTGCTCTCACTTACTTCACAATACTTCTGTGTAGCTGGTAACACATACATTCCTGAGGGTTCTCCAGAGAACCAGAACCTATGGGAGATATACACATACATAGAAAGAGGCAGAGGCAGAAAGAGATTCATCACATGGAGTAGGCCCACGCAATTATGGAGGCTGGGAAGCCCCAAGATCTGCAGGCAAACTGGATATCCAGCAGGTCCCACGGTGTAAGTGCCAGTCAAAAGCCAGCCACCTCAAAACCCAAAAGGAGCCCACTTTTCAGTTCCAATCTGAAGGCAGGGGGAAAAAACTCAATGTTTCAGTTCAAATAGACAGAAGTTCCCTCTTAGCCTTTTTGTTTCACTGAGATCGTCAGCAGATTGGATGAGGCCCACCCACCTTAAAGAGGGCAATCTGCTTTACTCAGTACTAATCCAGATATTAATTTCATCCAGAAATATCCTTCCCAGGTGGTACTAGTGGTAAAGAATCCACCTGCCAATGCTGGAGATGTAAGAGACACAGGTTTGATCCCTAGGTCAAGAAGATGCCCTGAGAAGGGCATGGCAACCCACTCCAGTATTCTTGCCTGAAGAGTCCTATGAAGGGAGGAGCCTGGGATGTGTGCAGGGGATGGGGGACGGGCGGGGGGAGGGGGTGCTATAGTCCATAGCGTCACAAAGAGTTGGACATGACTGAGCATGCATGGACACACTCAGAGGTAACGTTCAACCAAGTATCTGGACACAGGCCCAGTCCAGCTGACACATAAAATTAGCCCCCACAGTAACAAATAGTACAGTCATCCATGGGTAGCCCAGGGGAGGTTATTTAACATTTGAAGTCCCTTAATGGAGATACACAGGCTTCCCCAGTGGCTCAGCAGTAAAAAAAAAAAAAAATCCGCCTGTAATGCAGGAGATGCAGGAGACACAGGTTCGATCCCTGGGTTGGGAAGATCCTTGGAGGAGGACATGGCAACCCACTCCAGTATTTTTGCCTGGAGAATCTCAAGGACAGAGGAGCCTGGCTGGTCCATAGGGTCACGAAGAGTCAGACTCGACTGAAGCCACTGAGCACATGTGCACGTGATGGGATCAGTCAGGCAGTTAGCATTTGAAATATGTTCATGAACATCCCACACCCAACAATTACTGACAGGCATTCCAGCCAATTTAATCTCTGATCCACACTAATCATTTTGGTTAATTAGTAGAATGAATGTCGGAAAATATTTTTGTTGCTAAACTGAATGCTGTTCAAGATGCATGGATTGGCTAAAAGACGTCGCAGGCATTCTCACCCATGTGTGAGTGGAGGAGAAGAATCCACCGAGCCCGGTAGCCCATGACTTTCAGAGTAGCTCCCAGGCCTTGGGATTCCATCAGTGCTTACGGAAGTCTGTCACCTGGTCCCAGCTAGACAGTTAGCTGAATGCTCTGCTCAAGCGTTGCTTCATCCATCCATCCCAAGTATGTAAAGTGCACAGAAGAAAGCCCAAGGGACAGGGAGCTGGGACATCACAGAACTTACAAAACTAGGTGTAGTAGGGGTCCGGGGAGGCATATCCTTCACCTGTCTGTAAATGATAGAAGGGATTGCTATCAACCAAAAAGAACTTAAAATAGCGATGACTTAATTGGCTTGGATGTCTGCAACACCATTCATTCACTGCTCTTTCTCCTAAACCACCCTGTTCACCTTCCACTATCATTGCTGTGCTCTCCTCCTTAAGGAAGAGAATCAGGATTCAAAACCACTTTGACAAAAACTAGAATAGGGACTGTGGTTCACAAGACGAAATTTCACCTAGGTAAATGTAAAGTCCCATGTTGAAGGTTACATACTGTCTGCTGCCAAATTGTAGGATGGGTTGGAAAGTGGGGTTTGCAGCAGACTTGCATCATAATCTGTGAATGGTGACTTAATAGAAGTTTATCGCGTCAACAGTGAGGACACTCAGGGAAAAGCATTAAGTGTTTCGATGACACCTAAAGATCTGGGGAAAGAGCAATTTCACAGCACTCTGCCTTGGTCAAACCACATCTGGAATATGGTGATAAAATCTGGGTACCATATTTTTAAAGTCATTTTGACAAATGAGAATACATCCAGAGGAGAGTGACCAGGAAAATAAGCAAGTCTTAACATTATAAATTCCATTTAAACAAAGAATTCATGATATTTATCTTGGAGAAGAGACAACAAAGGGAAGAGGTATTTAAACATCAAATAGCTGAAGGCTCACTATAAGGAGAGCATTTTGTAGATGAGGAGATGGACAACAGATTTTTGCCTAAACTGAATAACGAGTTAAGTGTCCAGCAATGGCAAGTACTGGCTATGAGATAATTGTTCCCTTATGCAGTAGGTACTGTTGCCACCATCATCATCTCCACCCATCCTTATCCTTACCATCATCCTTATCCTCATCATCACCAGCATCATCACATCCCTGTTTCACACAAGAGGCATAAGAACTGAGAAAAGCCAACTAAGTCACTCCATAGCAGGTTGCTCATTAAAAAGTCATTTCCAACACTATCATTCTATTATTTTTAATTATCCAAGAAGCAATCTCTTCTATTTTCTCCCTGAATGGAGAGAAGAGAAGGGGAGTCAGGCCACCCTGAGGTCTCACATTGCTTCTTTGACATTAGGCTGAATCACGGGGTTCAGGCCCCAGCCTGCTCTTCACCATCAGGCGTCCTTAGCATGTTGTTTGCCCCTCTAGTCTTTAACACCTCACCTGTGAGATGAAATTACCAAGAAACTCCTCATGGAGTTCTGTGCAGAATGACTGAGCTAAGGCAGTTGCTAATATGCCAGTAAACACATGAGAAATGTTAGCTAATTACCATCCACCTTGAATTTGCTGAGCACCACGTGGACACAGATGTGGTTCCCATTCATATAGCTTATAATCAAGCTACAAAGCCCTCTTCTTCCAGGAAGAAAACAAACTGAGGGTCTGGAAAACTCTCCAGAGTTTGTTCAGGCCTAGAAATCTCAAGGGGAGTGGTTTTCCATTCCAGGTCCTCAGCCTCCAAGCAGCTTCCTCCCAAAGCCGATCAACCTGAAAACACCTGTTGCGGGGGTCTCCGCTCGGTTTCCCTTCTCCCACTTTATGAAAGGAAGACACCCTTCCTACCCACCCAAACTGTCAGTGTGCTGCTCGATTCCAGGTATGAAAATCCCCAGGGTACCAGACCAAACAGCAAGGTTGAAACACTGGACTGTGTGGTGAGAAAACAGGTGACCAGAACTGCCCTGGTGGTCTGGAGGCTATGAGTCCACCAGCCAGTGCAGCTGTGTGGTCAGTCTCTGGACCAGAGAATGAACATGGGCTCGACCGGGAGAGCTCCGAGTCCTAACCACTAGGCAGCCAGGAAATGCCTCTACTACGTCCTTTTATTTATTTTTTTTTAATTTTTATTTTAACTTTAGTTTACTTTACAATACTGTATTGGTTTTGCCAAACATTGACATGAATTCACCACGAGTGTACATGCGTTCCCAAACATGAATCCCCTCCCACCTCCCACCCCATAACATCTCTCTGGGTCCTCCCCATGCACCAGCCCCAAGCATCCTGCATCCTGCATCGGACATAGTACTACGTCCTTTTAAACATTGAAACTTATCATTTTCTCTTTGGACTCATTTCTCTGTAATACTTAAAAATAATTTTATGATCTAATACTTTGCCTTTTAAAGTACTTTAAATCGTCTTATACTCCTCAGCAACACAAAGTAACATAAAGTTGATTGGGACATAGTTTCGACCCCTGGTTCGGGAAGATTCCACATGTTAGAGTGCAGCTGGGCTCGTACCCCACACTGCTGAAGCCTGAGCGCCTAGAGCCCGTGCTCCACAACAAGGGAAGCCACCGCATGAGAAGCCTGCACACGGCAACCGGAGGGGGCCCCCCCCCGCTTGCAGCAACCAGAGAGGGCCGGAGGGCAGTAACGGAGACCCAGCACAGCCAGAAAGAAAGAAATTGACTGCCTTCAGTTTTTGTCAATCATGATTTTTTTCAATTCTTTCCTTGCTCAAAAATCAGAGGAGAAGCTAATCAAACTAAGTGATAGGTTGCGAAGAATAATTTTTGTTGCTGAATCACCATGTGACCATGTAATTTGGGCTTAAAAAGTTTAAAGAAAATTAAAGAACTGAGTAACAGGGAGCATGAAAATCCTTCTTTTCCAAATCCTCTTATTTATGTGAATGAAGTTGTTCAGTTCTCATACAATAAAAATAAAAGAACATAAATATACTGACTCCTGTCTCATTCAAGAAATAGCAATATTTGCCCAGGGAGACTTGGCCAGTCCCATCCACCTCCTGAAATATTTCCATTTTTTAAATATTTAACTATTCATCAAATTTTGTAATGTATTTACATTCTTTGATCCATAGCTTATTCATAATAATTGCAAAAAATAATTCAATACAGAAAAATGTTCAACACTTAAGGATTTAAGATCACAAGAAATAAAATTTAACTTTATGTTGCTTTGTGTTGCTGAGAAATATAAGACGATCTAAAATACTTATAAAGGCAAAGCATTCGATCATAAAATTATTTTAAAGTGGTACAGAAAAATGAGCTCAAAGAGAAAATGATATAAAGTTTCAAACGCTTGGAAAAGAATTTGTAGAGGAATTCCCTGGTGGTCCAGTGGTTAAGACTCTGTGTTCTCACTGCCGAGGGCCCAGGTTCAGTCCATGATCCCACAGACCACGTTGTACAGCCAAAAAAAAAAATTGTATGGTATTTTGAATAAATGGTGGTAGATATCAAATCTCTACCATTTTAAAAAGTGATGTAACCGTTTTTAATGAATATATTTCAGATACACTGGAGGTTATATCTTTTGCAATTATTTCAACTTATTTTGAAATTATTCATAAGGAAATTCCAAAATGTGCTAAAGAAACACATCAGTTTTCAAATTTCTTTTAACCAAATGAGAGAAAAGATCCCTGGAGCAGATACCATTTAGTAAGTAAGTGAAGTCGCTCAGTCGTGTCCGACTCTTTGCGACCCCATGGACTGTAGCCTACCAGGCTCCTCTGTCCATGGGATTTGCCAGGCAAAAGTACTGGAGTGAATTGCCATTTCCTTCTCCAGCAAATCTGCCCAACCCAGGGATCAAATCTGGGTCTCCCGCATTGTAGACAGACGCTTTACTGTCTGAGCCCTAAAAGGCTACTGACACATTAACACAACCAATCTGGCCTTCTCTTCCCTTCTCTCTTTCTCAAGAAGCATAACTCCTATTAAGTAAACAGGAGGGCCTAGGAGATTCAGATTCCAGTGAGATGGGGATTATCCTAAACTTTTCTAGAAATTCTGGGAAAATATAACCAAAAAAGTATTTTAAGTATGGTGGTGGTATAGCCGCTAAGTCATGCCCAACTCTTGCGGCCCCATGGACAGAGGAGCCTGACAGGCTACAGTCTATGGGATGCTCCAGGCAAGGATACTGGAGTGGGTTGCCATTTCCTTCTCCAGGGATTTTAAGTATAGCTGATCTCATAAGAAAAAGTAAGGGCAGATTCTCCAGAGCCAGAAATCAAGTGGGAGCCGAAATCCGTGGTTTGTGATGACATTGCTATTGCTCCCTGTTAATCTGCCCCAGTTAAGTCTGCACCGCTCACCTCAGTAACCAGGACCATCCTCTATCCAAGCATCAGAAATGACACTTACCTGGTACAAGGGAACCAAGATCCCTGCATAAAGCCAGAACTCTCAAAGAGGTGTAGCCTCAGTAAAGAGATGGATTATAAAAATTCACTCACTAGCACAGGGAGACCTCAAGGAAACTTATCTGTTCTTTCCTACTTTATTAGAATCAAGTAGAGAAGTCTCAGCTGAGAATTCTAGGCACTGGGGCTGTGACTCACAAAGGGATTTAAAATTACACTAGGGATCTAGGACTCTCCAAAAAGAGAAATTAACATGAAATGGATCCAGAGATAACCCAGGAAGCCCAGAAGGAACATGTAATTCCACAGATCAAGCCCTCCAGCCCCAAGATAAGAGGTCACAATCCAAATTTTCAATTCCAAATTATAAGGAAACAGTCGCCTTGAATAAGAACCAGCAGACAAAACAAGCAAGGGTATGAGAAACCCAAAATTTCAGGTAAAGGAAAAACTGAGAGAGAGACAAATCAGAATATTCAAAATAATGAGACATACACAAAATAAAGGTTATAATGGCAACACACACCACTGAAAGAAGAACAAGTTATTTTGGAAAAGATGCCAAAGAAATCTCAGGGCAAAGTGATGGGAAGTGCCTCTACACTGCCTGGCAACTGTTAAGGCCCCCAGTCAGACAAGACATGCAGAGGGTCTAGAGAATGACTAACAGGCAAAGGGATAACCAGATGGTTGCAAGCCCATCGTTCGTGCCATGTAGATGCCAGGATGCACCAGGGCTGCTCCCGGAGTGCACCCATCACCCTGCACTTTGGAGCAAAGCCCAGCTCCATCTAATAACCCGTCAGCAGTCCCCTCCTAGACTACCTCTGCTGTTTGCAGAGTTAATAAGAAAAACAGTGGCTTGTTGTTTTCCCTTGTTTTTAAGATCAGTTGCGGGGCGCAGGTTAGTTGGCAGCAGAGAGAGCCGCAGTGCTGAGTCAGCAAAACCGGAGACTGGGAAGACTCCCCCGCAGTACAGAATCTGCAGAGAAAACGCAGACTCACCGCCTGAGAGGGCATCTCAGGGCTCATCTTCTTCAACCTCTGTTTTCCTTGAGAGGAAACTGAGGCCCAGGAAGAAGCAACTCTCTCCAGTTTCTGCACCCAGTCTGTGTAAGGGCTGAAGCTCAGACTTGGGCTTTCCAGCTCTGAGGCCACAGTACAAGGGGCTGAGAGCACACCTGTGCCCACGGCCAACTTGCCCTTTCTGCTGCCTCCGTCTGGTGAGGCCCCTCCTTGACCTTTCTCAACTCAGAGCCCTGATGCATCCCTCTTCCATCAGTGCAGCTATTTAAGCGGGGAGAGAGGATAAGATGGACAGGAGGCAAGCATCACCCTGCTGCTGCTGCTAAGTCGCTTCAGTCGTGTCCGACTCTGTGCGACCCCATGGACGGCAGCCCACCAGGCTCCCCCGTCCCTGGGACTCTCCAGGCAAGAATACTGGAGTGGGCAGCATCAGCCTACATAGCAGTAAATCGTATGAGAATTGTCTGTGTGGTTTTCAGAGATACTGTCTTGAAGGGGAAATCTGAGCAATTGTACTGAAAATACTTTACTTCAAGTTGTATTCTGCGTGTTCGCGTGTTCAGTCATGTACGCCTCTTTGTGACCCCATGGACTATAGCCCGCCAGGCTCCTCTGTCCAGGGGACTTCCCAGGCAAGAATACTGGAATGGGTTGCCATTTCCTCCTCCAGGGGATCTTCCTGAACCAGGGATCGAACTCACATCTCTTATACCTCCGGCACTGGCAGGCAGATTCTTTACCAACTCTGCCACCTGGGAAGCCCCAAGTTGCATTCTAGTAAAAGAATCTCTAATGGTGAAACTTCCTAGGGACAGGAAGAGACAAGAGAGAAACCTGAGCCCCCCGCACCACCATCTTTCAGCCCACATTTAGGCCACCCCATCTAGCTTTTCATCAAGCTAGAAAGAGCCTAAGCGAGAGGACTGGAAAAGGAGGAAAAGGACAAAACAACACCTAGGAGATGAGGCGGGCTGCAGTGAGCCCACAGAGGATCTGGAAAAGAACAAGGCTAATTTAGGCTCCGAACGTGACTCGGAGCCACCAGGAGCAGCTGTGTTCCTGCTCTGTCCCCCAGCTCCTCCCCTGCCTTGCCCATCATTCCCTCCCCCAGGGCCCTCAAAAGCTTCTGCCCGCACCACGGGACCTGCCGGCTCCCACGTGAGAGAGCAGCTTCTCTTCCCTTGGTGACACTTCTGTGTGGGTTGCTAATCCCAGGTACAAACATGCCATGCAATACTGGGAAAAAAGAGGGTAAGGCATGTTCCCCGGGGACTGTGGTCTCAATGCGGATGGGCCTTCCCACCTGAGGAAGCAGGTAGGTCCCCCCCCCTGCGCATAATCCAGGGACTGCAGAGGGCACTCGAAGGACAATGACGTGGGACCGAAGGGCGGGTGCTCCACTAACAAGCACAGATGCAGGGCCCTTGCCAGCAGCACCGGCTCTGCAGACAGACAAACCTTCTGCTCATGTGGTTTCAGGTAAATGATTCATCTCTCCAAGCCGCAGGCTTCTCATCCATAAAAGAGGGATGACCACAGCTACCCCAAAGGGGTACTATGAGCATTAAATGAGATAGTATACATAAAGAACCCAGTTCAGTGCCCTGTATGCAGGAGATGCCTAATAAATGTTCCTTCCTTTCTCTTTCCTTCTCCTCCAGAGGCCAGGTACCCGTGAAGATTTAAAGAATACACAAATGGTGACCACAGAGAAAAGTTATGTTCAGAGGAGAAAGGCTACAGACACGAACAAGGATTGGACCAGACAGGTCAAAGACGGGACAGCAGCCAGACTGAACCAATCTCAGCCCCCTTCATTAAAGGCTGGATAAATCTCAACAGCGTAACCGCAAGTGGAAAGGGCAACTTGCAGAATGCACAATGCTATTTGTACACGTTTTTAAACCTATATAGCATTATTATATACTGTTTATGGAAGTATATGTAACTGCTAAAGTTAAATAAGCAGGGCTCATGGGTATAATCAGAAAGTGACTTCATCATTATCTATTAACGTTTCTTTAAGTTTATTCAGTCAGGCATGTCCTTCCCCTGTCCTAGAATGAAATCTAGACAGTTCTAGTCAATAAAAAATGTCCTGCAGTCAATAAGTCATGTCTATCTTCGTGTAATCATCACGGTTCTCAACTTTATTTGGTGACCCCATTTATCAAGTATTGTCATAATAATGCCACATTATAAACCACCCCAAAGCTCAGGGACACTCAGAAATAGGCATCTGTTTCTAGCTCATAAGTAGAGGGCAGTTTGCTGACCTCGGTAGGGCTTGCTCCAGGCTGCAAGTGCTGTTTGGGACTCTTCCACGTCTTTCACTCTTTCAGTTCAGTTCAGTCGCTCAGTTGTGTCCAACTCTTTGCGACCCCATGAATCGCAGCACACCAGGCCTCCCTGCCCGTCACCATCTCCCAGAGTTCACTCAGACTCACATCCATCGAATCCGTGATGCCATCTAGCCATCTCATCCTCGGTCGTCCCCTTCTCCTCCTGCCCCCAATCCCTTTCAGCATCAGAGTCTTTTCCAGTGAGTTAGCTCTTCGCATGAGGTGGCCAAAGTACTGGAGCTTCAGCTTTAGCATCATTCCTTCCAAAGAAATCCCAGGATTGATCTCCTTCAGAATGGACTGGTTGGATCTCCTTGCAGTCCAAGGGACTCTCAAGAGTCTTCTCCAACACCACAGTTCAAATGCATCAATTCTTCGGCACTCAGCCTTCTTCACAGTCCAACTCTCACATCCATACATGACCACTGGAAAAACCATAGCCTTGACTAGACGGACCTTAGTTGGCAAAGTAATGTCTCTGCTTTTGAATATACTATCTAGGTTGGTCATAACTCTTCCAAGGAGTAAGCGTCTTTTAATTTCATGGCTGCGGTCACCATCTGCAGTGATTTTGGAGCCCAAAAAAATAAAGTCTGACACTGTTTCTACTGTTTCCCCACCTATTTCCCATGAAGTGATGGGACCAGATGCCATGATCTTCATTTTCTGAATGTTGAGCTTTAAGCCAACTTTTTTACTCTCCTCTTTCACTTTCATCAAGAGGCTTTTTAGTTCCTCTTCANCTGAGGTTATTGATATTTCTCCCAGCAATCTTGATTCCAGTTTGTGTTTCTTCCAGTCCAGTGTTTCTCATGATGTACTCTGCATATAAGTTAAATAAGCAGGGTGACAATAAATAGCCTTGACGTCCTCCTTTTCCTATTTGGGACCAGTCTGTTGTTCCATGTCCAGTTCTAACTGTTGCTTCCTGACCTGCATACAGATTTCTCAAGAGGCAGGTCAGGTGGTCTGGTATTCCCATGTCTTTCAGAAGTTTCCACAGTTTATTGTGATCCACACAGTCAAAGGCTTTGGCATAGTCAAGAAAGCAGAAATAGATGTTTTTCTGGAACTCTCTTGCTTTTTCCATGATCCAGCGGCTGTTGGCAATTTGATCTCTGGTTCCTCNCCCAATACCAGCTCAGTGAGGAAATACACTTCACCACTGTGATCAGGTGGCAGGTGGCAAGGGGATCAAAGCCACGCTCCCCAGTGCCATCGACCTATCCAGTGGAGAGCAAGCCTGCCTTCTTCTCTCCCTCCCTCCTTGGTGCTTTTGCCCCTCCTCCCCCACGTTGGCAACCCTGGTTCCTGACCTCTCCAGGTCCAAGAAGAGGGAAGCGGGAGGAGAAAGAGGCAGGAGAATTCTCACTTGATATGGGGGGCACCATCTCTGAGCCATCCCTGAGCGACCATTCACACCACTTAAACGGGACAAAATGGAGAATTGCACAGGGGCGCCTGAAGCTATTTGTTTCCAGTCCCTGCTTAGTGCGCTTTGCGTTACTCTGATCTTCCTACAGAATTAAAATTCATAAACAGTGTGGTGTGTGTCTGTCCAGGCTGGGGTGGAACCAGGGGGAGCCAACTTGGTTAAAGGCTGAAAGAAACATTCCCAGGAGACCTTCAAGAACACTCTCAAGGGTCCTCCAGAGTTCAAGGATCTAGAGTTCCAGGGCTCCTGGTGACAGCCAGCGCATGCCTCACCTGGCCATCACTTGCTCCTTCCTCGGCCCCTGGGCTTCTGGAGATGTCCCGGCCTCTATCTGCAGAAGATTCTTCACCCCCTTCTCCTATAGGCTCTCCTCTCGGCAGGTTTGGAGGAGCCCATGCAGCTCTCCTGCCCTTGAGGCTCCAAAGGATCTCATGTCCTTCTCATCAACAAACTACAGGAGAGTGGGTAGACCCCAGTGAAGCCACCTCTCCTCTGCTCCAACTTCAGAGCATCTGGTCTTTACTGCCTCCCTCATACACTTTAGATTTCTCAAGTGAGAGGCTGTGGCCTGTCCACCAAGCACCCCAAAATGCAGAGGACACTAATCAAAGCTTGAGGTGAGAAGCGAGTACCCCCCACCCCTCCCCTTGGGGGTAAGGGGATAGTTACATGACATTCACTTGTAAATCAATAGACTCTGAGGAAAGCAGATTGCCTTCCATAGTGTGGGTGGGTTTCACCCCATCAGTTGAAGACATTCATAGAAAAAGACCACCCTCACCTTTGAAGAGGGAATTCTGCCAGCAAACTACCTATGGACTCAAACTACATTGTCAGCTCTGCTGCAGGTCTCCAGCCCACTGACCCACCCTGCATATTTTGGACTTGCCAAACCGCGATTGAGTAAGCCAATTCTTTCATATAAATAAAGAAATAAACAGACACATGTACATCCTGTTTTTTTCTGTTTCACTGGAGAAATCCAATAGCAGGACTTCTTGGCAGATGGGTGAGATGAGCATCATAGCTGGGAGCAGTTTTCTTTCTCTTCTTCTTTGAAAACCTGCTGGGCCAGTTCCTGCCTTTTGCCGCAGTGCATTTTATCTCGGGGTCAAGTTGTGTTGCTTTTGGCCCAAGACTGCTTTAGAGACAAATGCATTCCTGGAAACTACGCTGTAAATCCAATTGTTAAAAGGCAAACCGTACTTTCCCATGAAAACAATGTTACACGGAATAGTAACTGGAGGGTAATACTCAGCACTTGTGTAGAACTTTGCAAAAGACTTTCCCACATCACATACTCTACTGCATTTAGCCCTGGAAGGCAGGCTCTGTGCTCTCTTCATTGCATGGATGAAGAAATGAGGCTCAAAGAAACACTTTGCCCAGGATCACGTGACCACTGGGGATGGAGCTGGGACTCAACCCTGATTCAGAACCTTTCCAGCATCTCGTTAGCCAAGTAAGGTCTCAGCCTCAACAGCATCACACACACAACAAAAAAAAGTCCTCCAAATGTAAAGATTTCAAAACCCTAGCCTCCACAATCATTTAAAATTATAAAATGTTGCTCTGCAGTCACATAAAACAGGCAAATGAGCATATGGGTTACTCAAGAGACCCCCCAAACTATAAAGCAGACATATAACACATAAATAATCGTCACCACCCACCAGCAAGCTGCTAACCTGAGACCCCCGTGTGTCACCATCCACAGACACACTCTCTGAGCGATCATTCACACCACTTAACAAATGGAACAGAACGCAGAATTGCACAGGGGCCACCGGAATCTATTTTTTTCCAGTCCCTTCTTAGTGTCCTTTGTGTTACTTTGATCTTCCTATAGAATTAAAATTCATAAACAGTGTGGTGTGTGTCTGTCCAGGTTGGGGTGGGACCAGGGGGAGACAACTTGGTTAAAGTGTGAAAGTGTTAGTCACTCAGTTGTGTCACTCTTTGGGATCCCATGGATTGTAGCCCGCCAGGCTCCTCTGTCCATGAGATTTCCCAGATAAGAATACTGGAGTGGGTTACCTTTTTCTTGTCCAAGGTATCTTCCCAACCCAGTAATCAAACCTGGGTCTCCTGCACTGCAGACAGATTCTTTACTGTCCAAGCCACCAGGAAAGCCTTCGTAGACAAGGGTGGGGCTAAGAGCACCATGAAGTAGAGGCTGAAAGGATGTATCAGAGCTGGGAAGCCAGGAAGGCCAGCAGCCCCTCTCCACTGGGGCTGGGGTCTCCTCCCTATCACCTCTAGCACCGCTCTCAGCCCCATCAGGAAACATCCCTGAGACCTCAGTCTGCCCTGCCCTGTCTCAGCAGGGCTTTCTTTGCTGACTCTAGGACCTGCCTGGTTTCCTCCTCTGTCCCTTCTCTCTTGGCCCCTCATGTCTGCACATGCAGCCAGGCCCCCAGCTCTGGGGCGCCCTCTCCCTGGTGGACCGGAAATAATCAGTCTTGCTCCCTTGCCCCCTGCCCCTTCCCTCTGCATGTTCCACTCCCAGTTCTGGTTTCTGCTCTATCTCGTGAGGAAGAAACGGCTGTGGGCCGGACCCCTGTGATTCCCCCAGACCTGGGATCGGGGGCTCTCACTGCCCAGTGGAGCCTACAGGGCCCCTTAGCCTGACGCCTCTGGCACAGACCATTAGCCCACGGGTCCAGGACTCCAGTTCATCCTTTGTGCCTAGTCTGGGGGCTGCCCAGGCTCTCTGCACCCCTAGCTCTGAACAGCCACCCTGAAGCCAACTGCCCATGGGTAATAAGCCATGGGCACTCCCTCAGGCCACTGGGCTCACCCATCTATGGGCTTCACCATCTGCACCCCTTCCCCTGGGACACTGGGACTGCCAGCACAGGCCACGGGGTCAGGCATGAAGCCTTCTGCCCCACACATCAGGCTCCAGGGGTATCTTGGACCCAAAATGCCTGGGCAGTAACTCAGGAAAGCAACAGGAAGGGATGAAAGAGAAACTCCAGTGGCTGGAGCTACAATAGACCTGAAAAGGATGCACATAAAAATAAGATTTAGAGGCTTCGGCTAAGAGATTAAAGCGTCTGCCTCCAATGCGGGAGACCCGGGTTCAATCCCTGGGTCAGGAAGATCCCCTGGAGAAGGAAATGGTAACCCACTCCAGTATTCATGCCTGGAGAATCCCATGGATGGAGGAGCCTAGTAGGCTGCAGTCCATGGCGTCACTAGGAGTTGGACACGACTGAACGATGTCACTTTCACTTTTCACTTTTATGCATTGGAGAAGGAAATGGCAACCAACTCGTGTTCTTGCCTGGAAAATCCCAGGGATGGGGAAGCCTGGTGGGCTGCCATCTCTGGGGTCGCACAGAGTAGGACACGACTGAAGTGACTTAGCAGCAGCACCAGCAGCAAGTGGTCCAGGGGTTAAGACTTCACCTTCCAATGAGGAGGTTCAGGTTTGATACCACATGCCTCATGGCCAAAAAAGAAACAAACATAAAACAGAAACAATATTGTAACAAATTCATTTCAGTTCAGTCACTCAGTCCTGTCTGACTCTTTGCAGTCTCATGGACCACAGCACACCAGGCCTCCCTGTCACCAACTCCCAGAGTTGACTCAAACTCATGTCCATTGAGTTGGTGAAGCCATCCAACCATCTCATCCTCTGTTGTCCCCTTCTCCTCCCGCCTTCAATCATTCCCAGCCTCAGGGTCTTTTCCAAGGAGTCAGCTCTTCGCATCAGGTGGACAAAGTTTTGCAGTTTCAGCTTCAGCATCAGTCCTTCCAGTGAATATTCAGGACTGATCTCCTTTAGGATGGACTGGTTGGATCTCCTTGCAGTCCAAGGGACTCTCAAGAGTCTTCTCCAACACCACAGTTCAAAAGCATCAATTCTTTGGCATTCAGCTTTCTTTACAGTCCAACTCTCACATCCATACATGGAAAAACCATAGCCTTGACTAGACGGACCTTTGTTGGCAAAGTAATGTCTCTGCTTTTTAATATGCTATCTAGGTTGGTCATAGCTTTTCTTCCAAGGAGCAAGCATCTTTTAATTAGATGGCTGCAGTCACCATCTGCAGTGATTTTGGAGCCCCCAAAAATAAAGTCTGTCATTTTTTCCCATTGTTTCCCCATCTATTTCCCATGAAGTGATGGGACCAGATGCCATGATCTTCATTTTCTGAATGTTGAGCTTTAAGCCAACTTTTTCACTCTCCTCTTTCACTTTCATCAAAAGTCTCTTTAGTTCCTCTTCACTTTCTGCCATAAGGGTGGTGTCATCTGCATATCTGAGGTTATTGATATTTCTCCCGGCAATCTTGAGTCCAGCTTGTGCTTCTTCCAGCCCAGCATTTCTCATATTCTGCATATAAGTTAAATAAGAAAATAAGCAAATATAACAAATTAAAGACTTTTTAAATGGTCCACATCAAGAAAAAAAATTTTAAAAACATAGTAAGATTTAAATCACCAGCCCCTAACCCAAGCCAACAGCAAAGGGGATAGAACTGCCCCTGGTCTCTCAAACGGCCTCAGATTTTTGTCCCTGTGCCCACATGAGTTTCATACATACTGACTTATGGAAGGGAGAACTCAGCACCTAATGAAGAGGGTCACCTGTGTAATCTTCTCCACCTCCTGGACTGTGAGGACTAATTCCAGCAGGTCTGGGATTCGCCTGATCTCTGCCTGTGAAATCAGCAATGTCCTCGGACTGATCTTGGTGGAGGCAGAAAACACCCTGATTAAGAGTGTTGCTCTGTAACAACGCCCCCAAGGACTACGGTGGTTTCCACCAGCTTGTCGGCTTTGTACTTTGGTAGCAATGAGATCGGAGAAGGCAGTGGCAACCCACTCCAGTACTCTTGCCTGGAAAATCCCATGGATGGAGGAGCCTGGTAGGCTGCAGTCCATGAGGTCGCTAAGAGTTGGACACAAATGAGCAACTTAACTTTCACTTTCACTTTTCACTTTCATGCATTGGAGAAGGCAATGGCAACCCACTCCAGTGTTCTTGCCTGGAGAATCCCAGTGACAGAGGAGCCTGGTGGGCTGCCGTCTATGGGGTCGCACAGAGTCGGACACGACTGAAGCGACTTAGCAGCAGCAGCAATGAGACTGATGGTTTGCAGCTGGGCTCAGGGAAACCCTGGAGGCGCTGCCACTAGGGGAGGCTGTGGAGTGAGGCTCTGCCTGAGTGTCAGCAGATATTACGGAGGGAGATGGCAACCCAGTCCAGTATTCTTGCCTGGAAAATTCCATGGATAGAGGAGCCTGGCAGGCTATAGTCCATAGGGTCGCAAAGAGTCAGACACGACTGAGCATGCACGCACCCCACAGTGAGTATGAGAAACCCAGAAAGAGGCTTCATCCGGGACCCAGATGCACATGTCAGTGGTTCCTGATCTGAGGGAAAGCAAAGCCCCTGACAGAGGGAGGCAGTGGGGGCTGGGATCTGATTTCTCCAGACCCCCTGCCGTGAGCAGCCTCTGGCTGTGATGCTATCTCCACTTATGTTGATGTTGTTGCTGTTAATAAACTGTAGGTTTGCAAGCACCATCATTTGCGGTCTTTGAGTCTTTTTGAGTCATTGGAGCTGTTTAGCTGCTCCTGTTAGTGTATCCCCACTGCGATGGATTGAACTGGGCACACCTCAAAATCCACACGGTGAAGTCCTAACTCCCAGCACGTCAATATGTGACCCTATTTGGAAATGAGGTCCTTGCAGATGCAGTTAGCTGAGTCATCACTAGCGCAGTGCTCCCACTCTCACTCAGTCCCACCTGGTGTCCAACTCTTTGTGACCCCATGGACTATAGCCCGCCAGGCTCCTCTCTCCATGGAATTTTTCAGGCAAGAATGCTGAAGTGGGTTGCCATGCCCTCCTCCAGGGGATCTTCCCAACCCAGGGCTCAAACCCAGGTTTCCTGCAACTCCTGCGCTGCCAGGTGGGTTCTTTTACCACTGAGCCATGTAGGAAACCCCTACTAGAGTAGGCAGGGCCCCTAATCCAGCATGACTGCCATCTTTATAAAAAGGACATCTGAATGTAGGGAGAACTCCATGTGAAGACCGAGCTAGGCTGCCACAACCAAGCAATCATCAGAAGCTTGGGGAAAGGCCTGGAACAGATCCTTCTCTAGTGACTTCAGAGGGAACATGGCCCCAACACATCTTCACCTCAGGCGTTGAGCCTCCAGATAAACTTCTGTTGTTTAATCCACCCAGTTTGTGATGCTTTGTGACAACAGCTTCAACAACCCAGTACACCTCTGAAAGGCTTTATTACCTCCCTGTCCTGCCTGCAACAAACGCTGTAGTCAACTCAGGAGCCTCCAGATCTTCCCCTTCTGTATGGGACCTTATGACTTCACTCTCTTATCCTGATCTTGGGTGGCCTTGGCCTGCAGTAGCTTGAAGCAGGATTTAAATTCCTGGTCCGAGACTGAGGTCAGATCACAGCAGTGGCAGCTAAATCCTAGGCACTAGACCAGTGGTCACTGACAAGCCCCTGGCCCTTCAGCTTTGCAGAAAAGGACTCCCAGGAAGAAGGAAAGTAGTGACACAAGTAAAGTGTTTGCTAGAAGGAAAAAAGAGCACAGCACGTGTGGACAGACACCCGGGTGGACTCAGAGAGTTGCGCCCTTGTGGTAGTTTGAATTAGTTATATGGGGCCTTGCTTCTGAGTTTGCCTTGACCAATCAGTTTGACTTGCCTCGTTCTGGGTCCATAGTTGATGTATCTCAGAATCCTCCCCTACGCACTCACACATCTCTCAGCCGAGATGTATTCCAAGAAAGAGGCCTATGGGTAGCTTAGCTTCACTCCCCTCTGGACCTCCAAGAAGTCTTCTAGTCAGGAAGGTCTCCTTGACTTTGAGAATGAGAAGTATGTGGTCCTACTCTTGTTTAGTCGCTAAGTCATGCCTGACTCTTTGCAACCCCACCAGGTTCCTCTGTCCATGGGATTTCCCCGCTCAGGGATGGAACCTGTGTCTCCTGCATTAGCAGGCAGACTCTTTACCACTGAGCCACCAGGGAAGCCCAGTTTGTGGTCTATTATCTCTTATCTGGGCAGGGCCCAGCCCCTTCTCTTGACTGTGCTGCTATTAGGACACGAAATTTGGAATTTGGACATGATATTTTGGAGTTTCTGTCCACAGGGAATGACCCCCCAGTTGCTCACCCAGCGGGGGCTCATCTTCCTCCTGCTTCAATCCCAAAGCAAATGTGTTCTCTTTTTAGCCACAGGAGAGAAGGAGCTTGTCCATAGCATGGGGGAAAGCTACATACTCTGCTATCCAACATGACGCGCTGATCAGGTTCAGAATCATCGATTCAGATGAGGTGAGGGCCTGAGGAGTCAGGTCATCAGCCTTACAATTTATAGATGAGGACTCAGAGAGAAGAATTGTTTTGGGTCTCACCACTGCTCATTCATAGAAGGGATGTGAAAATAGCTGAGGAATTCTGATGCTCACTCCAGTGCACTTTTCATCAGTTCAATCCTGGGTTTATTTCCCAGCAATGACTTTTGTCACCAGCTGCCCTGAAGTGTGGCTTTCTTGCTCATTAGAAGTTAATTGCGTTTACTAGAGGGACCTTGATGAAGTCATCTTTGTAACCTCTTCTGTCATCCTGGGCGGAGGTGTTGAATAAACATTTTGATTGGATTGATCAGAGCATGCTTTCCTGTTCAAAGCTAGCCGATTCACAAAGGAATAAGACGCCAGGCCAGTTTTTTCTCAAAGTGTGCCCAGAGGAACCTTGCATGAGTAAAACATGACTTTTTTTTTCAAATATATTTCAGTTTTACAACAAGCCAAATAAAATTTAGTAACAACCTAACTGGTACAGTTTTTCATACCCTCTTTCCTCAGTTCACCTGGCTTGGAATCTCACTTTCAGTGCACTAAAATCTACCAAACCTATCAGGCTTCAGTAAGAGTTGATTCTAAGTTCTAGGTCCCTTGTGGCTGGCATTCCAACAAAATAATCTCTTTTTTGTTCCATGAAGTCGTATGGAATTGCACAGCAAAGGAACCTCTCATAAATAAATCTTCCAGTTTTTCCCCAGATGTTTTAGAATGCGTTTTGGGGGGTGGGGGAGGTAGGGGGAGGGGCTGTGCTGGGTCTCTGTTGCTGCACACGGGGGTTTTCTCTAGTTGCAGCAGGTGGGGCTGCTCTTCATTGCGGTGCGTGGGCTTCTCATCGCGGTGGCTTCTCTTGTGGAGCACGGGCTCCAGGTGCCCGGGCTTCAGAAGCTGCAGCATGCAGGCTCAGCAGTTACGCCACACGAGCTCGGTTGCTCCTCAGCATACGGAACCTTCCCAGACCAGGAACCAAACCTGCGTCCCCTGCATTGGCAGGCAGATTCCTATCTACTGTGCCACCAGGAAAGTCCTGGAGTGAGTTTTCATGCAGCTGGCCTCTCTGTGCAAACAGTGAGTACCATCTTTGAGCTGCAGACCTATAGAAAGTTGACCTTGGGGGAATAAATTTATGCTCCTGATCCAGACTGCTGACTTAGTTTTAAATGAAGCATTCAAAGCCTCCGCTGCAGACGGTACATTGAGAATTTCTGGGGGTGAGATCGGAAAATAGACCCCAGGTGATATTTAACTCACAGGAAAGCCTCTGTTCTCAGCTTGGGCTGCACGGAGGAATCACCAGCCCGAAGAGCTTTAAAATCCA